>CM065717.1:74857409-74872409 GCA_033310375.1 Conus canariensis | reverse complement strand
CATCTGACCATATGATCCAACGGTCACGATTATACAAGGGGGGGGGGGGGGGGGGGACCAACCAATGACATAATAAAACAAATATGAGGTAGACGAGACACGTCCCTTGCATGGCAGTGATGGAGATTCTGAACTTCTAGCCTGTGTGTGTGTGTGTGTGTGTGTGTGTGTGTGTGTGTGTGTGTGTGTGCGGCGTGTCTGTCTGTCTGTCTGTCTCTCTCTCTCTCTGCTTGTGTGTATGCGTGCATTTGAATGTGTGTGTGTGTGTGTGTGTGTGTGTGAGAGAGAGAGAGAGAGAGAGAGAGAGTAACATGACATTTGTCGGTTCCACAGTTGGATGTTGCAGATGGTTTTGTTATATCTTCACCGCCTCGGTTGTGTTTAATTGCGCGTATATCCCAAGACGAGGGAATGGCGGTTGAGATGGGGGGGGGGGGGGGGGGGGGGAGCGAGAGAGAGGGTATGCATGTGTATGTGACTGTAGCACTTGGCTCCATTTTAGAACGGCCGTAACTAAGTGAAGAAGACATTCAACAGTCAAGATAAACGGCACTGTACGCTGGCAGAGACAGAGATGATTAATGTTCTTGACGTTTCATTTGTCACATGGACTCATGTGTTGTGGCACTAACGAGCCACGGACATCATTTGGACAAAACAAAGCGTGCAACGATAGCTACTTCCTTATGACTTTGACTTTTACAAAGATTTTCGTTCAACGTACTCAGTAAGGATTGAATATACTCGCCTTGTTGTCACATACCCCGAGTACATGGCGATAATGGAAAGGAACGCAAACGCGAAGAAATAAGCTCTTACTATGATTCCCACGTTTCACAGGAAGTTGAGTATAAGGATGAAAGAAAACAACACGGTTCTATAATTGTTGTGTATTGGGCCAGCTGTTAACAATCCCTGTCAAGTTCCCTACCAAATCACAAGCTGAAGTGACCGAAGCGGACAGTGGCCGACCGGACGTCCCTGCTCGTTATCCTGGTCTTGTTAATAGGGTCAGTACCTGAGCCAGCTGCCCAAACAAACCCCGAGGCACGTGAAAACGGGACAATACCCCGGAAGGCGGACGGCCTGTACTAGGCGGACCGTCGAGGAGAGAGAACTCTCCGTTCGTTTGTGGTGCGTTCAGTCACTCGAGTTTCTCCTGCTTTTTGGATGGGAAGTTTCATTTTCAGTTTACGTAACAGTGCAGCCGGTTCAGATCTCTTGGGGGGGGGGGGGGGGGGGGGGGGGGGGGGGGGCTGTACTACATCAGGAAAAAAAATGAACAAAATAAAACATGACAAGTATGTATAATTATCTACAATTTATAGTTGTCTAACTGAGCTGTTGATGCCTCAAAGGCACGGAAAACTAGACCCCCCTGAGGACGCCAGTCGTTCGTTCGCTTGGTTGACCACCCACAGATTACACAAGCTAGTTTGGAGAAAATAAAGTTAATGTAAAACATAACGGTGCGACAAGAAACATGAAAAGAATAGCCATGTCAGTTTATAGATATTGTCTGGTACAGTTGCTGACGTTACTTTTCACTGCAGAGTCATGTCGTATTGTCTGGTAAGCCGCTGATGTTACTTTTCACTGCCTATTATTACTTTTCACTGCATAGTCATGTCATATTGTCTGGTACAGTTGCTGACGTTACTTTTCACTGCGTCATATTGTCTGGTACAGCTGCTGACGTACTTTCACTGCAACTTCTGCAGTCTGTTACTTTCATGCCTATTATTACTTTTCACTGCATAGTCATGTCATATTGTCTGGTACAGTTGCTGACGTTACTTTTCACTGCAGAGTCATGTCGTATTGTCTGGTACAGCCGCTGACGTTACTTTTCACTGCCTATGGTTACTTTTCACTGCAAAGTCATGTCGTATTGTCTGGTACAGCTGCTGACGATACTTTTCACTGCATACTCATGTCGTATTGTCTGGTAAGCCTCTGACGTTACTTTTCACTGCTGTTATTACTTTTCACTGCGAAGTCATGTCTATTGTCTGGAACAGCTGCTGACGATACTTTTCACTGCATACTCATGTCGTATTGTCTGGTAAGCCTCTGACGTTACTTTTCACTGCCTGTTATTACTTTCACTGCGAAGTCATGTCATATTGTCTGGTACAGCTGCTGACGATACTTTTCACTGCATACTCATGTCGTATTGTCTGGTAAGCCTCTGACGTTACTTTTCACTGCCTGTTATTACTTTTCACTGCGAAGTCATGTCATATTGTCTGGAACAGCGGCTGATGTTACTTTTCACAGCATAGTCATGTCGTATTGTCTGGTACAGTTGCTGACGTTACTTTTCACTGCATAGTCATGTCGTATTGTCTGGTACAGTTGCTGACGTTACTTTTCACAGCATAGTCATGTCGTATTGTCTGGTACAGTTGCTGACGTTACTTTTCACAGCATAGTCATGTCGTATTGTCTGGTACAGTTGCTGACGTTACTTTTCACTGCATAGTCATGTCATATTGTCTGGTACAGTTGCTGACGTTACTTTTCACAGCATAGTCATGTCATATTGTCTGGTACAGCCGCTGATGTTACTTTTCATGAGTTGCCCAAGTTGGCAGAACCGCATATGTAAAAAGCGTTGACTGAATGTGCCTCTGAGTAGTTCTTGTAGTGAAAAGCAGAGCTAGCTGAACGGGCCTCTGCTCATGATACCCCACCCCCATTCCCCGAAATCAGGCCGGCCTTCCAAGCTACCAGCGAGGTGGAAGATTTAGCACGGGCCTCTTCGACCCTTTTTGTTTTGTTTGTAACTGGGGGAGGAAATTCAACAGCGAAAGTTCATGACATCCGCGCGTGCACAAACACAGTTGTTTGTTCTTGTGAGAGTGTAAAGTTGTGTAGAAACAACGGAAGTATCAAGCCAACGCGGTTTGAAAGTGCAGCTACGAAATTTGTGACATCAGTGTGCGTAAGACTGAGAGTGACATAAGCGCTAGAGCCAAGAAAGTTTTAAAGTGGTGAGTGCAACAGCCAAGGAAGTTATTTCAGTGAGCACAATAATCGAGGAAGGTTGAGATCCGGTAAGTGTTAGAATAAAAGAAGTTTGTGCATCCAGTGAGTTTTTCTGCCGAGGTATTTTGTAAGACCGTGGAGTGTTAGGAGCCAAGGTAACTTGTAACTGCAGAGAATGTTAGAGTTGAGGAAGTTTATAAATTCAGTTCGTGTAAAAGCCCAGGAAGTGTGTTAATCCTGCGAGCGTTAGAGCCGAGTCATTGAAGATCCAGTGAGAGCCAACACCGAAGAGGTTTGTAAATCGAGAAAATGCAAGAGCCAAGAGCATTTCTACATCAAGCGAGGTCCATCGAGTGCGAAAGTCGAAGAAGTTTACTAGATCGAAGGAGAGCAAGACCCAACAGCGATTCTAAATCAAGCGAATGTAAGAGGCAAGGAAGTTTCTAAATCCAGTGGCTGTTAAGGCTGAAGTGTCTAAATCCATGTAATGATGAAACCGAGGAAGTTCTGTTAAAACAGTGGCAGAGTCGAGTAAGTAAATCGGTGTAGTGTGTGTCGAGAAAGTTCGTAAATCCAGTCTATGACAGAACTGAGGAATTTGTAAATACGGTTACTGGAAGAGCTAAACAAGTTTGTTAATCCTGTGGGTGGAAGAGCCAAGAAAGTTTGTAAATCAAGTGAGTCCAAGGGTCGAGGAAGGTTGTGGATGCAGTGCATGAAAGAGTCGAGGAAGATTGTAAATCCAGTAAGTATAAGAGGTTAGGAAGACTGTGAATCTGGTAAATATTGTACATCTGGAAAACGTTCGACCGAGGTTTGTAAGGTCAGTCAGTACAAGAGTCGCGGAATTTTATAGGTCCAGTGAGTGCAAGAACTGAGGGAATTTATCAGTGAGTGCAAGAGTTGAGGAAGATTTTAAATCCAACGAGTGTTCGAACAGATGAAGTTTATAAATCCGATGAGTGCTAGAGCTGACGTACTTTATCCCTTGAGTGGAAGTCAATCCAGTTAGTTCTAAAGCTGTGAAAATGTACCCAGTGAGTGTTGAAAACTTAGGAAGACTATCCCGTGAGTGTCAAAGCTCAGGAATTCTATCTAGTGTTTGAACTGAGGAAGTCTATCCAAGGAATGTTGGAGCCGATGAAGTTAGTCTAGTGACTGTTTAAGCCGAGGTCTGTTCAGTGTAAAAGCCAAGGACCACTATCCAGTAAGTGTCCATCCAGTATCAAAGCCGAGGAAGTCTAACCTGTGTGTGCTTGAGTGGATGGGTCTGTCCAGTATGTGGTGGGGCCCATGAAGCCTATCCAGCGTTAGAGCTGAGGAAGACTATCCCGTGTGTGCTAGAGTCAAAGGGAAGTTGATCCATCGGGTGAGTGAACTGAGGAAGTCCATCCAGTAAGTGTTCAGAAGAGCCGAGTAAGTCAGTGAGTGTTAAGAGTGGAGGAAATTTGTCCGGTGAGTGTTAGAGTCGAGGAAGTTTGTTCATTGAGTGTTAGAGTCGACGAAGTTTGTCCAGTAAGTGTTAGAGTCGAGGAAGTTTGTCCATTGAGTGTTAGAGTCGAGGAAGTTAGTCCAGTGAGGTGTTAAGAGTCGAGGAAGTTTGTCCATTGAGTGTTAGAGTCGAGGAAGTTTGTAAAGTGAGTGTTAGAGTCGATGGAAGTTTGTCCATTGAGTGTTAGAGTCGAGGAAGTTTGTCCGGTGAGTGTTAGAGTCGAGGAAGTTTGTCCAGTGAGTGTTAGAGTCGAGGAAGTTTGTCCAGTTGAGGTTTAGAGTCGAGGAAGTTTGTCCGTGAGTGTTAGAGTCGAGGAAGTTTGTCGTGGTGTTAGAGTCGAGGAAGTTTGTCGGTGAGTGTTAGAGTCGAGAAGTTTGTCCATTGAGTGTTAGAGTCGAGGAAGTTTGTCCGGTGAGTGTTAAGAGTCGAGGAAGTTTGTCCGGTGAGTGTTAAGAGTCGAGGAAGTTTGTCCGGTGAGTGTATGAGAGTCCGGGAGGTTAGAGTGAGTTTGTCCGGTGAGTGTTAGAGTCGTGAGGAAGTCTTGTCCGGTGAGTGTTAAGAGTCGAGGAAGTGTCTGAGTGTAAGTCCGGTGTGTTAGGAGGAAGTTGTCTAGTATTAACGAGTCCCATGGGGATATGGTTTGTCCGGTGAGTGTATCAATGCGTGAGGAAGTAGGATGTTCTGTGTACAACCGCCCTAACTGGAGGTCATGGGTGTGCATAGACGTTGGAGACATGGATGGCGCAGTAGGACTGTCAGCAACGCTGTGGTGAGAGCTAGCCGACCCTGAAAGCCATCTCCTGCCTCATAGCTGGCGTTTCCCAGTGTACAGCATTACTCACCACCACCACCGTGCGGCGTTTTTCTGTACCTCCTGTCGCTTGTGACTTTACCTTTTGTCTCGTGACATGCTACACGTGTTTGTAAACTGACAGGAGCATGAACAACGTACTTCGCCATAAGATTGTCTCTCTTACATTTAGACTTCTTCCTGGACCAAGACTGCACCTTTTGTTTGTGCGTGCGTGCTGTGGTGTGTGTGTGTGTGTGTGTTGTGTGTGTGTGTGTGTGTGTGTGGCGCGCGCGCGCGTGTGTGTGTGTGTGTATGTGTGTGTGTGTGTGTGGGTTGTACGTGGATTAGGGGAAGATTGGATGTGGGAAAGAGTTCGGGGGGTGGGGTGGGGGACGCAAGGGTGTAAATGAATACGAAAGGAAGAAGTGTGTATGTGTTGTGTGTGTGTGTGTGTGTGTGTGTGTGTGTGTGTGTGTGTGTATGTGTGTGGAGGGGGAGAGGGGGTAACATATCACTCCCATCATGAGGGCAGTGAGTCACTGGGCTCTCTTGTGTGACGGAGAAGTTAAGATATGCAAAAGGTTTTCAGACAATCAGTGATGTCAACCAGTCACCCCTGACTCCCACACCCCATCCAGTTCGCGCGCGTGCCTGTGTGAGTGTGTGTGTGTGTGGAGAGGGGGGGGGGAGGGGGAGAGAGGGGTTCCATGTTTTCATTCATCATTATCTTTTGATAAGTCTTCGCATAATTGGAGATGATATCACGAATCATGAAAGAAACCTGAAAAAGAAAATATATCTAAAGGGTGAGACAGACATTCACACACACACACACACACACACACACACACACACACACACACACACACACACACACACACAGAGAGAGAGAGAGAGAGCGAGAGAGAGAGAGAGAGGAAAGTTTGGTGCCAATATCTTTCGTCTCATCCTTAAAAGTAAATGGCGTTGTTTTCAATGCCGCCGTGGCTGCCCACGCTGTCTTCTTGACGATAATTCTAAACCAGAGGCGTAGCACGTAGGATCATTGCCAGCGACCTTGGCATTACCGATCACGAATATTGGATCGTGATTCCCTGATTCCTTTTGCCGATACTTTCTTAGGTTGCCCTTCTTCCTTGTGTGTGTGTGTGTGTGTGTGTGTGTGTGTGTGTGTGTGTGTGTGTGTGTGTGCGTGCTTTTTTTCTGTTATCGACATCATCATCTAGTTCTTCTCATATGTTTCTGCTCGTCATTTTTCGCGCTGCACATCGATCCTTTTTCAGAACATGTGAATGAATACACCTAATGGTGAATCTGTGTGATTTCTCTCTCCCTCCCTCTGTGTGTGTGTGTGTGTGTGTGTGTGTGTGTGTGTGTGTGTGTGTGTGCGTGCGTGCGTGCGTGCGTGCGTGCGTGCGTGTGTGTGTGTGTGTGTGAACGAACGAGCGAAGCAGCATCGTGATTGCAGGCCGGCTGGGGGAAACACGAGAACCTGCAGAAGGCAAACAGCGTGGTACAGAAGGGTTGGGGGTTCAGTTGCTCGAGTTTCGCGCTGAACCACGACATTTCACGTTTTGCCGCGTTTTACAGTGCGCGGAAGCTGCACACACGACAGCGCTGAAGACGGATCGGCGGGGAGAGGTGGGGGGAGAAAAGGTCTTCTGCTGCTTTGGTCCCAGACCACAGTAACAAACTGGCCTGAAGCGCTGTATATTCGCTGTTGCATTCAAAGCTACGTGTGACATCTCGCGGAATATCAGTCCTCATTATAGGCAAATTTACTGCACAGGTCAGCGTTTCAGACGTATTGCCTTTGACTTTGAGACGGATCCAATGTTTTGTTTGTTTTATGTGCAAACACAATCAATATGGCCTTTTTTTTTTTAATTGTCGTTTGTTAGGCTTATTTTCTTCTGAATCCCTGTGCCCCAACAATCGTGTAGGAACACAATGAGTCCACAAGTCACGCATGTTTCCAGTATTCGTGTTAACATCTTTCATTGAACTGAGCGATCAACCCTCAATCCAAGAAAAAGATTTCTTTTTCACACTTAAAAAAAAAAAAAAAAAAAAAAATCTTCTTTACAAAAGCGGAGCGATTTCAGTCTGTTCAAACTGCGTTGTGACTTTTTGACCTCAGCCGTAACCCCGACCTTTGACCTGTCGGAATGAGGATGGCGTCTTGATTATTAAGTCTCATTTTCCTGTCTGTCCCTCTCTCTGCCTGCTTGTATACATGTATGTATCTTTCTCTCTCTCAGTTGCTCAGTCGCAAACCGTAAATGCCGAACACACGCGTAGGCGCATATACACTTACAATATTTGATACCATTGGTGTGCTATTTATTCCTTGTGATAGCTGCCTGTTTTTGCATAAAGAATTAATTGTAACAAAACGATCATTCCAAACGCCAATCCTTGTATAACCCAAGATTATTATCCCAAGTACTAAAGCTCGTCAAAGAAGGGAAGGGAGGGGAGTGGGGGAGAGATGTGGGATTGGGGAGGGGGAGACCGGAGATTGAGGGAAGGGAAGGAGGGTGGGATCGACAGTGGGGAAGAGGGGGAAGTGGAAAACAAACAAACAAAAAGCAAACAAACACCCAACCTCTCACGCCTATTGTCACGCTTCGTGGCTTTCCTCATGCCTTCCTTGTTGACCCTTTCGTTTCGCTGCAAGGCTGGCCTCTTCGGGGAATAGCCAACTGGTGGGACGATTTGAAACAAACTCTACTTACAACTCTATGATGCCGCCTCTGTCCGTCTGTCTGTCTGTCTGTCTGTCTCTCTCTCTCTCTCTCTCTCTCTCTCTCTCTCTCTCTCTCTCTCTCTCTCTCTCTCTCTTTGGGGAAATCTGAGGAAAAAAAAAAAGAGAAAAAAAAAGAAAGAACATAATTAAGTATTAAGTCCTTTGTTTCATTTATGTTGTTCTCTTTGTATAAGCAGCGCATGATCAGTGTGAGAGTGCCAGTACACCACACATCAGAACATTAATAAACCCAGACATTTTGTATCAAACACCAAAACACTAAAATCAGCAAGACTATGTCCATTTGTAAGAGTACATACAGACTACGCATGGTGTGAAAGGGACTGCTTGGAGAAAAAAAAAAAAAAAAGGAAAAGAAAAAAAAAGAAAGAAAACTAGTTGTGGAAATTACTTTTTTTTTTTTTTTTTTTTTTTTTTGCTTTTTGGTTTTTTTGGCAGATGAAGAGGACAGTGTGAAGCACCAAAAAATGAAGAGGTGGATTTCGGCCTTAGGGGAAAAAAAAAAGAGAAAAGAAAAAAAAAATCACCGCCTTAGGTGCTCCATTGATCCGATAACTGATGCCACAAAAAAGAAAGAAAAAAAAAAAAAAAAAAGTCTCATTTTCCTGGCGTCAGCGACACGATGTGTTTGAGGACAGGAGAGGTGGAACGTCATGTACGTGCCCTCCCTTCCTGGATGTACGGGGTGGGCTTTGTGACGTGTCTGGAATAGTATACTGCATCTTTATCTCCCCCCCCCCCCCCCATCTCTCTCTTTCTCTGTCTGTATGTCTGTCTCTCTCTCTCTCTCTCTGTTTATATCTGTCACTCTCTCTCTCTCTCTCTCTCTCTCTCTCCTCCCTTCTCTCTCTCTCTCTCTCTCTCTCTCTCTCTCTCTCTCTCTCTCTCGTCCTGTCTATATCTTCGTTGCCTTTCTCCGTTTCCCCTCTCTCTCTTTTAGGTCTTCAGGCAGCTCTGCCTGTGTGTTGGACTGCCTGTTTTCCAGCACACCTGCAGTTTTTCTCCCCCAGGGTTTGGACATTTCAGTCCGCTGCACATTTTGAGCTGGTTACCTCCGCCCTGCCGCACGTGACTGGGGAGAGAGAGAGAGAGAGAGAGAGAGAGAGAGAGAGAGAGAGAGAGAGAATTATTTTTAATTAGTATTAAAGATAAACTCTGACATGATTTTTTGAATCCAGTCTCCGCTCTTAGGTGGGTCCCTTACAAAAGAAATATGGGCCATGCAAAAATAATGTAACACAATGGAAAGAGGAGGGGAGGGAAAAGAGTGAGGTGGAACATAGAAAGTCACTGTCTGTAGAGGGAAAGGAGTGAGGTGGAACATAGAAAGTCACTGTCTGTAGAGGGAAAGGAGTGAGGTGGAACATAGAAAGTCACTGTCTGTAGAGGGAAAGGAGTGAGGTGGAACATAGAAAGTCACTGTCTGTAGAGGGAAAGGAGTGAGGTGGAACATAGAAAGTCACTGTCTGTAGAGGGAAAGGAGTGAGGTGGAACACAGAAAGTCACTGTCTGTAGAGGGAAAGGAGTGAGGTGGAACATAGAAGGTCACTGTCTGTAGAGGGAAAGGAGTGAGGTGGAACATAGAAGGTCACTGTCTGTAGAGGGAAAGGAGTGAGGTGGAGCATAGAAGGTCACTGTCTGTAGAGGGAAAAGAGTGAGGTGGAACATAGGTCACTGTCTGTAGAGGGAAAGGAGTGAGGTGGAGCATAGAAGGTCACTGTCTGTAGAGGGAAAAGAGTGAGGTGGAGCATAGAAGGTCACTGTCTGTAGAGGGAAAAGAGTGAGGTGGAGCATAGAAGGTCACTGTCTGTAGAGGGAAAGGAGTGAGGTGGAACATAGAAGGTCACTGTCTGTAGAGGGAAAGGAGTGAGGTGGAACATAGAAAGCCACTGTCTGTAGAGGGAAAGGAGTGAGGTGGAGCATAGAAAGTCACTGTCTGTAGAGGGAAAGGAGTGAGGTGGAACATAGAAAGTCACTGTCTGTAGAGGGAAAGGAGTGAGGTGGAACATAGAAAGTCACTGTCTGTAGAGGGAAAGGAGTGAGGTGGAACATAGAAAGTCACTGTCTGTAGAGGGAAAGGAGTGAGGTGGAACATAGAAAGTCACTGTCTGTAGTCACGGTAAGCATGTTGGGAACACTGTCAGTGGAGTGAGTATGACAGTTACAACTAAGTGATGCGAGGAGGACGATTGTGCTGCATAGAAAGCGAGTGGAGAGAGAGAGACAAGGAGAGAGAGAGAGAGACAGACAGACAGACAGGAGAGAGAGAGAGAGAGAGAGAGAGAGAGGTCATCCATAACGAATTGAGTTCATCCAAGTGGAAGAAACAAAGACGGCAAATATTGGAAAATGAGGGGAGAGAGAGAGAGTGAGAGAGAGAGAGACGGAGAGAGAGGCAGAGAGAGAAGAGAGAGAGAGAGAGAGATAGAGGGAGAGAGGGGAGGGACAAAGAGAGAGGAGGGTGGGGAGGGAAGATATAGAGATCTCTTGACTATCTGAGCGACCTACTGACATGACACCTGTCAATTCGTTGTCACATGTCAATGCTTGGATATTGGCAGCAACCTCCCCCCTCCCTTCTCTTCCTCCCTCGCCTTCCCAAGAAAGAAGAGTAGCAGCTTTGTATTGTTAACTTGCAGAGCAGAAAACTCGGTCACACTGGCTTTGTTTTGGGGGTGGGGGGGGGGGGGAGGAAACGTGGACTCCATCTTGAAACGAACAAAAAATGATCTACTGTTCACATAGTTAATAGCGTTCAAAAAGCAGTTAGATGAATCAGCAGAGCCAACAAATTGAAGGTCTGTTTTTCTAGTGATTTCATGAAGAAAGTCGTAATCAGGGGCAGGATGGACTAACGTGAGGTCAAAATAGTTTTGATTTTTTTTCTTCGTTCCCCCCCCCCCCCCCCCCCCCCTTGTTCTTCATCATCATCGTCGTCTTCTTCTTCTTCTTCTTCCTCCCTCCTTCCTTCTTTCTGTCTTCTTCTTTCTCTTTCTCTTCTTCTTCTGCCTCTTCTTCTTGTTCTCCTTCTTCAGTTCTTGATTGTACACAGTCTCACCTTTGTCGTTTCTTCTTCTTCTTCTTCTTCTTCTTCTTCTTCTTCTTCTTCTTCTTCTTCTTCTTCTTCCTCCTCCTCCTCCTCCTCCTCCTCCTCCTCCTCCTCTCTCTTCTCCTCCCTACTTCTTCTCCTCTCTTCTGTTTCTCCTCCCTTCTGCTTCTTCTTCTTCTCCTCCTTCTTCAGTTTTTGATTATACACAGTCTCACCTTCTGTCGTTACTTCTTGTTGTTAAACCGGGTTACAGTCTTCAGTGATTTGGAATAAAGAACGACAGAAATGAAATGTTCTTATTTTGCTTTGGTTCTCTTCCGCTTTGTTTGCCGTTGCCTTTCCCTTAGCTCTCGGGCTCTCTTCATCTCTGCTGCCGTCTGTCGTCTTTTGTTTCATTATGATATAACGTCAGGCAGTAGTTATGACGCCTGTAACCGATATCGCCTTCGAGTGGGTTTCCTTTCGTTTTTGTTTTCCTCAGTGGCATAGGCTCTGTCACGATTTCTGCAGAAAATATGTTTCTGGCCTTCTCTCCCCTCCTGTCTCCCTCTCTCTCTCTCTTTCTCTCACTCTCTTTCTCTCTCTCTCTGTCTCCCTCTCTCTCTACCTCTGCCCGTGTTTCCCCTCCTCTTCCTCTCTCTTTCCCAATGTGTGTGCGTGTGTGCGCGCTATATGCACATGTGTGTGCGTGTGGCGCGCGCGTGTGTGTACATGTGTGTATATGTGCGCGCGGCGCGCGCGCGGTGTGTGTGTGTGTGTGTGTACGCGAGCGTGCACATGTGCATGTGACCTTAGCCTTGCGTAAGTCGATGTCTTGATTTTCAGCGAGGAGGTTTATCGTGGAAGAATATTAATGTCAGGGTCGCAGATGTCACAGATTAAACTGGACCACCTTCGCCTTTCGATTAAGGGTGGCCTTATCATTGTTTTTATTGGTAGTGGTGTCATTTCCCTTGTAATTTGTCTAAGACTAGTAAGAGATGGTGGATGAGGTGCAACGTGGTTACAGGTTAAACGGAAAGGGGTTTTATGCTCTCTCTCTCTCTCTCTCTCTGTGTTTGAGTGAGTGAGTGAGAGAGAGAGAGAGAGAGAGAGAGAGAGAGAGAGGGGGGGAGAGGAGAGTAGGACAGGGGAGAGAGAGAAGAAAGTGGGATTGGGGAGAGAATGAGAGAGAGAGAGAGAGAGAGAGAGGAGAGGGGGGGTCCTGGGAAATGTGTCTATACAAGCTGAGAGTATCACCATGTGTTGCTGATTCGGTGTCATTGATTTCCTTGTTGGTCAGCTCTCCGTTTTCCTCGTCGTTTTTCCTTCTTCTGGGCTGCTTCCTGTCTGTGGCTGTTGACGCTGTGGTTGGGATTTTCGTTCGTCTGATGACTTCAACTTTCCCGTTTGTTGTTGTTGTTGTTGTTGTTTTCAGATTCGGTGACAGAGACGACGTTATTTGTTTACTATTATCTCTCTAATGTGTCATTTATTGCTGTTCTCTGTGGCTACTTTTATAGTCCGTCATGTTTCCTCAGTTATATCAGAATCAATCTCTCTGTGTCACTCTCTGTCTCTGTCGAAATGTTAAAAGAAGCAAATTCTATCATAATTGATTTTCTTGTTCGCTTATTTAATGAGCTTTTTGAACACGGCAATTTTCCTGTAGAATGGGCTAAATCTATTATTATTCCAATTTACAAAAAAGGTGATTCCAGTAATCCAGACAATTATCGTTGTATAGCACTCACTAGCACCATTAGTAAAGTGTATACTCATATCTTGAACAAAAGATTATCAAAATGGGCTGAAAATGAAGGGAAAATATTGGAAGAACAAGCAGGTTTCAGAGCAAATTATAGTACTATTGACCATATATATACACTATATTCACTTGTACAGAAATATTTATTGAGCAATTCTAAACTCTATATAGCCTTTGTTGACTTCAGGAAGGCTTTCGACTCTGTGAATCGTAATACTCTTTGGAACGTGTTGCGTAAAAGTGGAGTGAATGGAAAACTTTATTTGGCTATTCGTGGTATGTATAATTCTGTGCTGGCATGTGTGCGTGCAAAGAGTGAATATTCTAATTATTTTGACTGTTCAAAGGGTGTAAAACAAGGCTGCCTTTTGAGCCCACAATTGTTTTCTTTTTTTATTAATGAGTTAGCAATTGAAATATCAAAAAAGGAAAGCACGGTATTCAATTAATCTCAGGAGCTGTTGAGATATTTTTGCTTCTATTTGCTGACGATGTTATTCTAATGTCTCAAACAGTTATAGGTCTCCAAAACCAACTAAAGTCACTAAAAGAAGAAACAGATCGTTTAGAATTAACTGTTAATTTAGATAAAACTAATATTATTGTATTTAGAAATGGTGGACACCTTTCAGTGCATGAAAAATGGTTCTATGGAAATGAAGAAATAAAAGTTGTCAATTCTTACAAATACCTAGGAATGATATTTTCAACAAGATTAAGTTTGAATTTTGCTTGGGAAGAGGGAAGCAGAAAGGGTAGAAAGGGTGTAATTGAAATTTTGAAGTCATTAAAAAAAACTAAATACTATTGATTGTAATCTATTTTGGAAATTAGTTGATGCCCAAATAGAACCTATTCTTACTTATGCTGCTGAAATATGGGGTTTGTACTCTAATCAGAAAATGGAAAGAGTGCATACATATGCTATAAAACGTTTTCTTCATTTACCTTTACATGCTTCTAATACTATGCTATACGGAGAAACCGGCCGATATCCTTTGTACATAAGATCTTTTGTCAAGTGCATAAAATACTGGCTAAAAATTATAAAACTGCCTCAGTCTCGATTGTGCAAACAAGCATACGACATGATGGTAATTCAACTCGAGACTGGTAAAGAGAATTGGGCCTATCAAGTAAAAAAAAAGTATTGTCTGTAAATGGTTTTGGTATTGTATGGATGTCACAGGGAGTTGGAAATGATAGACAATTTATTTCAGAGTTTAAAGACAGACTGATATGTTCGTACAAACAAAACTGGCATTCGGCTATTGAGAACAATGAAAAATACAGTTGGTTTTCTTCATTTAAAAATGTCTTTCAAGCTGAAAATTATCTATATATTATAACAGACAAATGGCATAGGATTAATTTTGCTCGATTTTGATTCAGAACTCTCGGATTTAATACAAAGAAAAGATGGTATTTGCCTGGGGCTTCCTCGGAATCTTCATGCCCTATGTGTGGTTATGATGTTGAGGATGAAAAACATTTCTTATTCCATTGTACAGGATATGTAACATTACGGAACAAATGTGATTTTTTTCATACGGATCTAGCTCAGACTCATAATGTTACATCTGTTTTACTTTCAAATGACGAAATGATTATCAAATCAGTTGCAAAATTTATAGCAGAGGCTCAGAAATTGCGAAAAGAAAAGATTAACCCACTATGATGCATAATCCATTAATATGCTGAAGATAAAAATGAATGTTTATATATCATATGATAAAGTGGATGGTCCAATTTCATATATTTTTGATTGCGTGTGCGTGCGTGCTTATCTGCGTGTGTATATGTGTGTATGCATGTGATTGGGCGAATGTGTGTGTGTGTGTGTGTGTGTTTTTGCGTGTGTGGTGTGTGTGTGTATGTGTGTGTGGTCGCGCGCGCGCGTGTGTGTGTGTGTTGGGTGGGCTGGTGGGTGAGTGCTTGGGATATGTATTTATGGGGCTAAATGATCATTATATCATAACTGATTGAAGTTTTGTTGAGATATTTTTTGTATTTTTTAATATTGATTTCATATGTCAGCAATATTTCCTTTCTGAACCTATTGTTACCCCCCTTGTCATCAGACCGTAATGGTAATGACAATAAAATATCGTGAATCTCTGTCTCTGTCTCTCCTCTTTCGTTCTTTCTTCCTTTTTTG
>CM065717.1:74837409-74852409 GCA_033310375.1 Conus canariensis | reverse complement strand
ATAGCGCAATGTATCAAGTATTTTGAGCTTCCGCAAGAGAACTGTCAGTTTGGTTCTAGAATGGGAAGATTGCCGCACTCATTATTTCCAGTTATTACGAGAAAACACTGGCAGTCTGCTCTTTCGAGTTCTACCGAGAAAACTTCTGCGATTATTAAATTGTATGTCTTGGTTTGACGAGAAAATGGCTGCCGTTCGCTCGTGAGTTACATGATACTAAAGAAAACTGATTTGGTTTGCTGTTCAGGGCTTTAACACGAAAACTGCAGCAGTTTCCTCTCCTGAGCTTTAACGAGAAAAAGCTGCGGTTTGCTGATCTGAGTTAATAACAAGAACAGTGCTGCAGTTTGCTCTTCTACAGTTTGAACAAGAAACCTACCATGGTTTGCTTCTCCAGACAGAGAACAAAAGGAAGGGAAATACTTTTGTGTGTATGATGAGTCGTCCTGCCGTTGACTGCGCACACGAGGTTGGTGCATGAACGGCAGCGGTTAGTCCCGCGCCACCTGTCGACATATTGAGGTCGGCGGCGGTGTGCTGGGCGACGGGAGAACGGAGCACGTCGGAGGTGTCTGCTTTCGTTCTTCTCTTCAGGTGAGTTCCGTGACGTCACGAACACAAGACACCTACCGTTGCGCATGGTGGCGGTGGGTGAGCCGTGGCATCTTTCAGCTGCGGCCTTTTTTCAGGTCCAGCTGTGATGCAGTCGGTCCCATGACTGTTGGCGCACGTGCACAACACCGTCATCCTCATAGAAAAGACAGGCTGATTGGCGGATCGGCTGTCCTCTAAAGTGCAGAGACGATTGATGAAAGCTTTCTGTATACTACCGCCAGGGAACTCACAGGCCACCGTGTTAATGGTTCAGATCGATCGGGGTTGGAAACAGTAGTGCAGATAAATTGAAGACTTTTGTGACAGCACAGCGAATAAACCGAGTGGTTCTCTTGATTGAACACCATAGGAGCGTAAACCAAACTTAGGAGTCATTAGTGTGACCAATGTACCAGCAGTTGTGGGTGCGTGTATCTGAAGCGTATTTGAATTTCATGGGAGGTTCTGTCGTTATTCACAAACCCTCATGTGATTTCATCGGTGGCCACTGTTGATGGATGAATGCAGGCTTTCGTCGTTGAGTATCAGTCGTTCCAAGCAAGGGTCCTGAGTAGATATGTAAAGAAAGCGCAAGGAATCATGACTACTATGTGCGGCCAGTTCTTCTTTTTCACATGCTCGCCTCCTGTAATGTCGATTTTCGTCGTTGAACGAAGTGTACAAGATTTCATTTTTTAACCATAGTGACTGCAACATAGGGAGACGAAGGAGTGACCAAAGCAATGAATTAAATAGATGAGTTGACTCCTAGCAGAACCGTAGCAACCAGAACAGAAAAAAGCACAGAGAGGGATCAGATTTTTATTTACATGACAAAGACAGATGTAATTTGTTCTACATTTAAACTAGCTCTTACCTATCTCCGACTTAACCCTCCCCCCCTCTGCCCGCCCAATTTCCCAACACCCCCACCCCCACCCCCACCACCACCGTCACCCCCCCCCCCCCCCCCCCCCCCCCCACCGCCCTAAGCGCTCGCCTATCTTTCGGCATCTGATGTTGGAATAGCCGAGGTGTTGTGAGTTCCTGCAGAGCAATGAATGTCACGGTGGTGTTGCTGGCCGCTGTGTGCTTGTGTGTACGTGCTGACTTGGCACGGTGACATCGGCCCTTATTAACAGCCGGCTCTTTCCTCATCGTAACAGCCGGCTGGCCTTACAGAAGGCGTCGTCTTCATTTGCTGCCTCGCTCTGCCGGCCTGACTCGTCGTGTTCGTCTTCAGCGCTGCCGAGTTGTGTGTGAGTGAGAGAGAGAAAGAAAGAAAGCAAGCGAGGAAGAAGCTGAAGTGCTGAGGAGACGATGGTTTGAGTTGATGTGTCGGCTAGATCGGCTCCGCGTTCAGTACTACCACTGTGTGGAGTTGGGTGTCTGTGTGGTTGGTGGTGGCTTCGTTTTTTTTTTAACCTTTTTTTTTTTTTTTCTTTTGTCCTCTCTGTGGTCGTGTTTAGGAACTGAGGAAGCAGGTCCGCTTGAGTGTTCCGACGGTAAAGTGAATAACGCTGGGCACTGCCTGAGGGGCAGGATTGGATTGGCTGACTAGACGGCGCTGTCCACGGACTGCTTTGCAAAGTGTGCGTGTGTGTGTGTGTGTGTGTGTGTGTGTGCGCGCGCGTGCGTATGTGTGCACTTTCTTCCGCCCCATTCCAGCCCTAAGAGCCTTAGCGCTTACATCAAAAGTAATTTTTGAAAAGTTCGCAGAAACCAACATACAAGCGCGAGCGCGCACACACACACACACACACACACACACACACACACACACACACACACACACACACACACAACACAGAGAGCAAAGAGGAGCTGCTTGAGTAATTAATCAAAAAATTCAAGCTCTGTGTGTGTGTTGTTGTTGTTGTTTTCTTCAGTGTAGAAGCCACATGTTTTCACATTGTTTTCTTATCTTCAGAATCTTCCACATTTCTCGACGTATGCAGCTTAAAAACTAATAGTATTGTATATGATTAGAATCTGTTCAACAATTTGTTATTAATGTGTTCCTGCCTTTTCGTAACACTGTCTCCTCGTGGTGTGAGTAACAGTGAAGGAAGGTGGACATTTTATACCACGAGTGTTTAACATTACTGACAGAGTCATTTGCTCAGGTTAGCACCTCTTAGCGTGACGAGTATACCCTCAAACTTCGCAAAGGATGCATTTCTTTTTTTATTCTTTTTTTTTTTATGTGAACCCAGAACTTTCACACAGGGGGCGTCGACAGACTAGCAGATACTGCACAGTGTGCTTCGGTTCACAACCGTATACTGTGACAGACATGTGCACAATGGCCTTTCTGTCTGTCGTGGTAGATTTACATTAAAACCTGCTCACACCTCCTGTAGTGGAAGCTGCAAAGAATAGCATCCTTAACTGATTTAGAGGGGAATACTTTTAGTTGTGCATCAAAAAAGCATCGAAATATAGGCAGCGAGAGCGGAACGATTTATGCTAGCCGCGTTGTTTCGTTTACAGTAGGCGCTGTGTGTTATCCTCAAACTGTGCGTTCATAGCATGTTCAACATCATCGTAGTGCTCATCCTTTGCGGTCGGCTGGGCTGTATGCGACATTATCTTATCTTAGGGCTCATAAATGGAACGGGACCCCCCCCCCCCCCCCCCCCCCCCCCAACATTGTCAGCTTGTTCTCCTTTCCTACACCCTCGTCTGGCTAGAACAGACAAGGCAACCAACTCTAAAGTTTTAAGACTTGTCCAAGCCGAAGATGGTGAGTTAACCTTACCTCCAAACTGACCGAAAGTTCGTTGAGTTGTCCGCAGACCGAAGCCTGTGCGGATTGAGTACGATGTCGAGCTGCAGCTTTAAGGTGTTCTGCGTCCTGTGCTGATGTTCTAGATATCTTTCATTTTTCAGAGTACTTGCTTGACGTCCTCCGACGCTGTTTAACCATGTGGGACATTAATATTTATAAGATGGAGGGGGAGGGGAGATGACGGAATGGAGAATCAAAATTTCTTTTTTTTAGATAATTTCTAAGATGTTTTACCTGGTATCATAGTGGTACCAAAATGTGTGGTTCGGATTCAGTTATCATTAAAAGTCCGAGCTCGATTTTTTTTCTTTCGCCAGTTATTTGGTTCCTGGCGCGCATCGCACGCGGCAACAGACTAGGGGAAAAAAATTAATGAAACTTTCTTTCATATATATGTTAAGTCAGGGACCACGATTGTTTAAAAGATTAAAAGAAAACGAGGGAAAAACTGATGTGTGCACATTTTATATATGATTTAGAAGTAAAACTTTCGGTATTTTTCCAGACAGTGTCTAAGGTACCTCACAAAGGGGGTCGACTCACCCACCTCAAACATACGTACCTTCCGTAGATCTACATCAATATATGTAAATAAGAAATTATACTAATAAAAGCCTATATTTGTCTCTGATGCAGTTAAACTGAACAGTAATGCATTCATTTTATGTACATAAATTAAAACGCAAAACATCGCGATCTCCGCGACCGACACCGGCGGTGCCAAAAACAGCGCGGCGCGCTGTGTAAAAAGCCCAGCGGAACATCAGTCAGGGACGGGATACCATGATTGTTTTTACCAAAGATTGGATCTCTCATCTCTCGCATCTGAAGTTATTTACAGCAGCAGCCACTCTGGTTATGACGTCTGGCCTGGGGCTGAATTCATTGGAGCAAATGGCGATCACGCACTGACGTGGATGCAGATAACCCTCACCCTGCTGTACCGCACCCCACCAACCCACTCCCCCACCCCCCTTCTTCGTCACAGCATGACAGTCTGTACACCTCTTACGTTTGTTGTGGTCCCCTCATTGTTCCTCCCAAGTGGCTATTGTTGTCAGTGGTTGAGTTCAGGCAACTGGGAGCAGGGTGAGAAACGTACTCGGTCAGGGTTTTTTCTGTGACGCGAGGTGAAGTGGTCTTCAAAAGCTTTCGTGGAAGTGTAAAAGCGTATTTATGCAGGGACACTCTCCAAACTAGCCTATTACAATTGCGCTTCAAAGAGAAAGGTACGCACGGAATCGCTGTGACTGTCTGAATGCGCGTCATGCAAATCGAGAAAAATTCATCACCATGTGAAGAAAACTGCAGTTTAGAATGTTGGTTGTTAACAAATAAAAAGACTGAATTTGTTTTGCCAGTTTTATTCCCATGAAACGAAGTCCGACTTTTTGTTTTTCTTCAGTTTTGGGGATTGTGTTTTTGTTATGATGTATTCATTTAGGCCCATGTATTAAAAGTTTCTTTGTTTTTAGACAGAATGACTAGTGTTCAGGAAGGAAGGGGGGGGGGGGGGGGGGGGGGACAGTGCTCGGCTATCGGTTATTCGTAAATGCAGATAATATTGTGCAGTTAGTTAAGAGGCATACCAAATTTGGCGAAAGAATTCTTCCCCTTGCCCTCATTAATGTTGGCGTGAAAACAGAATGTATGATAACGGTCAGAACATACTGTAGTATATCCGAACCACACACATATCTGAACAGTGTGCAGCCCAGATTTCAAGCCTCTAAAGCGTTCGGTATTTCAAAACTGCCTAGACTGTCCATACGTCAGGTGAAACATGGTTCGTCTCTTCTTCTTCTTCTCTTCTAAATTTTAAGTTTTCGGGACATTTAGGTATAATTAACATAGAATTAGGCAACTGCTTTGTGTGAACATGTCACAAGTTCTGTGTGTGTGTGTGTGTGTGTGTGTGTGTGTGTGTGTGTGTGTGTGTGTGTGTGTGTGCGATGAAGAGCTGTGGAATAAGTATTTTGATAAACAAGATGAATAAACAAACACACAAGGAAAAAAGCCATGAAATAACTGTCTTGATGAAGATAAACAAGATAAATGATTAAACAAAAAATATAGATGAATAAACAAACAAAAAAGCCATGAAATAACAATCGTGGTTAAGATAAACAAGACAAATAAATAAACAAACAAACAAAACAGTAAATAAATGCGCTGAAGAGATACAGAAAGAAAATAGTGGCTAAATGTGTCAGTCATCATTCACAACTGTCAAATGAGCTGAGGGAGGTAACTCATAAACTTGATGTGCCTGGTCCTCCATCAGCACTGACTGCTGGGCATGCTTCTGTCCTCACCAAAACACGGGCCAGGAATGTAACATGGGTGATATCAAACACGTTTACGCCAGTTGTATAGTCTCCCAGTACGACTTTTCTTTACTGACTTTTAAAGTTGGCGTTGATATTTGCAGCGCATCGTCTTGTTCTTTACTGACTTTTAAAGTTGGCGTTGATATTTGCAGCGGCATCGTCTTGCGTCTGTACGATTGAAATCCCTAAACTTCCAAGGACTGACTTTCTGAAAAGGAGCGCGTAAGATCTGTTTATGCTGGTGAATATTGACCCTCGTGACTGATAGAGGTTTAGCTGACCAGTGAGAAGAGATGGTGTGTTAAATCCTGAGGAGAATGGAAAAGTTGGTTCGCGGAAAGCCAGATCCACGAGTTTGGACTGGCGAGTGAAAGTGCGATTTCTGTGGAACGTGTTCGGTATGGAGTGATGTTCAAGCTTTGTCCGAAATGATTTATTGACGTCGTGCAGCCGAGGATGCACAGACGATAGCAGATCTGTCTGGCATTGAGGCTGTGACAAAAAGGGCAGAAGAGGAGACAGGTAAATCAAACGCTGGACCCACTAGCCAGTTTCGTCGTTAATTTTCCGTTTGTTGTTTAGTAATGATGATGACAGCATTCAACCAGTTTATTGACACGAGTTCTACTCTGTTTGACACTAAAAGTAATGGAGAGCTGAGTTATTGAACTTCGGCTTTTGTGAGAAAGAACAAATCGGAGGAATTAAACGTGTTTTTGAAGCGGGAAAAGTGCTTTTTAAGAATTAAGAGCTGTATTTTGTTGAGACACGTGAAGTTGGAGTTTCATATCGTCGATTGTGGGACCATCGTTTTAGATGAAAAACGTATGTTTTTATGCTTTGAGGTAGATTCTTTATCAAGGAATTTTGACAGGTTCAAAGAAACAAACGACTTGTGAGAGAAAGAGAAGAAAGTTCCAGCGTTGATGTGGAGCCGCTGGAAGGAGGCATTTTGAATGTATGTGTTGACAACAAGTATGAGAAAGTGTTCTTTTTTCTGTGGAGAAACCAGACGAAGGACATGAGCATTTTCTGTCACTGAAAGATGGTGCTATAAGCCGTTTCAGGAGTAGTTAAATAAACGAACGAACAAGGAAAAGTAAACAGTTTGGCAAAGATAGACGGTATCGTGGAAAAAGAACGAATCCTGTTCAAATTTTCGGTGAAGGACAGAAAGAAAAACGAACAGTGTATTCTCGGTGGGAGATGTGGTGAGAGCGGGTAGTCCACCGAGGAACAAGAAGCACGCTATCGCCCCAACCACTACCAACGCCGCAAACACAAGCAAAGAGTCAGCGCCGAATCAGCAGCATGTCGACTCTGGTGGGGGGCAGCACGGCGGCCCCGCCCCGCCCCATGCAGTACCTGGTGGTGGACCGGGCCATGGACACGGACGACGAGCTCAGCGACTGGGAGGCCCCCATCGACATCGACCTGCTCGATCCGCCCCTGCCCCGGAACAGAGTAGGTCATGTCTGCGTCTGTACGTCTTGGGGGTGCGTGAGAAGGGGGTGGTGGGTGGGAGGCAAGGGGGGGGGGGGTGTTTCTGGCGTTCCGTGCCCATGATTTAGATACGTTTAGTCTTCTTTTGTACGTGTGTGTGTGGTGTGTGTGTGTGTGTGTGTGTGTGTGTGTGTGTGTGTGGCGCGCTTGCTAGGTCAGAGGAGGGAGGGGGTGGGTGAAGTTCGTGCTTTTTCCTCTCCAGCAACAGGATGAGTTCCGTTAACTTTTGTGCATCAGTGGAAGTGATGTTCCTGGGGGGGGGGGGGGGGGGGGGGGGGCTGTTATTCTCCCCTTGTGTACGTCTGTAGAGTTAGGACTGGGGATGGGGGTGGGGGATGGGATGTGATTTGTGGTGTTTCATGGTCGAGAATCTGTTGGGTAATAAGGAGGGTTTTTTTTAACATTCCTTAGAAATGAGCTTTGAATGTGGCTTATAGGGAGGTTTATGACGATCCCAACAGGTGTTGGATGTTCTCTTGCCATGGAACAGAGCACACCATAAGTTTTCTGTGGAAGTTTTTCCTAAGAGTGGGAATGGACGGTCCTGAGGGTCCCTTAATCAGAAACCGAGCAGACCGTATGTGTGTCTTTGTGCTTGCGAGTGTACGTGGATAGGGAGGTTCCTGTACTCTTGCCCAGGAGCGGAGCGGACAATATAATTACATTTTCGTGGTCTTCGTCGGCTGGCAAGTGACGGAGAGGGCGCTTCGTGGTTCTAGAAGCAGGTGTTGCTAGCCTGACCCCTTCGCACGAGTGGGAATGATCAGGGATCCTGAATTAATTGTTGTCGATTTGTGTCGTGTACATACATATGTGAGGATGCGGAGGGAAGATCATGCTCATGTTGAAACTCAGTGAATGGATGTGGGTCTGAAAGTCTTCTCGCTGAATTTTCTTCAGTATATTTTGGTCGTTTTAGCGGAACTTCTTCAGCATTTTAATACTAGACTGGGTACCGAAGCCAGTTAGGAAAAGTAGGATGATAGCTGTTGTGTGTGTGTGTGTGTGTGTGTGTGTGTGTGTGTGTGTGTGTGTGTGTGTGTGTGAGAGAGAGAGAGAGAGAGAGATGGTACAATTTACGAAGAACGTAACACGTGCGTGCAATGTTTATTATCCATTCGCCAAGGAGAGATGTAAAAGGGACAGAGTATTTCTGTCTCTTTCTCTCACAGAAACACGCGCGCGCGCGCGCGCGCACACACACACACACACACACGGGGGGGGGGGGGGGAGAAAGACTGACTCGCTAATTAAGAAAGGAAATCGCACGCGTGCCGATTTCATTATCCAATTTTTCAGCAATGCGAAGGAGACAGTGCAGACAAAAACAAAGAACAGGTGACGCTTGCATGTGCGTGTGCGTGTGTGTGTGTGTGTGCGCGCGCACGTGTACGTGCTTGCATGCGAGCATGAGCGTGTGTGTGTGTTTGTGTGTGTGTGCTTATGTGTGTGTGTGTGTGAGTGCGCGCACGCGCACGTGTATGTATGTGCATATATATATAGAGAGAGAGAGAGAGAGAGAGAGATACTACAAATGATAATCATCCAACTTACCAGCCCCATGGTGATGTGGTTAGCGTCTCCGCCTGCGGAATAAGAGGGCATGGGTTTGAGTCTTGAGTCCGGCATTTATCTGTTGAGTTTTGTTTTGTTTTGTTTTGGGTCCCTGTCGGTTTCTATTTATAGAGTTGAGTGTGCTATGAGTTCAATTCGGAAAACCGGAACACTCCATCAATTTTTATCTGCAAACTTTTAGAGAGCATTGCTCAAATTTCCTGTCCAATACCGCAGGTGTATGTATTTCTCGGACCTGGTTGACGTCGGGGATATCTTATGAAAGGACTAGTAGCTTACAGCCCTATCTTGCGGTCTCTGACAAGAGTGGAATTCCTTACCATCATCTTTATCATTCTCATCTTCTTCCGTCGCAATGTCTAAAGAGTTTCTAATTCTGTATCCCTTCACGCCCTGTTCTCCGAATGACCTCAGTTTTAACGTTCTGGTCATGTCCATGCCCGTGGTAGGCTCATTTTTAAAGTCGTCAGTGTTAGCAGAGTTGTGGGAGCTATCGCTTGGTGTAGCCTATATGGTGGCACCCTTCGGAGACGGAGTAGAGGTGAGGAGAGGAGGAAGGGGAGGACATTGACTAAACAACTAAAGACGGAGTCTTGTGTATGTTGGATCGCAGCAGGCACCACTGAACACCATGCAGAGCAGTGTCTCCGCTGGTGGGCCGCCGTATGACGACGACCTGATTCTGATTGTTTGCTCCTTTTGGACTGTGGCGTAAGAGCTGCGACTGGACGACCCGGATGAGACTGTGTATGGGATACCAGATCAGGCTGAAGGCGAACAGCCCTCTCCCCTCCCCTTCGCCCTCCTCGCTCATGTCCCTCCTTCACCAGTCAACCTCGTATAAATCATCAAACAAACCACCCCGTATAAATCATGAAACAAACCACCTCGTATAAATCATCAAACAAACCACCTCGTATAAATCATGAAACAAACCACCTCGTATAAATCATTAAACAAACCAGTCAGCCAAAGGGGGAAAAAAAAGAGGGGAACAAAACAGGCAAGCTGAAGAGCCACAGTGAGTCCAGCGAACTGTGAAAGTAACGGAATCATCTGCCCACTTCACACTTGATTCATGAAAGCAGCTGGACAACACTCACTTTCTCAGTGGTGACCGGCGGAGTGCCCATTTCCGACTGACCGCGTTTGGCAGGCCGACTTTGACTAGCTCCGATTCCGAGTCCCGGGGTCGTGACACAATCGTGTAGCCAGTAGCCAGTAACCATCACCGGCAAACTAAGGAAGTGACAACGAGTGTTGTCTGTTCTGGTAGAATCACCGCGCATCTTTTCAGGCTGCAGAAAGTCCACATGAAAAGAGAGGGACAGAAGGGGTACCATACATAAAGCATTATGGTGAAAATCTTTTGTTTTAGCAGCTAGAAAAGGAATTGCGTTGGGGGGAGGGGGGGGGGGAGGGGGGGACAGGGAGTTATGGCGTTAGAATTTCGTTAAACACTTGTTTTCCCATTCAGCTAAATACCATGAAATGGCTTCGGTGATATCCACAATGTGAAAGAACTGCTCAGTATTTCAGCTGCCACGTGAGTAGAGTGTAACAGATAGGACATTGCATCATTCACACAGGCTGTTAATCAAAATGGCGTTCCACATGAAAACAAACAAAAAAAAATGGCGTGAAACATTTCAGTTATGTGCATTTGGAACAAAAGCGGAAGTGAGAAGGGAGAGCACTCTGCGAATGAGAGAATGTTACTATTATGGGGCATGGTGGGGAAAATAGTTGTGGTACATATTTGTTAAGAGTCCTTTACCGAATCCTAACCCCTAGGGACAACATTTGTCTTGTTTCTATTGAAGGTTGAAAAACTCCAACGGAAAAGAACTGAATCAAAGACTGGCCTGCCGACATTTCAGACTTTTTTTTTTCCATCTTTGCGGTTCTTTACATGTACCTTGGACAACGCTATTCACCGTATCTATGTCTGTTTATGTATCTATCTGTCTGTCTTTCTATTTATCTATTAATTTATCTACGTCTATCTATCTCTGTCTGTTTGTCTATTTATCTGTGTGTGTGTGTGTGTGTGTGTGTGTGTGTGTGAGAGAGAGAGAGAGAGAGAGAGAGAGAGAGAGAGAGTGAGTTCCTCACGATAGGTACTTGTATCAGGATGACAATTCACCTGTGGAAATCGCCTGGCATCACCGACGCTGCCGTGTGTAAAACACTGAAGCTCAAGACCGTTACGTCCTTTCTGCCTCGTCGTCAGCGGTGTGGACGTCTCGTCTGGCGCCCGGTTTCCACCTGAAATGATGAACTACCCGGCAACAGTTTCATGCAGTGAAATGGAGTTTGCCTCCTGCCCATCTCCCTCCACACACACACACTCCTCCCTCTCCCTTGAACCCTTCTCTGTCCGTTCCCCCCTCACTTTCTCCATTCTTCTCTTTTTTTTTCCCCTGGCTGTCGCTGTTAGATTGTCATCGTTGCAAAGAGGAAAGTACGGATTTGGTTTTACACCCTTGGAAAAAAACATAGGGAAGACCGATGATGGCCATTATTATCACTTGTCGCTTTCTTGGTCTGTTATGTATCGGGTCATTTGGGTCGAGGTCGAAAACACTGAACTAGTTCAAACGCATTTGTGAGTTTCGTAAACAAGTGCGCACGTATGGTCACACGCACGCGCATATACGCGCGCGCGCGCGCGCGCGCACACACACACACACGCACACGCACACACACACACACACACACACACGTGACAATTGCCTCCACCACTATCGGCTTAAACGTAAGGTACGGATTTGTTGTAGCTCGGTCATTTCATCACCAGTTGTTGCTTATGTAAAGAATACATGTGCCTCGGTTTTGATGAAGAGGAGCTTTTATCTGTGTGTTAAGGGCAGCAAACAAAATTGGTAGCAGAAACAACTGCCTGGTAGTTTTGTGTTATTTAATTTAGCGTGCTAAGTACATGGGGCCTCAGTTTACAGTCTCATCCCAAAATGTGTGTATAGGGGTGGAGAGGATTGTGTGTATGGGGAGAGGGGGTCTGAAGGAGTGGGGGGGGGGGGGACACCAATCCCATGAATTAATTGAACTATAAGGTATGGCCTTAAGTTTTCAGTTGTGACGGCCTTGGTTTCTAAGTTTTGAAGTCTGCACAATGAAAGCTGTTCTTTGCTGCTGTTCAGATGCCATAGGTTTCCAGTTGTGAAGGTTTTGCAGTCAGATATGTTACTCCCACTGTGTTTAGAGACACTGGCTCTGAGTGGACGGAGGTAATGCGTAATGCGAGGTGTGTTCTCGAGCTATTCAATGGTTTGGGGTTTTACGTTGTGAAAGCTTTGCGGAATTGTAGCTGTACACTCGTGCTGGGAATTGAAGTTCTGGTTTCTGGGTTGTTTAGGCTTTGCACAATTGGGGGTCTCCTCTTGTGCTTATTTAGAGGGATTGGTTCCCGAGTTGTGCAGGTTTTGCACAGCTAAGATCTCTCCTCATGTGCTTATTTAGGTGTCTGTGTTCAGCTTTGTAAAAGTTAAAAGCAGCTAAACACTATACTCTGGTGCTGTTTCAATTTCTGAGTTGTGGAGGTTTTACATAATTAGAGCTGAGCTCTCATGCTGTCTAGAGGACTTGGATTCTTAGTTATAAATGCAGTTTTTACAGTTATTGCGGCTGTGCCCTACCGCGTTTTCAAGACCTTGGACTCCAAGCTGTAAAAGGTTTTGTGTTGTTTGTTTGTTTGTTTTTCCGAATTAGAGTTGGTGTCTTCTGCTATGCAATAGCGTTGGGTTCTAAATCGATAAGGCTTGGTGGGGTTGAAACTGTGCTCCTTCATCATTTACAGCTCTTGGGCTCAGTGGAAGTTGTGAAGGCTTTTGCACAGGCAAGGTTTATTATCACTCGTGAAAAAAAAATATTGCGCTCACACGTGATAGAATTTATTGCGCGAATGATGAGCGTAAGGGAATCGAGACTTGTCCTGTAGCACTGTTTTCTTATTGATGTATTCTTGGATTGGGATGAGGAAATCTGTTGAATTTGGATGTTTTTGTTTAGACGAGTAAAATGTTAGTGGTTTTTGTTTGTTTGTTTGTTTGTATTTTGTTTCCCCTTTAGAGGTCTTTGCCAGTCTTTATGTCACCGAGGTCCGCTCTCTCTCTCTCTCTCTCTCTCCTCTCTCTCTCTCTCTCTCTCTCTCTCTCTCTCGTGTGTGTGTGTGTGTTGTGTGTGTGTGTGTTGTGTGTGAGCGCGTGCGTGCATGCTTGCGTGTGTTTTTAAGTGGACTCGAGATGCTTTCGGAAACGTTCAAAAACAGTCGGAATATCATGCCCTTTCTTTGAACAACAAAAAGAGCCCCAGATTAAAAGGACAGTGGCCATTATTACCTTGATGCTCCCTGAACAATTTACATGGCAGCCCTTCACATGACATTTGAATTGAACCCGTCGTTTTAGTGTTTTGATGTTCACGTCCTTTGTGAGACGCGCAAGAGAACCCCAGTTGTCACATTAATAATGCACAGCTATGGAATGCCATGCTAAAAAGTTATGGCTGGGTATTGTTCTGTTTGTCTTTTTTGTTGTTGTTGTTGCTTGACTCGAATCGTTCGGTTTGCTCTTCGCCCTATTTATAACACCGTTGATTTCGTTCACCGAGAAAGTGGCGAAAAGCAGGCAACATGACCGACTAACAACACTTTGAGACAATTAGCATTATTCAGCGAGAGCAACAAAAAAATATGGGAGAGGAGGGATGTGTGTGTGTGTGTGTGTGTGTGTGTGTGTGTGCGTGCGTGCGTGCGTGCGTGCGTGCGTGCGCGTGCGTGCGTGCCTGGAGAAGGGAGGGGATATACTAGCGGTACGACTTCGCTCAAGTCCCATCAATCCGACATAGAGGAAGATTTATTTATTGATTTAACCCCGATTTGCAGAGAGAGAGAGAGAAGGAGAAGTGGGCCAGGGTGGGGTGTCGCGTGTCGATGGTGGCTGGGTGTCTTCTTACGGTCGAGCACAGGCAGGCACTGGGGGCCACGGCTTCTTGACATTTCCCGTGCCCCGAGGGCCATGACTGCTGGTCGATGGGGAGGAACACGACACACATCCCACCAGGACGACTCCGCTTACCGCACACTGGACCAGCTCTGGTAGACGTTGAGTACGGAAGACGTCTCTTTTCCAACGTCCTCACCGTCATTGTCCCATTATTAGAGCTCCGTGGGGCACAGGAAGAGGGTGGGGATGCTGTGATGAATGCTTTGGGCAGTTTTGAATTTTGAATAGCAACCCCCCCCCCCCCCCCTCCTCCCGTCACCCCTATTTTCTCGATCAGAGGCAGCAGGACACAGGGGTTTGTCAAAGTTCAAACAGGCAAGTGTGCGGCTCGGTCCTCCTCTAAAAGACGTTTGTCAGTATCTTCTTTTGTGTGTGTGTGTGTGTGTGTGTGTGTGTGTGTG
The DNA here is from genome assembly GCA_033310375.1 of Conus canariensis. Lineage (NCBI taxonomy): Eukaryota > Metazoa > Mollusca > Gastropoda > Neogastropoda > Conidae > Conus > Conus canariensis. The sequence continues at coordinate 74,838,191 of CM065717.1, read as the reverse complement.
TGTGTGTGTGTGTGTGTGTGTTAGAGACGGAGGGAGAAGGAAGGTGAAGGGGGAAACTAAGCGTATGGTTAGAAATAACACATTTCCGTCGATACCAAATTGCTTAGCAAAGGTTTCTTTTTCTATCGTGTGTGTGTGTGTGTGTGTGTGTGTGTGTGTGTGTGTGTGTGTGTGTGTGTGTGTGCGCGCGCGCCTGTATTCATGCGTGCGTGTTTAATTATCAACTTTGTGTGAAACAAATAAACTGAGGTTGTATGATCACACTGTTTCGGTTGTCTGCGGTTGTCATTGGAGGGAGAAGGTGGAGGGGAAGGGGCACCTGACAGTAACAGTGTACATTTATTATTCAACACAGAATTGTTTTTTCTCGATTGTCGCAGTCTTTTAACACTTCTTTTATAACGGATTCATTGCGAACGGCCAAGCAAGTTCCCTCATGTTGTATAAGCCAGGAATCGGTAACAGTTTCGTAAGGGGGACAATATAATAATGGTCAAGGAGCTGCCAGTCACCCCAATCATAGTCCTGCCATCGGTCATTCAGGCAGGATGTGGTGACAGTTGCCGCCATCGCCATCGAAGCTCGCTCGACTCCGCTCCCCACTCCCAGCCCTGACACCCCTTCTACGTAAAACGCTGTCCCTTGTTGCCATGGTAACACGATGCTTGTCACCCGATAATGTTCGTGTCCCATGGAGACCATGATGCGGGTAGGTTATCGATTTTAGTTTTCACCTCTGCTCTGTCCTGCGGCTGCGGGAGTAAATGGACCGAGAATGAGAG
>CM065717.1:74697409-74832409 GCA_033310375.1 Conus canariensis | reverse complement strand
TAGAGCCAGGTGAAGCGCAATAACAGGGGGAAATCTCAACCAAATCGGTGAAGGGTGGGTGTGGGATTTCTGCATTTTTTTTTTTTTACGTTTGTTGTAAGTGTGTGTGTGTGCGCGCGCGCGCGCGTGTTTGTGTTTGTGTGTGTGTGTGTGTGGTGTGTGTGTGTGTTGTACAACCATGAGTTAATCTGACAATAAATTGGTTTAAGTCAGTCAGTGTGTGTGTGTGTATGCGTGTGTGTGGGGGTGTGTGTATGCGTGTGTGTGTGTGTGGTGGTGTGTGCGCGCGTTTTTTCCCCGGCGAGAAGGGTATTATGAAGTCCAAAAGATTCGTTCAAAACGAAGAACTAAGAAGTTTAAACGCAGAGCCGGTTTTGTATAGTGATATGAAATATATGAAACAACATAATCCTGTTATGTCAAGGTAATCCGAACGTTAGTTTAAATCTGACGGTAAGCATTTACAATGAATCAAGGAACCATTGCTGCACCGGGACAGTGCGTCTGTATAAACTAATGGGGATTAACACGGAAAAAAAAAAGTTGTCAGTGAGGCTGGCACATTTCACATTGTACAGTGTGAGCCACTATAGGGTGAATACGTTGTGCCTTTGGTTAACTGTGTGTCAGCGTGTTAGAACACGTTTTGGAAATCCCTTGCTAAACTATGAACCGGTTACGAAACATCACAGATGATTCATGTTTTAGCTGGTTGTTCTCTTCTGTTCCGTCATAATGCATTTTAAATGTAGTTTGTACCCGTAAATGCGCAACATTTTTTTTTTTTTCAGAAACGGGGTAGATATACGCTAACGTCTCTGCCATTGTGTTCCTAAGTATGAGCTGTGCGCAGTCGGCTTCGTGTTACTGCAACGTGAAGAGGCCTTCGGTGTTGCAACTTGCCTTAGTCATGTCCTAATCGTGACTCCTCTCCAAGACACGAAATGATATGATAGATTCTAACGTGCTTCAAAACTCTAGTCAACAATCGTTTCGCGTGCAGGAGCCCTTTGAATAGGAGAGACGGTCCAAAAATTGGGCTAACGATTTCAGGAAGGGAAGAGAGGAGATACGAAGGGGGCTGGGAGGGAGGGAGGGGGGGGGGTGCAGACTGACTTTGTGCTCGATGGTTGACTGACGACGGCAACGGTCGTGAAATCTCCCGCAGCGCTAGGCAAGGTTTTTACATACAGCATAACAGGACTGAATGAATAAATAAGGAGCGCGAGTCATAGTCGGCGGTGCTGTCAACAGGCGTACACGCAGCGCATTCACGTCATGTAACGGGTGAAGGGGGCTTGTTCCGTCACGGTCACCAGTTTTCTACCGGCGATGATTCTATCCATCAATTGCGACTGATTTGTTCGTGTGTCGTCGCCCCATCCCCGTGGCTTATAAACCGCATTGCCGCTGGAGGATTACAGTATTGCCAAGTGCAGCACTTAGAGGGAGAAGCGAGGTCTGTCTGAGCGAGGAAGTGGGATTGAGGATTCAAGTCGTGGGGACCAGACTGATGTGTGGTGGTGGTCATAGTAGTGTCGTGGGCCCGGAGGGAACCATGTCGCGTTGTGTCGTTCAGTGCCAGAGGTGCCGTGCCAGAAGATGGCAGTGCTCAAAAGTGGTGTGTATTCGCTGTTTAAGTGAGAGAGAGAGAGAGAGAGAGAGAGAGAGAGAGAGAGAGAGAGAGAGAGAGAGAGAATGTGTGTGTGTGTGTGTGGTGTGCGTGTGTGTGTGTGTGTGTGTGTGTGTGTTTGATCTTATTCTTGGCTCAGGCGTATTTGATTATCTTTTCGAACAAAGTTTGACTTCCTCCTCCGCCTCCGGTTTTGTTATTTTCGTCTTTCGATCCATTCCAAATTCGATCATTAGTGGAAATGTGGCCAAGTGGATGACCCAGTCACCTAGAAAGGGGGAGAGTCCCGGACCGTGGTTCAATTCTCATGCGGGGCAGGTTATATCCTCCCGGTTTCCTCTAGGCATTGAAATGGTGGTCGGGGTGCCAGTCTTTCGGGTGTAAGGTGACAAAGAGGGGCCTCTGTACAGCATGCGGCATGCGCTTTGCACGTGTCATGGAAAGCATGACAACGCGAGAGTTGTCACCGTCAACTTTTAATAGTAAACCATTTTGATAGGTGAACGCAAATAGTAGACAGGAATAAAGAGAAAAAAGGGAGAGGGGGCAGGGGAGGGGGACCGTACAAAGTTGACGCGCTGGCGATTAAGATACATATGGTACAGTACACTGAAAGACATGTTGATTATAGCTCAGTCAACCACGTAGGGGCTAATACCTAGGGTTTTTGCATTATTAATATTAAGTATGAGTAAATTCGCAGGACTTTCGTTGGATAGGGGAAGAAAATCGATATCCCAATTAATGTCAGGACCAGGGTGTGTATGTATGTGTGTGTGTGCGTGTGAGAGAGAGAGAGAGAGAGAGAGAGAGAGAGAGAGAGAGAGAGAGAGAGAATCATCCATTCACTTGTTAATGAAAATTAACAGCTTTAAAGGAAGGGCCGGACTGTTCTGCTGCGAGATGATTTGGGATTGACACCCTTTGTTCCATTTCACCGTCGTCTCTGACCTTCCCTCTCCGCCGGCAGCCGTGTGTATGTTGGCATCAGGGTTCCCCCAACCTCTTCAAACCCTGCCAACTGTGGTTGCTTTTAAATTACCTGGTGGATGCGTTGTCAGTTTGCTTGTCAACCCGATGATTCGCCTCTTGGTCGGTCGGTATGTCAGTCACTCGCACACGTAGGCCTTCAACAGTCTTTCGTGTGCTCCTGTCTTTACCCCCAACCCCGCCCGTTATCAGGTTTTACCCATCTAAAACTTGATTTGTTTTTTTCCGTTTGTTTTTGTGTGGTTCATTTCATTTCGAATGACGTGTTCGCACGCAGTGTTCTTACACTCCTTCAGCGGCCACACACTTTGACAATGGCTTTTGCATAATTACCCCTCATTTTCCATCGCCGCGCAGATTCTGGAGTGTGACTCATTGCTTATCAACTCTGGCAAACAAAGGACATGTTCACATTCCTGACTTTCTCCCTTTTTTTTTTTTTTCTTTAAAGGACAGAAGAAAGGATGAAGTTTTTCATGGAATGGATGCAACTGGATCCCTCGCCGTGACAGTCCCTGCACCCCCCCCCCCCCCCCTCTCTCTCTCTCTCTGTGTGGGAGCATACGATTAGTAGGCGTTTTCCTAATTGCCATAGAGCGCGCGGCTGTAGCGGGATCAGTGTCAGAATGCGTGCGCAACTTGTCCAATAAGGGAGCACCTTTGAAATCTGGAAGCACGCACGGCATAGTTAAGATTTAACCCGCATGGTTATTGTATTTGTTCTTATCGATTTGGTTAAATGGATTCGAGTCTGGGGGTGTCTCAAACTTCGTCTACACTGTTGTGTCTAAGACAGAGCGTTGATGCGTTTCAATTGTTTTGTATATGACAGTATGAATGCCATTTAACTCTCTCTCTTTCCCTCTCTCATTCTCTCTATCTCACCACACTAGTGATAGCCCTGGATGTTAGCTCCCACAGGCTGTCGACCCTGCGCAGGCTAGAATATTTGTTATTCTCTTTCCGGGCCCACTTGACACAGAATGTTGGTGTGAGTGCAAAGTTTTCACGGGAGCAGACGAAAAATTCAGATCACAATATGTGTGTGGAGGCCAGGGGTACTGCATGTCATAAATATGGTCTCTCGATATGTCTAGGCCAGTATAATTGCTCTCTCTCTCTCTCTCTCTCTGTTATTGTATTTTCATGCTCTTGACTTACATTTTCACCCCTACAGCACTCTTCTGTAATCTGTCGTTGTTTCTCAGTCCGCGTCTCCTCCAGCCCCACTCCATTCTTCTGTGTGTGTGTGTGTGTGTGTGTGTGTGTGTGTGTGTGTGTGTGTGTCCCCTTGCCATAATTTTATGTAGTCGATTTCCCCCCTTCATTAATGCATTTCACTTTGCGGTGGTGGTGAGAACGTTGCTTTTGTTTGTTTCAACGTATTTGGATGATTTTCTCATTCCTTAGAGTGGCGCGAACCGTGCATTGGTCGTGGTCTAGATGTAAGAAAAAATGTATGTGCTCTTGTTTGTTATCCTCAGAAATAAAGAAAACTCTATCTCTGTCACTGTCTCTACTATATTTCTGTACCCCATGTGGGTATGAAATAAAATAATTGCCGTGCCTTGCCTACTATCGCAAAGTTTAGAAGAAGCGCACATGTTCCTTACGGCCAAACCGACCACACCATAACCCCGCGGCTGGCATATAATTTTGGCTACTAAACAAACACTCGGAGGCATCTGGTTCAAAAATAAACCACCGAAAGATTTATACCTGGTGTGTCTGGTTCCAGAGAACGAGGATTGTTCTGTACTTTGGTAGGTTTCAGAGGTTCCTTTTTCTAGTCGTACAGTTTGTGTCTGTTCTCTCCAACTCTTCCCGTATTGCCCCACCCCACCCTCTCTGACCCCCTCTCCCCCCCCCCCCCCTTCCTTCTTGCGGCTTGTGTGGAAGTGGGGGGGGGGGGGGGGAGAGTATGCGTCTGTGTGTGTACGTGTGCGCGCGAGTGCGTGTGAGCACACGTTTGCACACTAATATGTATGAATGCAGGCTACTTTTCTTTTTCCTTCCTCTTTTTTCTGCCTTTCCGTAGACGCCATTGTAATAAAAAGGTTGTCCGTGTATGGTGTTTCAGCAAAGCTCCTGGAAGAAGATTCGCAGCATCATCCGCTGGTCTCCTTTCATCCAGGTGTTCAAAAAACATCGCTACCCATGGATACAGTTGGCTGGACATCAAGGTAAATAGGCTTTCCAACCTGTGTGTGCGTCACTGTGTACTTTCCTGTGTTTGTTGCGATCGTGTTCGCTCTATCTGTCTGTCTGTCTGTCTGTCTGTCTGTCTCCTCTCTCTCTCTCTCCATCACCTCCCTCTCCACACACACACAAACGCATACGCGCGCTCTTGATTTCGTTACGTTTGTTGCAGAGACACAGTGTGCCAGCATTTTTCTTGTGAAATCGGGTTAATAGCAATATATGATGAAAACTTGGATATTGAAGGCAGAAGCTGAAAACCCGAAAAAGTTTTCCATCCGTGTCAGACAGGTGTACGATGTACAGCTAATATTTCATGTATTTCAACTCAAAAAAGAGAGAAAAAAAAACGTACAGTGTAACCCAAACACTCATGAATATCTTAACGTTAATGTACACCTGGGCGGATCTTTTAGTCATTTCGATTTATTTCTTTCATGTTTTTTTTCGTCGATCTCTGTATAATTAATGACACTTTGGTTATTGTCAATAAGTGTTTAGCTGGCTCACCATCTCTTACTGCCCCCCCCCCCCCCCCCCCCCCCCCCCCCCCTCCTTCCTTCATCTCCACTTGCTAAGTAATGTGCAATTTTTTCCTTCCCCGTCAAATATAATCGTATTTCTGTACAGACTGAAATACGCTGTACAGTTATAAGCACCAGCATGCACGAAAGTGCGCATGTGCATACACTCAAACACAGTGAGGATCCGAACATACAATCCCTTCTTCCTTAATAATATATACAAAACTTCAAGACAGGCATCATGGGCTGAAGCTCAGGTGTTTAGAAAAAAAGAGAGCGAGTGCGCGCGCGCGCGCGCGTGTGTGTGTGTTTGTGTGTGTGTGTGTGTGTGACTGACTGACTAACTGCGTGTGCGGCGCACACGTATATTTGCAGGTTGCATCCACGTGTGTTGATCGTTGCACAACACGTAATAAACACGTAATAATGACCAGGGTCTGCTTTGGCAGGGAACTTCCAGGCGGGCGAGGCCGGGTCGGTGCTGAAGAAGTTGGACAGTCGGGAGCACCAGAGCTTCCAACGCCTGATGCATGACCGCTTACAGCCCTATGTGCCCGAGTTCCGCGGGGTGGTGGAGAAGAACGGAGAACGTATCCTTTGTACTGCTGTACTATGACCATTAGTCATGTCAGAGGTTATGGTGACAGCAAATGGCAAGAAGGGATGATGATGTGCCAGTCTGCGCGGGAGAGGGGGGGGGGGGCATGTTGTGTATGAGAGAGAGATAGAGATAGTGTGCGTGTGCAAGAGAGAGAGAGAGTGAGTGGTGTGTGTGTGTGTGTGTATGAGAGAGAAAGTGCTCGCGAACTCGCGTGTCCCAGCGGTACACAATGGCGATCCAAGTGATCTGATTAGTGGAAACCATACAGAGATAAAACTGAACGATTTTGCTGAAGTCCGAGATACGAGGCGTCCATTATCGATTCTGTTGACTTATAATGAACCAGTTGATCATTAGAAGGCGCGTAACGATTCTTGGACTTCCGTTTCATCGTGTCATTGGTCGGAGAAGTATAGGCCTACTTATTCATTGTTGGGACCCCCCCCCCCCCCCCCCCCCAACCCTCCTTTCTCCCTACCCACGAGAGATTTCCTTAACGGTGGCGCAGGATACGTGCAGTTGCAGGACTTGCTGTGCGAGTTCAGCTCCCCGTGTGTGATGGACATCAAGATGGGGGTGAGGACCTACCTGGAGGAGGAGCTCACCAAGGCCAGGAAGAAGCCCACACTAAGAAAGGTGAGGATCGAGACCTCGGGTTGTTGTAAATGACACAGCTGGCGATGTGCATCGGAGTTGTCAGGTCAGTGGGGGACGCGGAACACTGGGTCGATGATTATGTGGTGTCGGCGCGTTCCTGTGCACGTGTTGCGGGTAATGCATGTACCTGCGAACTTTAGGTACTGCGCAAAATGTTGCGTGATACGTGTACTTAGCAGTCCTGTTGTCTAATGCGTGAATTAAGCATCACCAAATTCTAAAAACCTAATGCGTGAATTAAGCATCACCAAATTCTAAGTCAGGTTTTTCCCGTTTATAATCCACGCAATCTTCAATGTCAACAAGATAATGTTAAATCAACATCGTTCGAGAAGGCAGAATTGACTGATTCATCGACAACAAGGGTGTGAACATTCCGTAAAGTGTATCGACCAGCCACAGGACTTGCGTTTCTAGTTTGTGTTGTAGTGAGGGGGAGCAATGCTATCAGATTTTCCTTCCGATTTCTAGCTCGTAAGACATGTATGTTGTTTGCATCGGAGATGGATTGCGAACGGAAAAATCAAGTGGTTTTGTTTGTTCACGTATGCTGCAGTTGTTTTCCTTCCACACTGAACACGAGTCAGAATCCAAAAATGTTCCTTCCTTTATACTACAGTTGTTCTTCTTCCATGCTGAATCTGAATCCAGAAGGTTCCTTCATCTATTTCATTCATTTACACTACAGGTGTTCTTTCCATACTGAATCCGAAAGGAATCTGTCTTATTGCAGATCTCCCTTCCAAGCCGCTCCTCAGCCCACCACAATACACCTTTCCCACACCTGCCAACATGCGTACATGCTTTGTAAGCTCCAGCAAGGAGCAGGATCACATTTATTAGCGTTTTCAATCACGAGTACAGCAGCATTAATGGCCTTAGCTGTCTTGTTTTTCCCCAAGGCTTACGTGTGTGTGTGTGTGTGTGTGTACCATTCAAACCGTTGGGTCTCGATGACACCAAGCAATGTAGGGCCGTGCGTCTGCAGTTTTTGGATTGTCCTCGGTGTGTGCGTGTGTGTGTGTGCGCGCGCGCGCGCGCGCGCTTTGTTTAGTGACTCAAGTATTTTTTTTCACTCATATTTTGAAATTTTAGTTGATGGGTTTGTACCTGAGGGAGTTGGGGACATGCACAATACTGCGCCTGTCTGGACAAACTGTATGCCCATTCGTCGGCCTCCCATTTTTCCGGTCTCCAGATCTTCACACTGCTGCTCGTCCCGCGTGCTGGGGCTGTCAAGTGGTAGAGGATGGTGTCCTTCTGGGTGTCTGACGGTTCCATACTGGCAAAAACCACGGTTTGGGTACGTTTCCCCATATCCCCACTTCCCCTAGACCATCCTGTAGAAACCACCCCCGCCCCCTCCCCCTTCTGCCCGCCCCATGTAACTGACCGAGCCCTGCGATTCATAACGTCGAGCAGCTCTTGGATCAGGGCATTTCATACGACCTGTTAATCGCCTCTTGGATGCCTTTTGGTGCAAAATGTGTTGGAGAGAAGGAGCGGGGGCGAGAGACCCGCATAAGGGGACGCCAGGGTATCAAGCATCAGATACCGTTTAGAATAAAAGAACATAATGAATGTTATATACATGTGTACACACACACACACACATGAAGAAGAAAAGGGTTATTTCTCACTCTTGACCCTCTGCATGAGAGGAGAGAGAGAGAGAGAGAGAGAGAGAGAGAGCGCCTGACAAATCTGTGTGGTCAGTACATATCAAAAGGAAAAAGCGTCATGACGGGACACCCGGCCGACGACACCAACATTTTTGGCTTCATAACTCGCATTTTTTTTTTTTTTTTTTTTTTGGGGGGGGGGGGGGGGGGAGACTAAATAGAAAAAAAGGAGGCCCATTTTTCTTTATTTAAAAAAAAAAAAAAAAAAAAAAGGCCAAGTTTTGAGACGTTGAAGCTCGTTCTGAATGACGGCGGGAGGTGGGAGGAAGAAAAGGGGGGGGGGGGGAGGGGAAAAAAAGGGGAGGGGAGGGGGGGGGTTAGCGACTTCAGACCGTGCGTCACCCGGCGTTGACGATTTCGTGAAGTGCATGACCGTTTTTTTTACCCCCCCCCCCCCCCCCAGTGAATGGCGTATTACTGACACAATGATCGATCTGAAGAGGAGGATCGGGTGAAAAGGCGAACGAGCGAGTTTCTCGTTTTATGAGAGGGAATCAGGGCAAGGAAGGGATGGTGGAATAATGCCCAGTAACTGCGGCTTACAGGACACGCTTTCCGATCCTTTTCCCCCGAAATCGAATCGAAACTACCGCGGCTGTCCTTGAATGCCGTGTCTTTAAATAAAATAAAAATAAAAAGAAAAAATCACTTTGGAACCGATGAGGGTATTATCAAGCAAGGGCACGAACGCACGCGCGCGCGCGCACACACATACACGCGCGGGCGCGCACTTTGACGTGCAACAGGCTGGCTGTAAAAACTTATCCGTGATGACAGTACGTGTTATTTTTTAGGAGAGTCGGTCGGATGACGTGGAGCTGTGACGTCATTGTCTTGGAGAACACCGTTGTGTCGTGCCTCAGGGTGTCATTTTCTGCTAGAAAGGATAATCAGCCGTTGACCTTAAAGTTGTGATCGCGATCGTGTCAGAAAATGGCCTGGTTGAATCTCGCTCTGCCTGCTGTGTTCGTGCGCGAGTGCCGCGGCACACGCGTATGTGTCGCCTCTGTGTGTGCGTGCGCGCGTTTGTGTGTGTGAGTGCATGCGCGCACGGGTCCGAGGGAGGGGGGGGGGGGGGGGTAGTGGGCAGGAGCGGGTTTACATACGTATGTTTACTTTGTGTGCGGTCAAACACTTTAGTGCTGTTTTTTTTTTTCTTTCTTTTTTTTTTTTAATTGCGGATGTAGATCCGAGTTTGTGTGTGTCTTCCTTTCTCGCTGTGTGTGTGTGTGTGTTGTGTGTGTGTGTGTGTGTGTGTGTGTTTTGTTTGTCTTCTTAACGGCGGATATATCCGTACTACAAGAGAAAAGGGGGATAGAGAAGGCGGGATATGGAGGGTGGGTGGGGCACAAACCTCTGCGTAGTACACGCTGTCTTTCAAGGCGTGCCTGTAAGCGTGGGTGTGGAGACGAATCACAGTTGGCAGGATAGGAAAACGGCATACGTCCTACTCTGCCAGATCACCGCCAGTTGCGACAGTAGCGTCGCTCATGTTTTTGTTTTCAATACGAAAAGAAAGAGGATCACTAGAACCGCAGTTACTGAACACTATTACGAAACAAAATATTGTCGAGACAACCCCCCCCCCCCCCTTTTTTTTTTTTTTTTTTTTTCTTCTTTCGTTCCAACAGTTGGGCCTCTTCTTTACCTGTGCCGCACGACTATAGTGTAAAACAGTTCCTTCACTCTTCTACAGTTTTCTCTCTCGCGCTATGCCTGAACGTTTTGTATGTGTAAACATGCGCAGGTGCCTGTGTTTAGCCACCTCGCACATAATATTAAGGTACAGCAGAACTTCCAAGAGCCCATAAAACTAGTATTTGGTGGTGAACCACTCGATGCGACCCTTTCCTACCCCCCCCCCTCTCTCTCTCTCTCTCTCTCTCTCTCACGCGCGCGCACACACACAAAGGTGGTTGCTGGACCGTTTACAGTTCTGTAGCTTCTCCGATTTGTACTGGCTGCCAGTCCTTTCAGTGATGAACCCATAAATATGCAGGCCTATTGGTAGCAGCTGCTTGGTGTACACTTAGGGGATAAACGCTGGTTACGACCAGCTGAAAAGTTGGAAACTGCTTAGCTTTGGGCTTATCAAAGGAGGCCTGGTTTCTCTCTGACCCGTGGATAAGAAACTTCATTGTTTATTTGTGCGAGACTACCGGCAGAGTTGGCAGGTCTTTGCGTGTGGTGCACCATGTATCTTGGATTACAGTCACGGAGTGCCGAGCCTTTGGGCGCGACACAAGTAGTTGCCGGCCCTGAATGGTGTTCACAGGCTGCGCACACAATGTCTTCTTTAATAAATGGCGCCTGGCGGACGTGGCGGGAATGAAAGTTAATACGTACCCAGGCTCGACACACCTCCATGTGAAAAAACCCTCCCAGTTCTTCGTTGGGGAGGGTTGACAAGAACGCGGCTCAGTGGGCCAACTAGGGTGGGAGGGGGGAGGATGAGAGAGAGAGAGAGAGTGTGCGAGTTTCAGAGAGACCTGGGAATGCACGTATCTTTATCTGTATTAACGTACTGTATGGTAGGCATTTTTTTCTTTTTTGTTCTCTCTCTCTCTCTCTCTCTCTTAGATTTCCCGATGTTTGTGCGACCATGCACACGCATAAACCCATTCACTCATACTTGTTCTTCATTCTGTAAATACATGGACAAAATCGTGAAGTATGAATGTGAAGATGTTGGTGAACTTTCTCATACACATGCACACTGTTGCATCGTCTATCTGTAGCTGTATAAACACGGTGGCAACTTCCACCCCATGTTGAATACAGCTGTAGGAAGCTTTTCAGAGCGAGCGAGCAAGCATGCGCGCGCACACCACGCACCACACACACACCAGCGTGCTAATCATTGACAGGCGGCTGTAAACATTGAGGCGACATTGAAGTAGTTATACGGTCTTACCCAGTCACAAACACCAAGGTGCATTCCAGCTGTAACCCTGTCATTTTAGTTCCCTTCTTTTGTTGTTCCTTTTTCATGGTGTTGTCAAGCAGTTTAGGAAACAAGTGCTTGTGCTTGTGCGTGCGCGTCTCCGCGCTGTGTGTGTGTCTTGTATTGTACTTGTTTTGTTTTCCATTTGTCAAGATTATTCTGGTTTTTGCTTCTGTTGGTGGTAATGACAAATATGTGTCTAGCAAATATACAGAACCCCGTGTGTAATTTTCAAGCCTTACCTTTTTAATGAGACTATGTGTGACATTCAACATGCGCGCGCGCGCGCGCACACACACACACACGTCACATGCACACGCATACACAGCACAAGCATGTGTTGTACGTATATGTATGCTCACGTGTACCTTGTAGGCCTACCAGTCACGCTTGTCAGTTTCAGTTTGCCCGTCCCCTCTCATTTAGGAATTTCATGATCCGACCAAGTTTTTGTCTGCAGGAGTTTGCACGAAGTGTGCGTGAATGAGTGCATTATATACAAGTACAAGATACAGCCCGAGACTCGGATCTGTTGAGGAGCAGCCCGTCGATGTGACTGGTTGGGGGATTGATAAATTGAGGGATAATGATTGGGGAGGGGGGGGATCTTATGTCATCTGTCAAATTTAGCATGTGGACATGTACACACATGAACGCGCGTGCGCGCGCGCACACCACACACACAAACACGCACGCATGCACGCGCGCGCACACACCCTGGATTATTCAGTATGGGATCAAGCTGAAAACTGTAATGTAAACCCACAGAAGGAGGGGAGAGACGGAGGGAGAAAGAGAGAGAGAGAGACCAGTTCGTATGGTTAGAGGCACCACATGTTAGGGGAGGAGGAACTCCCATGTCCATACAAACATGCTTACGCGAGTTCATGATATAACACAAACCAATAATGCAGATATGAGGGGCTTTCCCTGGCCTGCAATGAAAGCGACATCTATGGGAACATTCTGTTGTGCCTGCTATCAGTATTTGAGCTATATTTGTAAGAGAGAGAGTGTGAGTGGTGTGTGTGTGTGTGGTGGTGTGTGTGTGTGTGTGTGCTATTCGTTTCCGTGCATGAAACGGTTTGTCTTTACATTAGTATGCATATATGGTAATGCGATCTTTTTTTTTATAAAGATAATTTTAAAGAATGATGACCAGATGTTATAGAAGTTACAAGTCATACCAGTGCTGCATAACACTGAACGGAATTGGAAAAAACAGTTAGGATATAGTCATGCTGACGCTACGTATAGACCGTCTTATAATACATGGGGATATTTGCTTGCAGTGCTACTCTAAAAAACATACTGACATCAGTAGATATGAAATCCATGTTCGCATTGGTGGTTTTGGCGATGGAGGTGTGTGTGTGTGTGTAGGAAATTATTTTGCCCGATAGTCACTGAAAATATGACATTCAGTTAAATGATTGAACAGGACATGTATCAGAAGATGGTGGACGTGGACTCCAACGCCCCCACGGCGGAGGAGCACCAGCAGAGGGCGGTGACCAAACCTCGCTACATGCAGTGGAGGGACCAGATGAGCTCCTCCGTCAACTTGGGCTTCAGGATAGAGGGAATCAAGGTGAGGCTGTCAGCACGTGCAATACTACAAGGGTTGCCTCATGATAGCCGCGTATCGATAGCACCTTGTGAAGTGCTGCAGCTTCAACAGGACAAAGCGATTGTGGCTGTGGTGGGGATCTTGGGAATGAGCTGTGTGAAAAGCAAGACAAGTTAAGAGTATATGGAGGATGACACGGGGAAACTCAGGAGAGTGGTATGGACGGGTGTGTTCTACACAGGCTTTAGGTTGAAAGGCCCCCCATATTCCAGGGCTACAGACAATTGAAGCTGCATTGTCGCTCTTCATTCGGTCATTGACATTGCTGATTCCTTCATTTTTATCGATATGTTCTGTGTTTGTTACTGCTGTGATACTTTGATGAATTATAGCTGTAAGTATTTTTTTTATGTAGTAGCTTTGACACTGTAATATTTCATGTGTCGTTCTGGGCTGCTTGCAGAAAAGTGATGGAGCTTCCAGCAAAGATTTCAAGAAGACAAAGAGTCGAGACAGTGTTGCCGACATCCTGAAAACTTTCATTGGGGACGACGAGACAGTACGGGTAAGCATACTGCAAAAAGCAGCAATGTATGCATTTTAATTGTCTATTAGAACTAAACTTTTCCTCCCTGGCAACAGTCATCATTATACACAGGAAACAATAGGCCTAGATCGACGTGCTTGCCAAATTTTGTGTTTTATGGCCTGTCCTCGTATCCAAAAGAGCAATTTTTGTCCATTTCAAATGAAATGCCCATCGAATCGAGGCAGCGCGCAGTTGAGAATGACGTAATGGAGTGGTGGATAATGTACAGACCAATTGTTTTCCTTCTTTTCCTCCCTTCTTGAAATCTGATCTCCAATTTAGGATGACAAATGACCGATGTCCTGTTTGTCGCGCACACTTTGCGCAGGACAGTGAGAGCGCCATATTCAGTTAGCTCTGGACAAGGACAAGCAATAGAAATGTGAAACAGTAAAAACAGAAATTTGTCCAATATGATGTTTATTTATTACACAATGTGTTGTCTGTACCATATTCATTTACAAAATATAAAATGCAGATCTGATCTGACGAGGAAATAAAGTTTTCTTCAGTTCTGTGAAAATGTGAACTTTTCAAGAATCATCACCCCCTAAAGGCCATTTCAGTATGGCTTTTACACTGAAAGTACACAACCAAGGATTTTATAAATCGCTGATGTTTTAGGGATTTTGTATAATTACCAAATCAGTCAGTAAAATCATGAAATCAGTGGGTTCTTTATAGGGGTTTGTTGAAGAAACCTAATCTCTAATTTAGCTTCTCTCTATTTATAATCTATTGAATCTTTAATCCCCCCCCCCAAAAAAAAAAAAATGTGTGCTGTCCCTCCGGGCATGAATATTTATTTACTTTTATTTACAATACTTTTGGTCCACTTCAACAGAATTGGGAACAGTTTCTTTATTCGCATTCACAGTGTGCACAATTCATACCCCAGAGATTTTTAAATCAGTTATTTCATAATATAAATGATTCACACAAAATCCATGAAATGGTTAGCGTTTTATAGAAATCCCTGATAATACAGTTTGACCGTCTGTAGAGCTGGATAGATGTATGCAGGAAATATGCAGTTTGTGCATATCTTGGTAGATTAGTAATGATACAACGTATTTGCAGCTTCATTTCTGGATACTTGCTATATTTTGCTGTTGGTCACACATCTAGTACAATGTGTCTATCCAAGTGCAAAATACATATCCGGATAGTGGCCAGGCAGACATTCAGATCTCCTGCCAGCTACATATATGTGTCCTGATATCAAGCCCGCTTCATGTACCTGTCCAGTTCAATGGCCAGGTAATACACAGCAGGATGTAGGGCAGACAGGTATATTTGTCCAGATATCTAGCCTCTGCTTATTTCTGTCCTAATAGCTAGCCGACCAGTTGTATTAGCACCTTGCACCAAGCAAATACATTGACTCGCCTAGAGAGCAGTGTATATATCACATCATGTGTGTGGTTGTGTATATCCATATATATCCTTTGGGTTTGATAAGGTAATTTCAGAAGAAAAGTTGAGAGTTTCTTTTGCGTCTCGGAATATAAGTTTTATTCAATGAAAATTTTGTTTTCACAATGGAAGCGTTTCATTTGTATTGAACATGATTTTTTTTTTTCAAGAATCTGTGTACCATCAAGGTTTTTTTTTTTTTCCTTTCAGGCCAAGTACTTACAACGGCTGCGAGAAATCTGTTCTACACAAGAATCATCAGAATTTTTCCAGTCTCATGAGGTAGGAAGAATTCTCACCACCGATTTACTCTTTTTCGTTTTTGCGCAGGCATCTCACTTGTGGGTTCTTGTTCAGAGCTAGACCTTCATATCGGAGTTCATGCATGCTAAGGACAATGGTGGAAAGCCATCGTTGAAAGTTATTGGATTAAGACGGGACCCTGTTTCAGGAAGCCATTATTATCTTAGTCAGCCAAACCCTTATGAAACATATTCTCTTCCCTACAAAACCGACGCAAATGATGTGAAAATACAGGGAATTCATACCCTTATACTGCCCAATGTGGACAAAACATGAATGTTGTGTAAAGCAAGATTTTTCAGCGCTCTTTGCACACAGATGCCAGCGTATAGAATTGGGAGTCTAAAGTGGGTGCTTCTCAGCTGGGGGAAATGAGATTCCTGAGTTCTGAATACATCCTGCTCCAGTTAGAATGGACAGACTGAAACGTTTCCCTGCCGTTTTCAGGTTTCACCTGATCTCCACAACAGGTTAGGTTGAAGAGGTTTGTGCGGTGGGATCACTGGTTGTCCCAAGACATTTCTTCGAAGGACTTGACCGTGTATAATCGTTGAGGAGAATGTGTTTGTATGTGCAAAGTATGTTTGAGTACATTGTTAAACTTCGATGATCCATTTTCCCTCACAGAGACAAATTAAAACGATGATCTTTTGCTGCGCAGGTGATTGGCAGCTCACTACTGTTCGTGCACGACAGTCAAGGAGAAGTGAACGTATGGATGATAGACTTCGGCAAGACCGAACCTCTGCCCAAAGGAGTGAGCATCAACCACCGGTCCACCTGGATAGAAGGCAACCATGAGGACGGCTACCTTTTCGGTCTGGACAACATCATCAGCATGTTGGAGGAGCTGCAGGCGTCGTCAATGGCCTAGGCCTCCCGTCTACCTGCAGAAGAGGTGGCTTCTTTCTTCATTGTCAGTGTACTCCCATGGCTGCCTTACCTCTGGAGGAGTCTAATCGCCCATGTAGGATGTGAAGCCTCTCATATCTGCAGCTGGGAGGACTTGGAGGCTTTCAGATTTATGCAGTTCTTAGGTACAAAAGAATGGGAACTGATGAAATCAACCCATTTGATGTGTAGTCAGTTTTTAATATCTTGTTAGAAAGGCTGGAGTCTTATTCCACTTATTCAAGCCTCCAAGCAAGGCTTTGGGTGTCTTTTGTTGGCCTCTTGTCCAATTTTGATAGCTCCAGTCGTCATTGTCTGCCGTTTCAGACTGTCACACCAGAGGAGGCAAGTCTCTGCTAGTTTCTTTTTAATGCAAATCTCTGACACGGCTATCATTTCTTACATGTTTTTAGCTGAAAATAATTAAAACAAATGAGTTATCTTCTGTCAGACAGAAGCTCCTCATAACCTGCCCTTGGAAGACATCTTCCCCTTCTCAATCTGTAAGGCAAGATTAGTCTCCCTTCCCTTGCAGCAGTCGTAAATCATGCAGATCCACAAAGCGTGTCTTTGTTGTAAGTCAATCAAGGCAAGTCAACAAGAAAAATCCTGATGGCATGTCTAGCTGAAATCGTTGATCGCCAGACTCAACGTCAACAAGTGGGGGAGCAAGTATCTCGCCCTCGGGCTTACTTTGTCATGTGTATAGCCTGACCGACCTCAGAAGTTACATCAGAGCTGAAAGCATGTAGCGAACTTGAAAGTATGTACAAATTAAATAAGGGGAAAAAAATGAGTTGATGATAATGGCATTAGCCTACTACGAACTAAAAAGTATATACAAATTACATACTGAAGCAAATGACTATGATAATGGCATTAGTAACAATCATTCAGTTTGGTCTGTTTATGCGATTTCTACTGAGTGGCTTAGGGATATTCTCAGAGGTTGGTCTACGATCAGGTTTTTGGCCTGTTCTGTTAATTTCTCAATGTGTACAGATGTCATCTCCACAAAACTCCAGCTCCTCTCATACACGGGCAGCTTATATCCCATTCTCCCTTCCCGTTGTTATATGATTACCTCACGTCTTACATTGTCTTTTTTTTTTTATTCTTTTATAACTTTTATGGACAGAGAGAAGCAACTAAAAAACCACCCACACACACACGCACACACACTGTACAGAATTGCAATTCTAAAACTCTCAAATGGGAAAGAGCTTGAAAACGTAAAATGGATTTTCACATCACTATTCATATTTTTGCACCCTTCCGATACGCGAAACCAGACGAACCAGGAAAGCCAGAATTCATATAGTCAACATACATGTCTGCGTGTTCACGTCGCTTTGTACTTCTGATGACCGTGAAGGGATGGTAAGGTAATGTTGCTTATAGCCCAGCCGACCGCGAAGGGCCATATCAGGGCTGTCACCACGTTGAAATCCGTTAAGGGGTGAACACAACGCAGTGGTGATGCTATTTCAGAGAAGCATGAATTATGGGCGTATTTCTGTGTAATGCAGATCATTGTCGCCAGCACGCTTGCATTTTCCTGCAGTATGTCTTTTATCAGGTCGAACTCGTCCACTTGTGACATTTTTAAAGCGTAAGTGTGTGTACAAACATATTTATGGGAGTTGGATGGAGGGTGACTGAGGGATGGGAAGGGAGCAGGGGGAGAGAGGGGTAAAAGAAATGGAGTAAGGAAAGATTGGAAAGAGGGGTGAAAATTGTCGGCTGAAGTCAATTCAGTCTCATCTTGCAGGGGACGCCAAGATACCATGAGCTACACTTTGAAGAATCAAAGCGAAGAAGGGAGTTGTATGTGACAAAACACTGTAGAGGAATATACATTGACAGGTCAGCAAAAACATACAGACAGACGAGAGGAAGAAAACGGGGTAGAGACTGCACCCAACCGCCGAAAGTTTGCTTAAAGGGTTCCTTTCTCCAAAGTGGCGAGTTTTCAGGACACTCTCCTCTTGGTCCACACTATGACTATCACCCGGGATAGACTCTCTTCCTCTTCCCATAGTTAGTAAGGGAGTCTGGAGGTATTTACGGAACTGTGTTAGTTGACAACACAATCCTCTGGGCCAGTTACAGCCTGGCTTTACCTGCACACTCGCCGTGTGCCATCTCAACATCTTATTCTGGAGTTTTGAGGATATCTTTTTTTTTTTTTTCCCCAAGAGGACTAACACTCCCCACTCCCTTCCCTCCTTACCCCCATGCTCCCTTCCCCCTCATCCATCCACCTGCTTTCTCTCCAATTCACCCAAGAGGTATTGTACCGGTGGATTTTTCTGTTGGCATTATTTTGTATTTAAGAGCTTACTTTGAAAGGGTGCAAAGCCCACAAACCACAGATCCTTTGTCGTTTTGTGCATTCCAAACTTTTTTTTTTTTTTTTTTTTTTCGTTTTTCAGAAAGATTTTTCCTTTAAAGATTTTGATCATTTTGTTTTAGGGTTCCACCCCCCGATCTTACAAACCGAAGATAAAGTGGTGCGTTTGTGGCGTTTCGTCTGTAACTTAAGTCGGTATCCCAAGTTTGAATGAAACGAGTCGGCCAAATGATTTGTGAAAATAGGCAGTATGTGTTTTCTGAAATTACAGGACTGAAAACTCGACTTGCAAATGTGTTAAATGTGAATGATGCACGGGCAAGATGCGTTTTTAACACAGTTTAATTTTTTGTTTTATCAGACATGTTTTGTAGTTCTAGTCATCCCCATCTGTAAATGTCAGTGTGTGTGTGTTGCCGAGTCCTTTTGCCCAGCTCTTCGGGCTACGGTCTAAGTACAAAAACATCTTGAAGAATTTCTCACCAATACAAGTGACTTTTAATGCAGCTGGGTTTACTCAGGATGACGAGGCTTTTGATCCTAGTAGGTACGGATTCATTCAGTCGCTCGCAGGAGGGGATTGGAAAGCAACGACAGGGAGAAATTGCTTGTATAGCAAAACTTTTTTCTTCCAGGCTCTCTCTTGGAATATGACAATTGTTGAACGATTCTGAAAGTGACGTTTCAATGCTACAGCCCAAAAAGATATTAACTGTCTGATAGTGCTGGTTTTTGTGGGTTGAATTTCATACATCAGCTTTTGAAGCAAATGTGTTTTCATGTTGTTTGACTTCTTGATATCAGTTATGGTGATATTCTTTGTGTACCCGTTTGTAGATAAGTTATGCTCTAAAACTGAGAAGACTGTGAATGCACAGGCATCTGGTATGGGTGTGTGTTGTGTGTGTGTGTGTGTGTGTGTGTGTGTGTGTGCAAGAGCGCGTATGTGAACGAGTTGCGCAAAAGGAATTGTGGAAATCATGTATTTTCTGTTTTACACCTGATATTTTGACTGTGTTCATGTGAGTGAGAGAGAGAGAGATCACTGTCAAAAATGCCTTTTTATTAGAATGTGTTGTAGTTATCAGAATGCTACTAGATAATCAGTGTTTTAAGCTCTTGATGATTACACAACACTAGTACTCAGAAACAATAGTGTACACATGTACTATCACTCACTCACTCTCTCTCACACACACACACACACACACACACACACACTTTGAAATTAAAACAAATAACAACAAAAAGCTACAGCCATCGGTTGAAAAAAAAATCAACATTGTTTAAATGTGATCTATACTATACAGATTAAGTTCTTTGCAAAGTGTTGGAATACACAAAAGTTTATGTTAATACACTGCAATTTATGTACATATGTTAAAGAGGACAAATGGTCTACAACTGTCGAAATCAAAGAACACTGTAGTAAGACTGATTTCTTCAGTGGAGATCAATAGGTTCTTAGAACATCTCTACTATTATATGTACTGGCGTCACCTCAGTGCTGTTACGCTGTCCTCTTTCATCATGCATTTCTGTTGCTTGTTTGGGGAAGAATGGGAGGAGGGGGGGGGTGGATCTTCTTAAGATGTTTTAACAAATTACAGGTACTGCAGAAGGTGATAATGTAAATCATATGATGCTATTAAATGACAGTTACCAACTCTTGCCCTTGCATGCCATTGTGTCTGTCTGTCTGAGATTATGAAATCAGTCTCTCTCTCTCTCTCTCTCTCTCTCTCTCTCTGCGTATATATACATACACTTGCACAAACACTCATGCATACATGCAGCACCACACACGAATGCCCAAACGTAAACATCCCTTTGTTGTAAAACATATGTAGACTGTAAAAAGAAATACACATGCGCGCGCACGCGCACACACACACACACACACACACACACACACACACACACACACACTCACACCTCCGATACTCTAGACTCGCTTCGAAATGTTGATTATGACGCGCGTGAGATTGCCATCTCATCTCATGCTATACACTGAAACTTAATGCATGTAAACATATGTTCCTGTGGAACGAGAATGTTGAGACGTCATGGTTTCTTCCAATGTCCCTTCACAACACATTTTTACCAGGTTCACTGGCGATTAACAGCTATTCTGAGGCGATTTTATAGCTATTATTGCTACCCATTCACTTTTTTTTCGACAGCTTAACTTTTTCGCTGAAGTCCCGTTGGGGCACTTCTGTGATCTTTATTCGTTTATGGGAAGTTTATAAAAAGTAGCAATTGCTGATGTGTTGCATTTTTTTTAAGGGATTGGCGTTGAAGGGGATGGATGAGAGGACGAAGACATGCGCATTACTGAATCAGTCTTTTACATCGCCGACGATATCAAACAATGTTAAGATCCATCTTTAAACTCTTTTTGGGGGGAGAAAAGACGTCGATTCCAGCAAAGTGAAACATGACAAATATTGCTCAGCAGTCAACGTAGAACAGAACAATAAGTCATATTATACCAAGGCAACCCAAGTGTATACTCGGGCAATGCTTTGCTTGACAGCTTTCATTTTTTCCACCGGGAACAGTCGACAATATAAATTTAAAGGAATGGAAATGCATTCGAAAAACCAACTGGAATTCTTGGTAATATTCATACTCAGATTTAACAGTTTGACTCAGCTGGAAAACATACATTGCAAATTTTCTGGGAAAAGGTTTTCGTTCTTATGAAGGAATAGAAACCGAGTTCAAGCCGAGCTTGCACAGGCATATAAAAAGGAATGAGTGGAAACACGGCAAAAGAAAATTTGTCTGGCAACCCAGTCGTCATAGCCTTATTAAAAGACATGTGTGGAAATACGGCAAAGAAAGTTTGTCAGGCAAGTCAATTATCATAGTCATGTATAAAGGTAAGGTAAGGTAATGTTACTTATAGCCCAGCCGACCGCAAAGGGCCATATCAGGGCTGTCACCACGTTAAAATCAACTCACAAGTCATTCATTCACACAACTTTAAAATACATCTCCTAAAAATCCATCCGAAATTTTGTTAAAAATGTTTCCACTATAAAATCTCAAATCCGATGAAAAATGTTAATCTCTTTCAAGAAATCAAAAATCGCATCAGGAGGAACATCTCTGAACAAGGTTTTCATGGGAGTCTGCTCTAAAATGTTTGTGTCTCACATCATGCAAGTCCCAACACTCTAAAAGAATATGTTTCGTTTTGAGTGACACATGATATGGAATACACCACGGAGCTTCTTCGCTATTTAAAATGTATGAATGAGTAAAATACGAATGGCCGGTGAGCAGCCGGCATAGAACCGTTTCTTCTTTGCGACCACCAGAGATGGATGAGAGGAACTCTTAGGTTTGGACGGATCTGAAAGAGTTTGTTATACGTCTGTGTATTCCAGTCCTCCTGCCAGAGGTCTCTGATATAATCATTAATTCTTGGTTTTTGATCTGTATAATCTGTATAGGGGATGGATATGTTAGACAGTTTCCCTGTTGTGGCATTCTTGGCCAAACAATCAGCCATTTCATTCCCTCCGATGCCAACGTGACCGGGAACCCAAGCCAGAACGATGTTGTGACCATCCGCTTTCAACGTGGTAAAAAGTTATATAAAAAAAAAAAAAAGTGTAAAAGTTCGGGATGCTGGAGGTTACGGCCAACTATCGCCTCCAAAGCCGACAGCGAATCCAACAAAACCAGAAAGTCCTTTGTAGATTGACAGATTATCTTCAATGCTAGAACCAGACCTGTAAGTTCAGCAGAGTAAACAGAAGCATCTGAAGGAATATGTTCTAACAATATTTGAGGAGCACCAGGGCAATAGGCTGCACAGGCCACTCCATCTTCAGACTTGGAACCGTCAGTGAAAATTTTCTGACAGGATGGGAATTTCGAACTGAGATCGGCAAACAATGCCTTGAATGCCAGAGAGCTGGTAGATTCTTTGAGAAAAACTACAAGGTCAAAACGAATTTCTGGTGTGGAAAAGGTCCACGGAAGCTTATCTGGAAACTTGGAGAAATCAGACACAACTCCTAGGTCTAGACCTGCATTCTGCGCATGAGGCTGCATACGAAGACCAAACGGCGGAACACAGTTGGGATTTTTTTCGAATTTACTTTGAAACTGAGGGTTAAAGACACAGTCATAGGCAGGGTTTTCCGGTTCAGAGCAGTCTCAGATAGTAGTTCAAGGATAGTTTCAGCCTGCGGTTGGACAGTGAGGTTTCACCTGCCTCTGCGTACAGGCTGTACACAGAGGTGGTGCGGAATGCTCCAAGACAGAGACGAAGCCCTTGACGGTGGATAGGGTCCAAGAGTTTTAGGTTAGGAGGTCTTGCAGAGCCGTACACAGCACAACCATAGTCCAGTTTGGAACGGACCAAGCCAGGCTCTGTAGAGGTGCAGCAAAGTTTTCAGCGCCCCAGTCAGTGCTACGACCCGCAGAATATTTAGAGCTTTCTGGCAAGAAGTTTTTAGGTTTCTGATATGGCTAAGAAAGCTGTGTTTTTGGTCAAAAATAACTCCTAGAAATTTGGCCTCTTTGACAGCTGGAATGGAAGATTTCTCTATTTGGATTTCAGGATCTGCAAAAAACTGACGAAAATTATGGAAGTGAATGCACTGTCTTAGTAGCAGAAAAAGTGAAGCCGTTTTCTTCCGCCCACTGCTGTTTATCCACACAAAGCTGGAGCCTGCGCTGAACACTCGGGTACAAGCTTCCAGTTGCACAGACGGTAAAATCATCCACGAACAATGAGCAGTCGAAACCCTGTTGAACTGACTTAACAATTCTGTCGATTTTAATGCTAAAGAGGGCAGGAGACAGCATGCTCCCTTGTGGAACACCCAACTCCTGCTCGTGAACGTCAGAGCCAAACGATCTTGAACATCAGTGGTGCGTATATATGGCTCACACCCACACACAGGGAGAGAGAGAGAGCCATATATACGCACGCGCGCGTTCGCATGCATGCGAGCACAAATACACACATACAAATATGTACACCAAAAACTAACACAGGCAAAACAGAGAGAGAGAGAGAGTAAAAAAGAGAAAAAGACAGTGCGAAGTGGACACACAAAGATAATTACATTAATAGCCACATGCACGTTGAGAGAGAGAGGGAGGGAGGGAGAGAGGCAGATAGAGACAGACAGGGAGGGAGGGAGACAGACAGACAAAGACAGAAGCAGAAAGCGAGAGAGACAGAGAAAGAAAGAAAGACAGACAGAGAAGACCATATTTTTAAAGAGGTTTCAAGGACTGAGATTTTACGTAGAGCTGGTTCTACCAGATTATTCTTCCTATACTACAACATACAATGAAAAAAAGATAACGTGAAAAACACGAAACTGTGTGTCACTGTCATTGTCCGCCTTACTGTCTACGCTTGCTCCCATTAAAACCTGATTTTCTCTCCGTGCGCACGCTTGTATGGTATGTGGTGTGGTGTGGTGTATTTGTGTGTGTGTGTGCGTGTGTGTGTGCGCGTGCGTGCGTGTTTCAATGATTGCTTTCTCATTTCTCCTGAAAACCGGAGGCGAGAAAGTATCAAGAACGTCCTGAAATGGCTGTTTTTCTTAATAACAAACCATCTTCAACACCGCAGCACACACAGACACGTTATTGAGCATCTGACATCAAATTAGATCAAAAGCCATGCTTGTGGTTTTCTCGCACAGAACTGTGACACAGTTTTGAAAAACAAACTCGTCGACAGAGCAGTCAAAATGAATCTTAACGAAAAAAGCGAAAAATCTAAATTGACGTATGGAACTGCACCGCTGCTTTGCAAGAAAGACAAATTTCAATGGCATTTTTCACTTTAACAAATATCTGTGCCCATATATTCCTTTTTTGTTACCAATGTTTAAACATACATCATATTAAAATAAAACGGTGACGAATCCCATCAGTGCATCAGAAATGCCAGAATTTTTACTTCTGCCTAAGAACAGAGCATACGGCTATCAAAACTCCAGGACTACCAGTTGAATCAGACTTCTCCCCCTTCCTCCTCCAGCCCTCCTTCCTCCTCACGGCCCCCTAGAGTGATGTTGAAAGTTCTGCTGACTTGACTCAAAGGGAAAAAATCCTTGTGGAAAAGTAGCACGGTGAGGACCAAAACGCAGTGAACAGGTCCATCAACACTACAACGCCAACAGAGAAACACCTTCAACACGAGTGTGATCTCTGCGACAACTTCAACTTTAAATTAACAAAGCCTGCCAGCGTATCTGGCATCATGGTTAGTGGCAGGTTACGAGTACCTTTGATAGTTACTTCATCTAACATTCTATATAGATGACAACAGTACTGTTCTCCTGAATTACAAGCTCGGGGACTTCTTCCCAACAACTATAGGAGTGTGCCAAGGCTGTCTCTTCTCTTCCATTCGGTTCAACGCCTGCCTGCTGAATGCAATGCAGGAAACGCCTCAAACGCCTCTGGATTTGAACAGCTCTATACCCATCAGAGGGGAACGTTTTTGCAGCCTCCATTTTGCTGATGACAACCGCCATTTGAGAAGCAGCTAAACGGGATTTCAGAACCTCACTAACAAGACCAGAGAAAGCATCAAATATTTATAGAAGGTAAATCAGCACAGAGAACAGCAAGACCTCGGACAACAAGTCCAGAGAACATTCAGCAGCACAGTCACCATCGTGCTGAACGGGCGGACACTAGGGGGAAGATGACCACTTCTGTTTGGAGCCCATTCTGACCAAGAACGCCAAATAAATAAAGAAGGCCAAGCCAAGGCTGGTCTTGATGTCTGCTAATACAGCGTCATTTGGAAAATCAGGTCTATCAGCTTCCCACTGAAGGTAAAACTCTGCAAGTCAGTCATCATTTTCTATGGATGTTTCTTGGTCGTTTTGGAAATAATTTTCTCTGTGTGTTCCCTATGCAATAACACACGTTTACAAGTATGTATAAATGATATATATATGCCAGCATATTTACCAGCGCGTGTTAGAGAGCAGATAAATGGAAAGAGGTAGGCCTCCGCAACCGAAACAAATTATTCTGTCCGCCAAGGTCAACATTATACCAAACGTATTTTCACAGGTATGAGTTCTTTTTCTTCATTTTTCATCTTCTTCTCTTACCTTCTTTAACTTTATTTTTCTTTTATCTTCTATTTTTGTCTTACAAAAGACGATAATGAATGTGCTGGGCAACTCTTGCTCCCATGATGAAATCATTACACGCCAATAATTCCTGGTTCGTTCCCTGTGCTCTGTGTTGGCATTTCTGCTACGCGATTTTATGTCGCAAGCAGCATTCGTTTGGAGTTATGGGAGTGTGATTATTTCATCATGGGAGCAAGAGTTACCCTACTTCTTCGTTATTTACCGTCTCCTATTTCCTTTGCATCATTTAGGATTTCCTTTCTTACAATAAATGGCCTGGAAGAGAAAATTCAAACGAATCACATTGCTTATCTAATGTTCCATTAGTGAATAAAATGTTGACGCTGGCTTTTACACACCACTCTCTCTCTCTCTCTCTCTCTCTCTCTCTCTCTCTCTCTCTCTCTCTCACTCAAAGAGACAGGAGGAGGGGGGTCGGGGAGTGGCAGCGGGAGTGAAGAGGGATGGAGGAAGAGAGGAGAAAGATCATGAAGCCTTTGATTTCGTCTTTAAGATTTGTGAAGGTCTTGTTGAGATGCAGTTTTTGCCACAGCATTCTACGAAGACCCAAGCAGTGCAGTTGCCCTGAACAGTTATCTTGACTTCGTCCGAATAAGTGCAGGCTTTTACCAAAGTCACCCCTTTCCTCTGTTCGGACCATGTCTACTTGGAGAACATACATTTGTTTAAAGGCTTCCTGGTTTCGTGTCCATTGGCAAGCCTCATTGAAATCCATGTTTCGGGTTGCTGGTTTTCTTTTTGTCTCGCTTTCTGATGCCGCTTCAGCGACAATACTCCCACACCACTTCTTGGTTTTACCATATATAAAGCCACACCCAGGTTATCCTGCCAAAAATCTCTGCACCGGAAGTCAGTGGGGAGCGATCAGTATGCAGTCGTCTTGAGGCTGCCCACCAGAGGATACCTGCTGCTGAGTCATTTCGGTTGTGTTCTGATCCAGCATATCCAGGACACCACCGCCAACCGACGACAATAACTGAATAACCGCAGAGTCGGTGAGAATGAGCTGCCCACACCACCACCCTGTCCTCGCCCGTCCTGAAGACGCCACCAGTTCCACCCGACAACAACGTCCATGAAGTGACCTGCACCGAAGATTCCGACACGAGCTCACCAGAGCTATGCGGGATGCAGGTCAAGCCAAGCACGTTGTTTACATCCCAGCTCACCAGGAAAACCCTGTAAGGGCTATCAACGAGTTTAAACCAGAATTGTGTACTATTCAAAATCCCACGGCTAAAATGCGGTCGATTCCTGAAACTAAAAGAGCCCTTTAAAACACACACACACACACACACACACACACACACACACACACACACACACACACACACACACGCACGCACGCACACACTCGCTCCCACCCCTCTCTCTCTCTCTCTCTCTCTCTCTCTCCAAATTTCACTCAGATGAAATAAGGAATGTTAACCGCCTTTAAAAACAATTACGTTAAGGAGAACATCCAGAAACCAGGTCTCCTTGTAGTCAGTAGTAAAGTGCTTCTGTCTTCTTTCCTGTATATCCGAACACTCAATGTTTAATATTCTATGATTTGCCATTCTACCGGTACGCACCTATTAGTGGGCTTGTTAAGGAAATGTTGACTTCAAGTCATGATGCAAAGGTCTCCTTTGGCATGTATGCTCTCCAAGGCTTTAGAAAAAGAATTATCCAAAGACACACGCTGTATCTTAAAATCCAAGATGGCCGACGGTGGCCATCTTGAATAATATGGTCGATGCCTAATTTTGAAAGTTTTTGTCACAATAACTAATTCGATACATGTTTTCTGGGTAATTTCGGGTCGCTAAGATCATTTCTGGTATCAAATTTACATTTAGAAAATGTTTCAACAAAATAATAAATTAGTATAATGGGAACAGAAGCAATTTGATAATAATCAGGTCTAATTAGATTTTTCAGATTGAACGTATTTTTTAATAGCTAAGTTAATTAGATAACAAGACTTCAAATGTTTGGTTGCATAGACAAGCTTTCCATTATACCTAGGTCGGGTCAGGTTATATTAAAAACAAAAGAGATATTGAAACCGCATCAGGAACCCAACCCACAACCTTCTAACATCACAGTTAATGCACTACCAGTCGTGGCTAGTAAGTTATTGAAAACACTGTGAGCAAAGTCTGTCTGATTTGGGAACAAAATGTCTTCCAATCTCGCGTTCTCTCGACACCATACTCCAAGAAGGTTACGTTTGGTTGAAAAAGTGAGAAGCAGTCTCTCAAAACAGACCCTAGAAGCTGGGGAATGGATTTCATGGGCAGCATACTACGCCAGCATTACCAACCCCCCTCTTGCTCCTCCAAGCAAGTCATGCATGCTGCCTTTGTTTACTGAGTCTCCCAACAACCCTGCAATGGTTTGGCATGGCATGAAGGTCATTCTTCAGGCCATAAAACACATCAATCCGGGTCAGACACCAGTCTGTTCACACTGGCCAAAAAACTTCAATGGAAGTATCCTCACACTGAGCATGGTGAAGACGCCTTTCTGGTGACCCTGGGGGCTATGCACACAGAGAAGATGCTTTGGGGTGTATCTGGTGATGGCTGGACGGTAGTGGGTGGGTTACAGCACTTACTAATAGTGGTGTCTCAACAAATGGCAAAGCCGATTCCTTCATCGGTGTCCACCACATCTGCAGAACTAGGTACATGCACCAAGTGTCAGTAGCCGCTCTGTATCAGCTCATGAAAAAGGGATTTGACCATTACGTTGATAAAGCGACAAATGAAGTTGATGATGACAACAACACTCTGCCATTTGATGAATGGCTAAGATTAAGATTAAGATTAAAATTATAGTCCCGTCAACAGCAGAGGTTATCTCAGGACTGTCACCACGTTTCAAACTACCACGTATATATGTTAAAAAGGATTAAAAGCAAAACCTTACCCAACCCATTATAAAAAAGATTAAAAGAACTAACCCTAGGATTAAAAACCAACACGTTGAAATCACTAACTGTAATCTGCAAAAATCAATACTGGGTATAGAAAATCTAACACCACCAAATTCACACACGATGAAATAAATTCACTTCTTTTAGGAAGTTAAAAATATTGTCAGGGGGAACATCACGGAAAAGAATCTTCATATTATCTGCAGTGTAATGTTTCCTTCTAATGTCGTATAAATCCCAGCAGTCTAAAAGAATATGTTGCACAGATATCTGACTATCACAGGCAACACAGAAAGGCGGGTCTTCTCCCTTCAATAAAAACGAATGAGTAAAATAGGCATGACCCGTCCTCAATCTACACAATACTGTTTCTCCCTTTCGACCGCCAGCAGCCATGGGAAGATGTTCCTTTAAATCTGGACGTATTTGATGAAGCTTATTGTTTTCTTGGAGGCTCCACTCCTCCTCCCATAAAGAATTGACATACGAAGCTATTTTGCCTTTTAAATCTGAAGATGGTACAAGCAGTTTAGAAGGACGAAGACGGACAGCCTCTTTAGAAAGCCGATCCACCTCTTCGTTGCCTCTGATCCCCACATGACCTGGCACCCAGGCCAACAAAATCTCAAAACCCCTTGAAACTAATGAAGAAAACATGGTAAAAAAAAACTTGATAAGAGCCGGATGTTTTATGTTTCTTGCTCCTATAGCCTCTAAAGCCGAAAGAGAATCTGTGCAAATTTCCTAGACAGGGACTGCCTGATCAACTCCAAAGCCAAAAGTAGTGCAGTAAGTTCCGCAGTGTAAATAGTGCTTTCAGAGGGAATGTGTTTGGACATTTTTTCTCCCGAAGCTGGAACATATGCGGAGGACCCTACACCAACATCAGACTTCGAACCATCAGTAAAAATAACATGTTCTTTAAGGTTAGAACACATGTCTAAAAATAATTGTTTATAAATTAAGGAACTCGTGTTCTGTTTGCGCTGCACGGTTAAATCAAACCTCATTTCTGGCGACGAAAACGTCCAAGGAGGTTGTTGAGGAAACTTGGAAACGTCAGAGATGACCCCAACATCAATATCCGCCTCCTCCAGAAAAGGAAGGATGCGAATACCGAAAGGGAATACTGGATGGACTTCCTTCATATTTCTCTTGGAAATGAGGATTCATAACAGTCGTAGGCAGGGTTGTTTGGTTCTGAAAAAAGCTGTGTGTAGTAATTCAAAGCTAATTTTACTCTTCTATGATAGAGGGAACACTCTCCTGCCTCAGCATATAGGCTATGAACAGGTGTAGTACGAAAAGCGCCAAGGCAGAGGCGAAGACCCCGATGGTGAACTGGGTCTAGGACTCTTAGATACGAGGCTCTAGCGGCGCCGTAAATGATGCTGCCGTAGTCCAACTTGGATCGAACTAACGCCCTGTAAAGATGGAGAAGTGTGCGTTTGTCTGCACCCCAATCCGTATGAGCCACTACACGGAGGATATTCATGGCTTTGAGGCACGATGTTTTCAACTTCTGAATATGGGCTTTAAAATTCAATCTTTGGTCAAAGGTAACACCCAGAAATTTGGCTTCTGTGACAGCAGGAATAGCCTTATCTATGAAAATTTCTGGTGGCGGGAAAAGTTGTCTGAAATTGTGAAAGTGGATGCACTCTGTTTTAACTGATGAAAACTTGAACCCATTTTCGACTGCCCACTGTTGGACTTTATAGACACACAACTGGAGTTGACGCTGTACACCAGCAAATGTCTTTCCAGATGCATAAAGGGCAAAATCATCAACAAAAAGAGAGCAGTCTGAACCTTGGTTGACAGAGTTTACAATTTCATTTATTTTTATACTAAACAGGGCTGGGGAAAGGATACTACCCTGTGGAACACCCATTTCCTGCTCATGAATTTCTGACAATGTTGTCCCCACACGGACCTGGAAGGACCTGTCTGCCAAAAACTGTTCTATGAACACTGGGAGATTGCCACGGAAACCCATCCGATGGAGGTCTGACAGGATTCCGTACTTCCACGTCGTGTCATAGGCCTTCTCTATGTCGAAAAAGATGGCAACAACATGCTTTTTATCTAAAAAAGAGTTTCGAATAGTGGTTTCCAATCTGATTAAGTGGTCCATGGTAGAGTGATGCTTTCTAAAACCACACTGTTCCATGGCTAAAAGCCCATCAGTTTCCAATTTCCACATGAGCCTACCATTTACCATTTTTTCCATCACTTTACAAACACAACTTGTTAAGGCTATTGGACGATAGTTGGTTGGGTTTGAATGATCCTTCCCTGGCTTCGGAATGGGAACAATTACGGCCCTTTTCCATGAAGCTGGGGAAGACCCAGACGTCCAAACCTGGTTATAAACTTGAAGCAGAATGTTAAGACCCGAGTCAGCAAGGTGTTTTAGGAGTTGATAATGTATTTCATCAAGACCAGGAGCAGAATCATGACACGCCTGCAAGGCAGACTTCAGTTCATTTAGATTAAAGGGCAAGTTGTAGTCTTCTTGATTGGGCGAGGAAAAGTCAAGCTTCTTTTTTTCTGCTTGCGTTTTGATCTTTATGATGAATGGCTAAAGCAATTTAACGCGCAGCCACAAGCAGATTACTGGTTCAAGTCCATGGAATTGGATCTTCTCATTCTCCAGTTTGTAAAGTCTTGTGGCACTGCTGCCTTCTCTCTCTACATGGAGACCCTTGATTCTCTGATGCCGTGGGCTGTCTCTCTGGATCATACTCACTATGCTCGGAACTTGCCCATCCATCTCCGTGACATGGCAACACTTGAAAAGCGACACCCTACGCTATATGAAGAGTTCAAACTTCATGGGACAGAAGACAAGACGAGCATTCTCGCACATACCGCGTGACCAGATGCATGAGCAAGTGATAGATTGGCTGAAGAATCATGCTGGCGTCATTGAGAATCTGGATGACCCACGCACAGTTCGCCGGGAACAAGTTGTTCGCCCAGAGATGGCTCGTCTTGTCAGAGAATTTGAGGGGACAAAGAAGTCAGATGAACTGATGCATCATGAACAATACCCCAAGTTCCAATCTGACTTTAAATCTGATGTAATTGCGCTGGTGGATGCATTTGAACAGCTGGGAAACCCCTTCTTAGAAGACAGTGGCGAGCTGCTTGACTTTGACCAGTCAATTTTCATGCCTTCAGATGTGGTAGAGAATGTAAGAAGGGTGAAGGCGACTGGATTGCAGCTATACACAGCATTTCTCGACAAACGCGTAAGCTCACAGGAAGAGGCTTTCACTGCTCCAATACACAAAACTAATCTGAAATTGTTCAAAGCGTCTCTCTCTGAACCCCGCCGAAAGTCTGAGATCTCTGTTATCAAGGAGCAACAAGCAAAAGTGACCGAGATTTTGTTGGCTGCGAATTCTGGTCGCATCATCGATGACTATGTATTCGCACACGAAAACTGCACTTACCCTCCCTCACTTACTCGGAAGGGAAGCATGCACCATGGAAACAAGAGTGAGATCCTGGACTGCATTGTCCCTTCAGGTCTTGACAATCACAGACCAGTAACGACAGCCTGTGTACTAGACGGGGCTGTGCTCGTTCAAATGCTTCGTCCTCAACGTGCGGAGACTATTGGTGAATATTTCACTGGTGAGTTGGTGCCATACATCCTCTCCCGGTTTGAAGGGAATGACCGTATCGACATTGTCTGGGATGTTTACTCCAAGACAAGCTTGAAGTCAAGAACTCGGGAACAAAGAGGCAGTGGAGCACGGAGGCGGGTCACTTCCTCAACCAGACTTCCTGGAAACTGGGCTGCCTTCCTTCATGTAGACCAGAACAAGCAGGAGTTGTTTGTGGAGATCGGCAAGAATCTGAAGCTCATAACACTTCCACAGGGCAAGCAGCTCTTCACCACAATTCTTGGTGATTGTGCGAGCTCACCAGCAGGAGCTGATGTTGACGCTGTGGCTCCCTGCACGCAGGAGGAAGCTGATACACGGATTTTTCTCCATGTGGCTGCAGCTGCCTCTGCCGGTCATTGTCGAGTAATTGTGCGAACCGTGGACAGTGATGTTGTTGTGCTGGGTGTCTCAACATTTCTTGCCCTTGGACAAAAGATCGATGAACTCCGGATAGCGTTTGGTATGCGACGTAGTTACCAGTACATTCCAATACATGTTATTGCTCGTGAACTTGGACCATCCAAAGCAAAGGCACTGCCAGCATTTCATGCATTAACTGGATGCGACACGACCTCTGCATTCTTTGGCAAAGGCAAGAAGACGGCATGGTCAGTGTGGCAGTCTCTCCCGGAACTCACCTTGCCTCTACAGCTTCTCTCGTGCCCTAACCCCAGCATAGAGATGGTTACAACTCACACAGCAATGCTTGAGAGATTCACCATGCAGCTGTATGGTGTTTATGATGATGACTCCACAAGCGTAGATGCTGCCAGACTTCACATTTTTTTTTGCACAAAGGGAAATACTTTGAGCATATGCCACCAAGCAGAGATGCTCTTCATCAACACCTCCTCAGAGTAGCTTATCAGAGTGGACATGTGTGGGGTAATATGCTGAACAAAGCTCCAGCTCCAGTCAATCCAACTGAATGGGGATGGCAACAAGAATCTCCTGATTCTGTGCCAACACCAGTTTACACCACACTTCCTCTCATTTCAAGAAACTTGCCAGAACTTGTCAGTTGCAAGTGCAAGAAGGATTGCAAGGCTCCTTGCAAGTGCAGCATGCATGGACAGCCCTGTATGATCCTCTGTACATGTATGTGCACCCAAGGCAACACCAGGAGTGAAATACAGAGAAATGATGAATCCGATTAGTTCAAATGGAACAAAGGTAGGCAGTGAATGTGAACTTCAATGTTATTAGACACCTGTTACTTGTAATTAAGGTTTACATGAAAGACTTTTTGACTGATCTGAAGTTGTGCTGTCATGCCTGAATCAGAGTATACATATGTGGGGAAACAGGTTCAATAAGTCTTCCGTATGAGTATCTGACTCTAATTCCTTTTTCAATAAATTGTATGAATATTTCAACTATGTGCATTTATTTTCAACGTTTGGCCTTTTAAATGCAACGCAAATGTTATATTGATAACAGCAATGTATTCAGTACCCTCAAAATATATAGAAAACATGTGTTGCATTAGTTTCTATGACAAAAAGTTTCTGGGCTATGTTTTGACCACATTACTCAATATGGCCGACGGCGGCCATCTTGGATTTTGAGATACAGCTTGTGTCTTTGGATAAATCTGTTCCCAAAGCATTGAAGAGCTTCTATGCCAAAGGGGACCTTCGCATCATGACTTGAAGTCAACACCAAATTTTGTGCAGTTAACAAGCTTACTAATGGAGCTTCCTTACATATAGATAAAAATGTGCATGGAAATGTGTGGCCAGCACATAGCCTGCGCAACACCGTTTTCTCAACACGATTTCCGGAGACACGCGAGAGAAGTTCCTTCACATCTACACAGGTTTGAAACAGTTCATGGCAATTTGAGGGGCATGGATGCAGACAGGAAGTCAAAACTAAGGCACATAATTACGATAATCACGAGAGGCTTCGAGAGAAAGATTTTTTTTGCCCTTTAGTTATGACCAGCGAGGCTGAAGCAGATGATTCTACGGTCCCATTTCAAACAGAGACTACACGACAGGGTTGGATTCTACGCTTTATTTTCAGACGCTCAAGCGTATACGAGAATCAAGACGTGTGTACATTCGCAGTGCCCTATTCTGGAATTTGACTCTCATGCCTGAAATGGATAAAACCTGACCAGGTGGTTGTACTAATCCTGCGGTGCACTCAGCAGTGCTGGTCTGGGGCCGGCCGGGACCTAAAAGCCCCACCACTATATGCCTTTGTAGGTCTGGAACCCACCATTTCACAGAGCAATCACTGCAGACCTACATGTGACTGATTGCCGTCAGTGTGATGGGACTCAGCGAATCAGAGTTTCAGAACTGACAGCCAGTCTGCACAAGGCATACAGAACACAGGAAACAGCATGTTCTGTTCCGGAACCGTGTAACCTCCATTGGTTTTAGATCAACCGTTCTATTCTAATCCTTTTAAGAAAATACAAACAAGAAACATGTGGTCTAAGAGCACAGTATACAACCAGCATTTTGATATTGATTTTCAATTTAATGATTTTTTTTTTTTGCGACTCATCATTTCCACATTTTTTTCACCGATTCATCTACTTTCTTGCATAGCTTAAAAAAACGTAAGCACACGCACGTGAACACATACACGTAAATGCCCTCCGACCCCCCTCCCTCCCCCAACAAGCATGCGCACACACGCATACACACACATGCGCGCGCTCGCGCGCACGCACGCACCGCATGGACACACATACACACAGACCAATTAATCAAAGTGAGACAGAGACGGGAGACAAAGAGAAAGAGAGACAGAGACAGAGACAGAGAGAGAGAGAGAGAGGGGGGGTGAGGATGGGAGACAGATAGACAGACAGAGAGGGGGAGGGAGAGACAGAGAACAGAAAGACAGACTGGCAGGCAGGCAGACAGGCGTCCTCGTGAACCTCCAACGTTGTCGATCTCAATCATCTCTCCATTCACCGTACACCCTCCCCCCCCCCCCACTCCCTCCTCCCCCTCTTTATGCAAAGGAGATTAAACTCAATTCAGAATCCCCTTTCCTTTGTCAAAATCAAAACTATGTGACCCCCGCAGCTTTGAACTAAAATCAGACACATCTCATTCAGAAGGGGGAGGATATGCAAACAGAAACTGCAGAGACGTTGAGTGATCATTGTGTAAGTGTATGACACGCGAGCGAATGGCGTACTCGCATTCACTAGGTCTCCGCGTGTCTATATTTGTTGTGTTTGCCAAATAGGACGGCTGCCATCTAGATGCGATATCAATTCTATGGAATACTATTAGAGCCAAACGGCTTAAATCTTTATTTTCATGGACTGTAAACTGTCGGGGGGGGGAGGGAGAAGCAATTAGACGCCGTAAACATACATTCCATGTATGTTGGTAATAACCATGTCCTGGGTTGCAACTGAACTTTACGTCGATATTGTATTTCTGTCGACCTTTGTTCTTCTTTCATTGGACAGTGTGTCTAAAGGAATACGAATCATTTGCCCGGCAGCCTTTCTGCCAACGGAAAGAAATGAGCTGTGGTTCAGTCTCTGTTTGATTAAAACCTGATCGACCACACAAGACCCGGTCAGGCCTGTCAACAGACATCATCAAACAGGCAGCAGTAAGCGCTGTCATGGAAAAAGTCCACTCACAGGCTTCGTCCACTCACAGGCTTCATCCACTCACAGGCTTCGTCCACTCACAGGCTTCATCCACTCACAGGCTTCGTCCATTCCTCAGTGCGCACCTTCATCCCTCCTTCGCCCTTCTACTAGGATGAGATCAACGTCCTATCAACCGAAAACAGGACAGGTCGCCTTCGCCCCCCCCCCCCCCCCCCCCCCCAAAACACACACACACACACACACACACACACACACACACACACACACACAGCTACTCCGCCTCCTCCTACTCTGTTGTATAACAATTTATGTCAATAACTTTTTACATCTACGTCTTCCATACGTATAAAACTGATGTGAACGTCAGTAATTCTTAGTTTACTGCAATCGGATTTCAATGTGAAAACAAACAAAAAACAAAAGAAGCATTCCAGTGGAGCAGAAATACATGAAAAGGCTGTAAAGGCAAACAGCACTGTGGGACAGACAGCCGGTGCTCAGGCCACTTTCCAGTGTCAGGTTTGCAGCACGAGAACTAGCACGTTACAGATTGACCCGAAAAGGAACGAAACGAAAAGTCTTTCCGAACAAAGACTGGTGAATGGGCGACAGACGCAGAAAAGCAAAAGACGACTTCGAAGGTTAATTTCCAAAAAAACAAATTTTTAAAGTCAAACGGAAAAGAAAGAGGAAATTACGAGACGGGAATATAATTTCTAGCGAAAGGTTCCTCGGTATTCCCGCGGAGAGGCAGGGGATGGAGAGACTTGAGAACAGTCAAGCATAAATGGTTCGAAAAACTGAAAATAATTAAGTCTTTTTTTTCATCTGTGTTGATTTCTTTGTACAAGCAACACATTATCAGAGTGAATGTGCCAGCACACCACATATCAGAACATCAACAAACCCAGACACTTTGTATCAAAAGCGAAAACACTGAAATCAGCAAAAATATGTCCATTTATGAGAGAACATACAGACTATGCATGGTGTGAAAGAGACTGGTTGGAGAAAAAAAAAAAAGAAAATCACCTAGCAGTGGAAATTGTTCTGTTTGGGGGTTTTTTTTTCACTTTTTTTTTTCACTTTTTTTTTTGGCAAATGAAGAGGACAGTGTGAAGCACCAAAAAATGAAGAGGTGGATTTTGGCCCTAGCAAAAAAAAAAAGAAAAAGAAAAAAAATCACCACCTTAGGTGCTCCATTGATCCGATAACTGATGCCACAAAAAAAAAAAGAAAAAAAAAAGCATAAATGGTTCCTTCCAGGGGTCGGTGAAATCATCCAAGGACAATGCCTCGTGCTTCGTGACGGGCGGTTCGTCTTAACTCCCTGTGGCCTGCTGGAACTGGACCTGCACCCAGCACGACTCTGAACGTGGCTTTGCATTGGGGAGTCAGACCAAAGATAGCACGCCTAACCCGTAAGGCGTTCCACCTTTGGTCGGACTGAAAGGCGCCGAGACTGACGCCACAGAGAGGTCGCAAAAGGTGACAGGAAAACATGTCTTGAACATGTTGACGAATCATTGTTACTCGTTTGATACTGCCGTCAGTCCGTGAAAAAGACGTTAATTACTAATGAACACACTAAAAATTGATTCATTGTGTATGTAACTACTCCCAGTAAATACAAATCGTGACGCGGACTTTTGAAACAAATGACTTCTCATAAACATTTGGATCCAAAGAATTATTAACAAGAAAAGAGAAAATCGAGTCGGAGAGAGAGCGAGAGCGAGACTAACAAAATAGGGCATGTCTTCTCAAAAGCAGAAGTTAGCCACCCCCCCCCCCCCCCCCCCCCCCCCTAAAACCGATTACTACTCCATGTAATTTCAGACCGTCAACTGACACATAAACCCTAACCAACAGAAACCAAAATCTGGTGCGACCGTCCGTAAAACTGGTTGAGGTTTGCTTTTATACCTATGACGTCACAGCGTGTCGTCTCTGACGTGTCCTCGAGGCCTACTACGTTTGGGACGGTCGCGGGTTTTGTCCCATTGTGCGGGTTTTTCTTCTGCCCGAAGTCCCTTTCCGAAAATAAACCAGCTAGGGGCGTTTTGGCCGTGTGTAACTTGATCGAGAGAAGAGAGGAAGTCGAACGCTGTCTAAGCCATCTCGTTTTTCCACTCCGAGACTTATCTCCATTCGGATTTACGGCAGACGAGTGTCTCGTTCTCGGGCTTGTCGGGTCCAGGGCTGCAGCTCAAATTGCCGTTTGTGAAATGCTGAGGGGTCTGAGGTGTGTAAAATGCCTGGGTCCTCACTCTCTCTGTGTGTGCCTGCGGCGAAGTGTGGAGCGTCTTTACTGGTTGGGTGAATGAAATGGAGACATGGAAATACCCGCCGACTGATGTATCACCGCTCTTCAGGTAAGTTATCTTAATTCATATTTGTTAGCATATATTTACATGTAATTACTTGGTGATTGTAAAGAATGTATGCTGTCGTGTTTTTTTTACGATGTTTTAATGTTAATTTCTTTTTATTTATATTTTTTGGGTGTTATTTCTCGCCATGCTCACTCTTCGCGCTGTGTTGCCTCTGCAGGCGGTATGCCCTGCCGTTCACATTTCCACAGGCTATCTGATCAAGGGCATGTTTTGAAGGTATTCAATTTTCCAGACGGCTATGAACGCAGGTATGCATGCAGATGATCTTCTTTACTGATAATTATTTGTTCGTGTTCGGGCTCTGTCGGACACTGTTTTCCATGGCTGTTGCGAGGTCCTATTTGAATCAGGACCATTCCCCAAACACCACGGTAATTTGGGGAGTGAGGGACTAATGAAATATGTGTTAGAGCGAGTGAGAGTGTGGGGTGAGGGTGGGTGTGGGTATGTAGGCCGCGGAAAGACAGCGAGCGAGAGACAGAGACAGACAGAGAGAGGGAGAGAGATAGAGAGGGAGAGAGAGAGAGACAGGCAGACAGATTTAGTTACAGCCACAACCTCGGAAATCGCGACTTACATGAAAAGCAACCCACTCGTAATCCACAAAATACCTACCTGCGCTCATGCATCACGACTTGTGAATGACAAATAAGCATACAAGGTGAAACTGTAATAACCTTGTCCGTCGAAGACGAAAAGAAAACCAGCTTTAACTAATGGTTGTGGTGTGTGCTTTGCTTCAGATAATCCAACACTGGGCTACAGAGGAGGAAAAAAAGAGCAGAGAGAGAGAGACACACACAGAGGGAGAGAGAGAGAGAGTCAGATGGAGAGGAAGAGGAGGGAGGGATGGGGTAGAGGCATGTGTGTGGTGGGACAGGCTTTGGCAATTCAAAATCAAGACCATGGAAGTGGAGAACAAGATAAGAACATGGCGAGATTAACGTGCTGGTAGTTCTGAGGATCTTTAAACAGTCGTTGTTGCTAGAATGAGCCCTTTGTTCACTGAGGTGTGTTTGTGTCACGACGCATGCTGCTCGATTCTTGAGGCATCGATCGTTCGGTCCCCGTTGCCTGTGATGAAAATCGAGATTAATTAAACCTCTTTCTGTTTCAACTTCCGCCGGCAGTCAGCCTGCTTTGAAACCTACTGCATTTCTTTACATTCTTCACGACTGGAAAGACGGAATCTGACGAGGCACGACACGGTGTCTTTATGGTGACCTTGTGTGATGCCTATTCCACTTTATGGTGACCTTGTGTGATGCCTATTCCACTTTATGGTGACCTTGTGTGATGCCTATTCCACTTTATGGTGACCTTGTGTGATGCCTATTCCACTTTATGGTGACCTTGTGTGATGCCTATTCCACTTTATGGTGACCTTGTGTGATGCCTATTCCACTTTATGGTGACCTTGTGTGATGCCTATTCCACTTTATGGTGACCTTGTGTGATGCCTATTCCACTTTATTGTGACCTTGTGTGATGCCTATTCCACTTTATGGTGACCTTGTGTGATGCCTATTCCACTTTATGGTGACCTTGTGTGATGCCTATTCCACTTTATGGTGACCTTGTGTGATGCCTATTCCACTTTATGGTGACCTTGTGTGATGCCTATTCCACTTTATGGTGACCTTGTGTGATGCCTATTCCAACGTTTGGCCGTTCTTTTGTGTAGTCTACACAGTAGAAAAATGAACGAATACAGACCCTCCGCTGTCCACCCCACCCCACCCCACCCCTTCTCTCTCTCTCTCCATAAAATACCCATATACTCATGCACATACAAGAAAATACGCGCATGCGCGCGCACACACACATACATACAAATGCGCGCGCACGCGAGCAGCAAAGCAACAAGAAACACATGACATGACTACGTGTTCCTGGTCCCAGCTCTAAAAACCTAATTCACCCACACCCATCCTCCCCGGCCCCTCCTCACACCCCACCCGTCCCCTTCAGCTCCTACGTCTCTTATTACGTATTGTCACTACGCATGCACAAAAGCACACCTTGCTTTTCTTGTAGGACGAAGCGCAACAAAGGACGGCCCTGAGCGCAATTCAATGCACGAAGCAAAACGGCGTCTGTCTTCCAACTCGGTATAACAATCCCGCTCTGTGTGTGTGGGTGTGGGTGTGGGTGTGGTGTACGTGTTTCTGTCTTGCTCAGTTCAAAAACTGTCGTTGGAAATTGCTGGGTCATTATTCTCCTTGTTATGCTTAGAGGTGTACTTAACAGAGACGCCCACGGCAATTCTCATTTTACAACGCCTTTTCATTCCCCTCGAAGAAACATATGGAAACTCCATACCAGTGTCGAACAAACCGCTGGTCTGGAATACTCAAGGTCCGGAAATATAGGCCTGACAGAACTGCAGAATCCCAAGAGCACCTGCTGGAAGAACAGCTGGCAGAATACCCAGAGGCAAACCAACCCCATGCTACAACGATAACTGCAGAACCAGACACGACGACCAGCAGCACAGTCTTGTTACGGAGGAAGCCTTGCCATCTACCACAAATCTTGTAAGCTGACAGACAGATGCGGGATTCAGAGAGGAGATGAACTTGCATACAGCGAACGGCGTGAAGAGAGAAAGGCAGAACGCTCAGTTTGTTAGGCAAGCAGCCCATTTGTTCACCAGCGCCAACCGCAGCAGGATATGCCTGTCTGAACCACGCTGACTCGTGTGCGGCAGTTTAACCGGCAAATTAACGTCACCTGTGGCAGGTTATACTGCTGCACTCCCTGGCTGCCAAGAATAGACAAGACAAACTTGATTAACGACGGTCATTTTTCTTTCTTTTCGTAAATTTTCTTCTTTTTTTTCTCCCCTTTTATTTTTCAACTCCAGCCTTCATTCAACTATGGGGAGAAGACGAAAATAAGTAGTAGCAAAAAAGTTAATGGACGAAGTATCGGAATACATACTGAAACTTGCATAGAATTCCTCATTTCTTCCTTGAGATGAAAATAACATTTTCAAAAGAACAGAAACACACCTCCACCGCTATTCCTTACACATTCCCACCCATCCCCTATCCACCTCTACCCCACATCCCCCCCCCCCCCCTCTCTTCCTCCACACATGCACTTACATAAACTCCCGTACACATCAATGTACGGTGAGGGGGTGGGGGGACAGAGAGAGGGGCATAGATGTGTGGGAGCTGACTCGGCGAAACAGAGAGAGAGAGAGAGAGAGAGACAGAGACAGACAGACAGACACAGAGAGACAGAGAGAGAGAGAGAGAAAGCATACATCGAATGAACGAACGAATCTTTCACCGAGGGAAAAGAACAAGCAATTTAACGTTTCTGTGTATCTTGCCCGCAA
Organism: Conus canariensis; assembly: GCA_033310375.1. NCBI lineage: Eukaryota > Metazoa > Mollusca > Gastropoda > Neogastropoda > Conidae > Conus > Conus canariensis. Next base: position 74,790,951 of record CM065717.1, on the reverse strand, counting down.
GAAGAAGCACTGAAGTAGGTGTCTGAAACACGAGGTTCTACACTTAAATTAAAAACCAATACATCAAGTGAAGGATTAGGTACAACCTATGTGAACACAAAATCAAACGCGCTAATCACAGTCTATGGACACTGACAATATCAATAATACATGACTTGGGGCGACGGAACAGATGGGAGAATAACGGGGAAGAAGCGGGAGAGCGGGGTTTAAAAAGGGAGAGGGAACAGAAGGGCGTGCGCGCGCGCGCGTGTGTGTGTGTGTGTGTGTGTGTGTGTGTGTGTGTGTGTGTGTGTGAGTGTGTGTGTGGTAGAGACAGACAGAAAGACAGGAACAGACAAGCAGACAGACAGACAGGCAGGAACAGACAAGCAGACAGACATGTAAAGTAGAAAGACAAACAGCCAAGAAAGAGGCCGACAGAGGAGACTACAAAGTGTCAGAGGAGAGTTTATTTGTAAAACAATGATCATGCAAAATCAAGTAATAATCATAAAGTATGAAACAAGTTACACGACTAAAAGCACTCATCCAGTTTTAAGATGATACGCGCAAGACTGCTGCTCGTACACGGGGTTTGATGTAAGCATTCTATGCTGCGTTTCTACTCGTTTAATATATTCAGTTACTTCTAGAAACCACGCATCGTTCCATTTGATTTCCTGTACTGAATATACCTTTAGACGCTAAGACTTGAGTTTGCATTATGATATGAAGGTAAACTGTCCCGTACGTTCCACCACCGTATGCAAGGGTTTCTTTGTACGGGTGAAGTGTTAAGCAAGGGTGTTGTGTACGTGTCTGACGTCATTCGTCGGAAAATTGATGATTGAGGAGGAAGCATAAAAAAGTCTCGTTGTAATCGAAGTTTTGCTTTCGAAGTAGGATTCTAGGGACTTAAAATCGTTTCGATAATGAAAGCGCTGCCAGGTGTGTAATCTTCTATCATTAAAGTTCATTCGGGTTTTTTCCACCCCTGGCCATTCTGTACAGTGGTACTCATGATTTTCCCTCAGATCGTTATATCGCATGACTATTACTGGCGTACAATCGATTTTTTGTTTACGTCTAGAGAGCAGGATGGCTATCTTAAATGCCTGTGGGTATCAGTTGTTCAGTTTTCCTTTCATGGCCTTTTCTCCATCCCTGTATCCTTCAAATCTATCGGACTAATGTTCTCTCCCCTTTGTGAGTGCGCGGCCGTGTGTGTGTTGGGGGAGGGGGGGGGGGAGGGATAGTTTGAATGTATGTGAGCGCGCGTGCGTGCGCGCGCGCATCAGAACGAATAGAAGCGAGTACCGTCCACCGTCTAGGCTACCCCCCCCCCCCCCTTTTGTGTGTGTGTGTGTGTGCGTGTGTGTGTGTGTGTTAAATCGCAAAATAGGAGGAAACGGATGTGTGATGAATCTATTCCCAAAGGGTACAACGTCACTGCATTAAAGTTCACGTGGACCTTTTTCCAGCACTACGCTAATCCACAGGTTAACAAAATGGAGACACTGAAATTTTAATATGCAACACAAATACAGTACAAACACTTTAAAACTGGTCATCAACAAGACAATGATGATGTAGACATTTTGAAGTAATTATCACAATAATGCAGGATTTTTTAATGCTTAAAATCTATAGGACGGTGGTACTGTAGACCGGTTGATGCAAGTACTCCACAGAGCTTTGGTTGTACCGACTTACAGAGATCTACAGACATGTTGTGATGCAGACTTTTTGTTCTAAGTAATCAGAAGACCATTAATAACGCGGACTTATTGATGCTGGTAGTCTACAGACACGTGGCAAGACAGACCTACTGACTGCTAGTAGTCTACCGACACGCGGCAATGCAGACCGATTGATTCTAGTAATCTATACATACCCAAGGTGCTACAGACATATAGATGTTAGTGATCTACAGACCCGTGGATGTTGGTAATCTACAGACCCGTGGTAATGCAGACTTGTCGATGCAAGTAATCTTCAGACCCGTACAAATCAAAAGACCCGTGGTAACGTAGATTTTGTTGACGATGCTTGTAATCTACAAGTTTGTAGACAATAGTAGTCTCTATGCCGTGCATCATACTGGACAATGAACGATAATTTTAAAGGACGCAAAACTGACCTGAAAAAAAGTTCGGTTCAGGGTGCCCCACTGTGGTTTTACACGAATCAACTGTGTGCTCTGTGGGGGAAAACGGTTGAAAACATCTAAACGCTTCAGTTCATGAAGCATATGAAACCGATGGTGTTTCATTTGACACAGCTGAAAATTCGCAAAAACAGGACTGTTGGATAGATGCTAAATCTGACAGAGTAAAACAGTAACAGGAGGTTATTGCTCCAAGCGATTGTTCAAGGTATTGAAACCAAAGGCTGTAAATGAGCGAGTGATAGAGTCAGAGAAGACAGTATTCAAAATTTCCCTTGCAGCATTGCAAATCATATGTATAATCAAATGTGAATGCATTGTATTACAGACGGGATTCAGATACCGAAGAGACTTCTTATTTTGTTTAATTCCCAAGACTATGTCGTGGTCAATATTCTGTCTGAAAATGACACAACAGATAACACACAGTTTGGCCTGAAATTATGCGGTACACCTGTGAGCAGCACAAAACCACTGGTTTGTGTTAAACTCTGTTTTATTTTCAACACTAGAGCCCATGAAGTCAAGATCACTGTGACCTATCTGAAGGAGCAAGCGTTTCAAGTTACCCTTAATCCACTTCGCAGTCCTGAATTGACCCAAGAGATTTCTAACTGTTCTCTCTTCTGAAGGAGAACTTGCCTGGGAGGAAGTTGTTAGCCTACCCAGAATTCTGGGGCTAAAGGCAGAATGACAGCTCGACACCATACCTGAATCAGGCCACATGGATACAAGGAACATTGGGTGAAGCGGTTTACACCGTATATATGACGTTGAGTAGAGCGCATTTGTGAACTGTGAAAGTATGAAATGTACTGCAGGCTGTAAACATGTACTTCATGGACCTGCTGGCAAGTCCTTGGGGTCTCCCCTCATACCTGGACCTTTAGAAACTAGTGACCGACCAACAGGGCAATGACAATGCACAACTTTCGAATCTCTCTCTCTCTCTCACACACACACACACACAAACACACACACACAAGTGAGAGAGAGCGAGAGACAGACAGAGACAGAGACAGAGGGAGGGTGGGACAGGAATAATGTGGAACAGACAAGTTCGGTTTGGTACGGGTGTTTTAACTTCACAGCGAGGATTTGTGACTCGCTAAAACTTTGTCAGCATTCAAAACCCAAGGCGCTGGAGGTTGCAATGGCCTTTGCTTAGTGTGTGTGTGTGTGTGTGTGTGTGTGTGTGTGTGTGTGTGTGTGTGTGTGTGTGTGTGTGTGTGTGGAGAGAGAGAGAGAGAAGAGAAATAGAAAGAGTGCGTGCGCGCGCGCGCGTGTGTGTTTTATGTGTGTGTGTGTGTGTGTGTATGGAGAGAGAGAGAGAGAGAGAGAGAGAGTGTGTGTGTGTGTGTGTGTGTGTGTGTGTGTGTGTGTGTGTGTGTGTGTGTGTGTGCGTGCGTGCGTGCGTGCAGGTGTGGGTAGGGTAATGTGTGGAAGTGGGGAAAAGACAGAAAGGGCGTGCGCGCGCGCGCGCGCGGTGTGTGTGTGTGTGTGTGTGTGTGTGTGTGTGTGTGTGTGTGTGTGTGTGTAAACCGTTTGCTTGCGGTCGGCGTGCTTGTGGTCGAGTAGTGAAGAGCGGGAAGGAGAGGGAAGCGTGTTTAGCAGTTGAGTCAACACAGGCAGGGGTGGGCGAGTCCGATCAGGGGGCCATCGACTGAGGTTTGGAGCTGACCCTGACCACGGCTTTAGGCTCTCTAATTGGTGTGTGAATACCTGCCCCTGCCTTGGCTTGTTTTAACACTGCGACCTTCCTACCGTAAGTATGGCTTTACTGTACTAGTTTCAAAGCAGAGGGGACGGAATCTGGCCGAAGTGAAACTGAAAAGAACAATGAAATGTTGACTTTCTAACTCACGCTCGCTTCATTCACCGGTCGACTGCACAGACCATCTGGAACCAGATGTATCAACAACCATAGAAGTCAAGAGTGGGACCGAATATCGGGAATGCCGTTTAACGTAGGCGAAATCCGAAATGGTTCTTTAAAAGGCCGAAAATGTTGATGCTTTTCGACCAAAGTTTGTTCGTTTGTCTGTTTTTGTTTTAATTGCGGGATCGGTACACTACAGCCAGATTTGAAGCTGAAAAGTTGGATATCACTATGACAAAAACAGCTGACATTGCATTATTCTGCGATGCAGTCATGCTAGTGTTGTATTATGTTATATATACATATATACGAAGAACGCGCTAACGATGTCATGGGAATGGCTTTTCGTCTTCGCTTCGGCCATTTCCTGCTCATAATCACAACTTCAAATTTGCTCGTCTTTACCGCAGGAACGACAATTAAAGGATGGACTTGGCGTCGGGTTTGTGTTCGGTAAAGTAGTTCGTAACGTTCACCGAAAACAAAAGGCACAGCCCGTTCGTCAGTGAAACGGTTCTATGGTTGAAATTGGCTATTTTGCGGGTTTTTTTTTTTTTTTTTTTTTTTTTTAATGACGTAGAGGAGAGAAAAGGCGGCTCGTTGCGAAAGTGTCCGCGTTTTCATATTTTGAATGGACCTTCTCTTTCTGTTTGAATGTGTGTATATGCGTATGTATGTGGTGTGTAATGTGTCTGGTCTTGTATCTCCGCTATTCCTGAATGCAGTGTCTCTATACTCAACTCATTTTATTAGACCAGCACACCGCAAAGGGCCATATAGGGCTCGGTATTTCTTCATATTTTAAGTGTTCAAGACAGAAATCATCCGAATTTCTAATTCTGAATGCCATGCCTTTATGATAATGAGATTCTTTAATTTAAATCGGTTATGACACAGTTTCGGCCGCCATTTTTTTGTTCAGATCATAACATTTTCTGGCGGGGGAAAAAAACTCAAGATGGACAGTGAGGTGATTGAATTTCGGAATTCGTAACTTCAGTATTTTACTTGTAATACAGTGACAATCTTCACAACGGTTCTTCCTAACCAAATGTCCAATACCAAAATTCTGACTACTTTAAACCGTGGAAAGCGCACAGAGTTCACACAGTTTCGTTTTTAGCAAAAATGTTTCCAGTTAAAGTCCATGATATATAAACAGAAGACGAGAGAATACACACACATTTATGCACACACACACACGCGCGCGCGCGCACACACGTGCGCGCGTGTGTGTATGTGGGGGAGGGGGTGACAACCTGAATTCAGGATACGTCAGGAACAAGACACGCAGATTAGACTCCTCGTGACCACCGTTTATTTAGAGAGGCGCTTTCATCCATTGCTGGGATCAGGTAGCCTTTAAATGAAGTGTTAATGTCGCTCCCTTTATGTAGCTGCACGTAGAGCGCTTGTGTACTCTGAGAGACCGGACCCACGTCGGAAAAACATGGCACCGATTACATGACAAAGACAGCGGAGAACACTGCCGCTAGTAGGCCCTATTTGTGCAGTCCGAGTCGAAAAATAAAGTCGTTAACTTTCAAAGGAGTTGAAAACATGTAACCGACAATTCCGTCGCATATCTGACAAAATTTTGCCTGTACCGCTTGAAACAGAAATGCGTGCTTCTTAGCTTGATGGATAAGCAGTGTTTTAGTAGAATTCACACTAAAGTTCAGTGTTTGCAAACAATAGGCTGACTGCGGCGCTGGATGCCATAAGAATGTTTCGATGTCTGACATTTAGCAAATCAAAATATTTCTGTCCTGGTTAAAAAAATCTTTTGAAGAACAAAAAATAATTTTCCTGGCACAGTAAATGTCATTCGCCTCTATCCAATTCTTTGGTGTCTATCAAACCCAAGTCAGTTCCATCGTTTAATTAGGTTGCTCACTGTAAACCATGAAACAACGTTATTTGTACATTAATTGATGTTTGACAGTACAAAAGTTACGAATTATGAATGATCGTCGTAAGTTTTACATTGCAGTACAGACCTGCGACTTCAGTTTTATCTTTTAAAGTCATTGCATGTCACTGTTACCGTTTCATATCAACCCAAAACTGACATGAATCTATGACATTGTGCTTTGTGTTGTCTGGAGTTCCACATTAGCACAGAACGTCAGCTTTTTATAAATCGTCGTGACTGAGCATCGCATGTTTTACAGGTAATATCAACATTTAAACTTTATATGTCAGTGCCTTTCGACGCTTCGTGTTTTACAGTTTAGTATCAGTCTAAGTTTTAAGAGCCAATGTCGTTATACATTTCATATTTTCAGTGCTATATGCATCAAGTTTCATAGATCATCGTCACCGTGTTGTATGCTTGCAGTTACATGTTAACCCAGACAAGTGTTGTAAATGAATTTCGCCGTGTGTATTGTTTTACACTTAATTTTAACCTAGAACGTACATCGAACATATCAGCGTTGTTGTATGTTGCACGTTTTACGTTTACGAATCTACCCAGTAATTACATTGAATGAATCACCATAACTGGTCGTTTTATTATTATTATTATTATGAACATTTATGACGCCTAATCAATTGAATGCCCTAGGCGTTTACAATATCACAACAGACATCAAATCACACAATATATAACAATCATACATGAGAAAAAGGCATCAAAATCCAAAGCAAGGACACAAACTCACAAGCATGCATACACGCAAACACACACTCACACAGACACGAACGCACACAAAGCAGACACTCGCATCACACATTGCAAACGTCGGGTCACAGGGAAGACGAAGTTACCTAGGAAACAGATGAGTTTTGAGAAGGCGCTTGAATGTGGGCAGTGAGGGTGAGTATCTGAGAGAGCGAGGCAATTGATTCCAGGTAGTTGGAGCTTGATAGGCAAAGGAACGTTGACCAAAGGTTTTAGTGCGAACAGTGGGGATACTGTAGATACGAGTGTCACATGAGGAACGTAAAGCTCGAGATGGGGTGTAAAGATGTAACAGGTGGGTGAGATACTCAGGACAGGAAGATTCGATAGATTTGAAGCAGAGAGAGGCAATCTTGTAGGATATTCTTAGCTGAACAGGGAGCCAGTGGAGAGAGCGGAGCAATGGGGTAACATCGTTATATTTAGACGTGCGGAAGATGAGACGGGCAGCATGATTCTGAACTCTTTGAAGTTTGTTGATGAGATGAGAGGGAGAGCCAGACAAAAGAGCGTTACAGTAATCCAGGCGGGATAGAACAAATGCGCAGACAAGAGCTTTTGTTGTGTTTTCTGAGAGAAGATGGCGAATAGAAGCAATTCGGCGGAGTTCAAGAAAGCAAGTGCGACAGACATTGCTGACATGCTGTTGGAAGGACAGGGTTTGATCAAGAGTTACACCGAGGTTGCGGGCAGAATGAGAGAGAGTGATAGGTGAATCAACAAGTTTGATGGAAGTCGGAACAGAAGGGTGGTTTTGAAGTTTTGGTGGGGTGATCAGGATCAGTTCAGACTTATCTTCATTCAGTTTTAGTTTGTTTCGGGTCATCCAGTCCTTAAGGTTGGCTACACAAGACTGGGTGTTTTGGATCATGAGAGGAAGGTCAGAGAGAGGCCCAGAGACATACAGCTGATTGTCATCAGAGAAGGAATGATGCTGAAGTAGGTGTTCTTGGACGATAGAAGAGACAGGATAAGAGTAGAGAATGAAGAGTAGAGGGCCCAAGACAGATCCTTGTGGCACGCCGTAGGTCAGACAAGAGGGATTAGAAGAAAGGCCGTTGATAGAAACTACTTGTTGACGATCAGTGATGTAGGAATGAAACCAACTCAAGACTGTGTCATCAAGCCCAAAAGAGTGATGTAGGCGGGAAATGAGGATAGAGTGGTCAACAGTGTCAAAGGCAGCAGATAGGTCCAAGAGAGTCAAAAGTGATACATTGTTACAGTCAAGGGCAGTCAGAATGTCGTTACAGATTTTGAGAAGAGCAGTCTCAGTACTATGTCCAGAGCGGTAAGCAGACTGAAGGGGATAGACAAGGCTGTTGGAATGAAGGTGGTCTAACAGTTGGTCAAGAACAACTTTCTCTAAAATTTTTGAAAGAAACGGAAGATTTGACACAGGTCTGTAGTTTTTCAAATTGTCAGGGTCAAGAGTAGTCTTTTTCAAAAGAGGTCTTACAATTGCAGATTTGAAAGAAGAAGGAAAGAAGCCAGTTGAGAGGGAGTGGTTGATGATGATGGTAATATGAGGGAGTAGAGTGTCAAGGCAATGGGTGAGGAAAGAAGCTGGTAGTGGGTCAAGTTCGCAGGTTTTAATGCCAGATTTCATGATGATTTTCTTTACAAAGACCTCAGAAACAGGATGGAAGGAAGTGATGAAAGTTCCCGAGAAAGGGGGATCGGGAAATGGTGCATGAGTATTAGTCAGGGAGTCCAGTGAAAGCCTAAGATTAGTGATCTTGTTGACAAAGTAGTCAGAGTGTTAACACTGAACGTTTTATATGTTAACAGTTCCTTCATATCACAGAACTTATGTTTATAAATCAACGTCACTATACATAACTTATAAAGCTATACGTTTCATATTTTGCATGTCAACGATATCACGAATCAAGGTCAATACAAGTTCTACGCTTATCAGTTAAACATTATCCAATAATTTTCACTTCTACGAATCAACGTCATTGAAGGTTTCAGCTTTAACCGTCAGTATTAAGCCAAGGCAGCGTTTTCTTTATCTACGTAAGCTGTATGTTTTACAGTTCGGCATCAAACCAGAATTCACATCTGACGTACTGAAGCTTGTCACCGAGATCTAATGTTTTACTCTACTTAGGTTCTATGAATCAACGTCATTGTGCGTTTTATGTTTCACTGTTTTGTATCAACCAATCGCAAGTTTTATGAATCAATGTCGCTAAACGTTTCATATCTTACTGGGTTTTTTTTTAATCAATGAAGTTTTACGAATCAATGTCAACATGTTAACCCTGAACTTACGTCGCACGAATTAATGGTATTGTGTGTCATATGTTTCACAGTTCCGTATTATCCCAGAGCTTACCTGCTTGCTTGTTTGTTTTTAATCGACGTTGCTGAACGTTTCAATAACCCACGACTGTAATGTTTAACGAGCTGACGTCACCGTAAGTTTCATGTTTTACAGTGCCACCTTAACTCAGAACCAAGTTTCATGAATTAACTTGACTACGTTGCATGTATTACATTACCATATTTAACCCAGAAACTTCGTTCTACCAGTCAGAGGGGCGGATCATTTCGTCAAAGATTGGGGTATTGTTTAAAGTTCCGCAGGCGCAAAAAAAAAAAAAAAAAATCAGCTGGACAGGAGGAAAGGTTAAGAGTGTAGACGGAGGAGGGGAGGGTGCAGGAGCAGAATGCCTGTGTTCGCCATAAAGTTGAGCAGGGTGAGTTTGAGGGCAGAAAGAGGCGGGGGTGTAGGGTGGATGGGGTGGTGGTCTCGTTTACCAGATAAGAAACACACGCCAAAACCCTGTACAGGAGGCAGGGGGTGTCGCAATGTACAACTTGTTCATCTTCCACACCGCTGATTACGTATTTCTACGACAATACAGAAAATATACAAACTTAACCTTTTTTTTTTTTAATTCGGAATTGCACTCATTAAGGCGCTTTCAGCTTAAATTGTTTTGATTCGGAGTCGCTCACCGTACGTTTTTTGGTTCACAATTGGGAGGAAGACAGAGGTGGGGGACAGGTTTGTGGACGCATACCCTTCCTCTCACTTCCCTACCTGCCTTTTTCAAACCAGAGCCAGTTAACATCACTTATGTTTTATGTTTCACAGATCAATAATGACCCCCTAGCAAGACGTGTTGTTCCTGGTTTCTTGCAAAGCACCAAAGTAAAGCGTCCTACATACGACTATGGTTAAGAACAGGTTGCCGTGTTCAGTTATTTCATGCAGTTTTCTTCACACACGAACGACATTCAGCCTTTAATGTTAACGGGTTACTGGTACAGTAGCTTTTCAGCAAACAATGAGCCAAAAAGACAATAGGGAGGGTGCAGACATCCATCAAGGTCGAACGGATCCAGGATCTACCCTTTGAGTAAGCTGATCAGTGAAAACAGAGTTATTTTCTAGCCGGGATTAATGGCAGCAGCTTCTGAATGAACGATTCACTTCCCTTAGGACCCAAAACAACGTAATCTTTAATCCGGCGGGATTCGAACCTACATCACCGGGATATTCGGGCGTCTCAAGGTGTTGCCTTCTTAACAGATGTCTGACCCGCACAGCTACTACACCTATGTTCGAAGTTGCCACTGTCTATGGTGTTCCAGTCCTCTTTTTTAACCAGAAATCGAGGTGGTCATAGACTGATGACCCTCTAAGTCTCCATTGTTCCAACCTCCATTGCGAGCACTTTGGAAGCCAATTTCTCTGAAGGTGCTGGCAAGACTGGCATGCTTCTCATTGTTGTAGATGTGAGGTTACTCCATTCTGCTGTCATGCGGCACAGTGAAGTCATTAAGAATCTCTTGTTTTGATGAACCCGTGTGGTGCACTATGTCAGCCCTTACGCCACTCTTCTTGATGATCTCAGGGTCGTTTTCCAATTCTGGAAAGTCTGCTGTGCACTTCCAGCCACCCACTTCATCCAGTAAATCCCGTTTCCATGCTCTTGATGTCACGGCTGTTCATGACTATGTAGTATTCAGCCGGGTAGAAGCTTCCGGTGGCGGTGTGTTTCCTCTGGCAATGCGGACCCCATGTGCGATATCCTTTAGCACTTGATTGTCTCTCCATGTGTACCTATTCAAGCAACTGCTTAAACCTGGTAAAATGGGGGAAATACGAGGACAGCGGAACACTGGTTATCGCTGTTTTGCATGAACTCGGAACATATTCCGCTGTCTGTTTGCCCTGACTGATCGGACATACATAGTCATGTTATTTTGCCCATTTCACCAGATTTAAATTCGAGGCGTGGAGGTCATATACAAGTCTGGGGATAGAGCTGATCCAAAAGTAGTCGTATGTCATACTTTTTTTTTTCCAGCTGAGACTTCTCAAGGATGTGTTTTGAGAAACTGAACAGCCTATTTCTGTTGCAACTTCCCGACTGATCAAGCCTGATGTCTATTCTTTCATGGGGAACCTCACTGAGAAGCCATGACAAAAGTTTCATCAGGATTTCTCAGATATTTGGGGGGGGGGGGGGGGGGATAATACATTTCGTTGTCCTGTTGAATCAGCTTATATGGAAATCATCCATATGCATTTGCCTTTCAACTCGTAGTGACATGTACTATACGACCAGACACTCCAAGATGCCTCCATTCTAGACTGGCATATCCAAACACTCATTCTCTGTAACGTATTCAGTCAGCCTTACTGCCACGACAGGGAAAACATTTTCCCCTCCACGATCAGAAGTAAATGTAATATCGCTATGAACCGGTTGATGATACCCGAGTTCTGCTCTTTCGGAATGTAGACTATCAGCTGTGTCCATTGGTCGCCGATCTTCCAAGTTCCTCCATGCTGATCTTGCCAGTTGTGGAGCCACTCAAGGACATTGTAGCATTCCTTGTACAGCGCATAGGATATTCCATTAGATGCAGGCAAAGATTTCTCATCCAGTGTTTGTCATTAAACTAAGTATGTTTCGATACACCCGAACACAAATGTAACCCTACTTTAAAATGTGTATCCAAATTAATCTGAAGCCGGTCATGAAACCCAATAATCAACCTTATTTCGACGTTGCACTGTGGTAAGCAGCTTTTTTAACAGCAACAAACAGTGTAGACAAATATTATCCTGAAGTAAAGGTCTCATGATAACTGTCTCAAAATAGTGCAGGTACTTTCCTTTGTTCTACCACAGTTGAGGAAACTGTAATACACCTCTCTCTCTCTACTGTAATACTTCTCACTCTTTCTTTCTGCGCGCGCGCGCCGCGCGCGCGGCGGCGTGTGTGTGGTGTGTGTGTGTGTGGTGTGTGTTGTGTGTGTTCGAGTAAAGAGGTCGGAGTGCGCTTATGCATGTCGGTGTATGTCGTTTGCGTGCGCATTGTATGCATGCGCACACGCGCTCCTGTGTGCATGTGCGTATGCTCTGTGTGTATGTGTGTGTATGTGTGCGTGCGTGCGTGGTGTGTGTGTGTGTGTGTGTGTGTGTGTGTGTGTGTGTGTGTGTGTGTGTGTGTGTGTGTGTGCAAGCACACAAGTTGAACTATGTCAAAAATACCACCTTCCCTAAGACTCGTATATAATCATCATTTACATGTAACATGTGTAAACACTATTTGTATGGCCGGTGGCCCAACAGCAAGCATAAAGCATTGTCAATGGACACTCTGTGTGTGTGTGTGTGTGTGTGTGTGTGTGTGTGTGTGTGTGTGTGTGTGTGTGTGTGTGTGTGTGTGTGAGTGAGAGAGAGAGAGAGAGAGAGAGAGACAGAGAGAGAAACTACGTACCGAGATCAACGAATATATCCCCTTCCCGCCCACCATGCACCCACTCCCTGCAGGACTGAAGGGAGTGGATAACGAGGGTCACAAATATTACAGTGTAATGACGTCTACACCACAGAAGTTAAAAGAGGAACGGAGGCGTTGGTTCAAGTGACAATCGCGTCCTTGGTCTACTTCTAAAACGACAACCAGTGTTTACTCAGCTATCTCAAGCTCACAAATAAAAGAAAAAGGACAACAAAAAAAGGAACAGCGCATTACAAAACTTCAGGTTGGTTGTTTTGCCGCTCAAGAACATTCATGAACATGAATGGGATTTTACTGAGCTATATCAGTTCAAAACTGACAAATACAAAAAATTCTTTGAAAACAAAAGCGAAAAGCGCGTTGCAAAACTTTAGGTCGTTTCTTTTTTAAATGACTGCTCAAAAAAACATTCCTGAACATTCAGACACGTCTTGCAGTTTTGTTTTTCGGAAGAATGGGAGGGACAAAAGGGGGCTGGGTGGAGTCAGATGGGGGCGAGAGAGCTAAAAGAGCCGCAACGCCAAAAGCCGCAGGTACACCAGCGTTCAGTTTAAGTAAAGGTAAACGCCCTTCAGAACGACCAGTTGACCAAAGGGGGATAAGAAAGCAAGCCTACTGCCCAAAACGACGCGGGTCGATCGGCACAGGGCGTGCCCCTCCTCGAACAATGGTCTGTAATCCGTTGAGGCTATGAGATCGTTTACCAAGAGGGGAAGGAGGGGGGGGGGGGGGGGGGAATGGGTGTGGTGGTGGTTAAGAGTGGTGTGGAGGCATATTCCCACACCTATCTTGAACAACGTGTTTAGGTATCGGTTTTTTGTGTTTGTTTTTTTTGTTTTTTGGGTGTTTTTCTTTTCATATGTGTTGTGTTGTTATTTTCCGTTTTCGTACTTCAGCTCTCTGAGGGTACTTGGGCGATTGTCTTCTCTCTCTCTCTCTCTCTCTCTCTCTCTCTCTCTCTCCGCTCTGTAAAAAAAAAAAATACTGTAAGCATAAAGCAAAACAAGTTTAAAGCAATCAGATCGCCTTCACTTATGTTCATTCACATTTGATAGTCTTGCATACCCATTCGTAAACGTAACTGGTGAAATTTTCCTAGCGTTTTACACTTTGGAAGGAATGAATGTAATGTTGCATCTGGATTTTCATAGCAGACTTGAGCTTATTTAAATGCAACTAACGCTGTCCTGCATGGTTTATATGAACGTGCCAACAGCGCTTATTTTGCACTGATAAAGTAACCAACCAAGTTTCCTATCGACTGAACTCTCGATTTGTTTAACACAGATTTGCTCATTCTTACGTTCGGATTGACATTTCGGGTTCTAAAATATCTAACATTACTGGAAAATCGCCGTTAAATTCTTCACAAAATTAGAGCTTCAGTTTCATCCAGTTGTCCACTCACGGTATTTAGAGGGACCAGTACGTTCTTAATGCCAGTCTGTGCGGAAAAATACCACTAGCGTACAAAAATCCTCTCAGTACCAATCAGTTATATGAAAATCATTCAAACTACTTCGAACGAATCAGAAATGAGTGATTTTATTGGCTATACTAAAACACTACTCGAGTGCCTCTAGTGTGATTTAAACAGAACGTTGAACATTAAGCTTTTGCAGACATGGCACGGAAATATAGACAATAACTACAAATCAAGTCAAATTTCTGCCAACGATCCTACCGTACTACTTTACATTACGCTTGAGTAATCATGTGGAACTTGTAACAGCAGTACATAGCTGTACAATAAATATTTTAGTTTAGTGGCATATCCCGATGTTCTACCAGTAATTTTGCTGATTTTCAATAGCATCAGGGTCAAACAGTTACCAAGATAATACAATATATACCCAAGTGTGCCACACACAAAAATGCCGTCTTCTGTTTTCAAGCCCCTGCTCAAGCTTTTGTTTTAAATTTCTGTAAAACGTGAATTTATTTCAACAGGAAATCGGTCTTCATATGGCAATATGTTACTTTTTTCTCTTAATAAAAAAGAAAGCCTGCTGTTGGTATCACTGTTGTTATGGTATGTTGGTGTCTGTTGCTACGTTCTTTTCTTTCAATACTCGATGGGGATCTATGAAAATACAACCGTTTCTCTCTCTCTCTCTCGCTCCTGACTATACTCAACGCCGAAACCCTTTATGGCGGACTAGTGAGGTCTGACGAAGACCACTTTCGCTGTTCTCTCCCTCTCCATTCCTGTCCCCACTGATTGCTTCCAAAGAACCGTGTGTCATGTCCCCCACCCCCGCCCCCTCCGCCTACCCGTCTCGCTTCCTCCCCCCGCCGTGTTCCCTTCCTCTATCCCCACTGTTCCCCCGTTCCTTTCCTCCCTCCCTCCCTCCCCCTATCAAACCTTTACCCAAGGGTTCCACCTGTCAATGTCGGGTTAGAGCTCCACTGATTAGGTACCCCAACCCCACCCCATTCCCCGATACCCCCACCCCATCCCACCCCAACCCGACACCTTCGCTCAGTCTTGTCTTTTCTCCCGTAACGCTTCGCCGAATCAGCACGGTGTTTCCAGTCTGAGAGTCCCAGAACATTCGTGATCACCTCTGCCCTGTAGATAAACTGTACATGTACACGTAAGCTGGCCACATACTGTTGACGGGTGGAATGATTTTTGTGCATTTCTTGTGTTTCAGACAGACACTTTAATACGCTGAGGAGCATTGTTTTGGTACCGTGTTCTTTTTTGTCGTGGCTGATATACCTACAGAGGTGATAGTCCTACTGCATGGCAGTGTCGCCGGAAGGTATAGAGTGTTCCAGACTCAAAGCTGGGTGTGGCAATTCATCATGACAGTGTGCACCGTCTTCTGATAATCAGACCACTTGCCTGAGTTCACTTCATGGTGAAAACTGGACCACATACCTAAGTGTACCTCACAGTGAAAAGTGGCCCATATGCCTGAATGCAGTTTATATAGTGAAAACTGGACTACGTGCCAAAGTGTACCCCAGAGTGATAATGGGACCACATGTCTAAGTGTACGTCACAGTGAAAAGTGATCCATATAAGTGTACCCTATTGTGAAAACTAGACACGTATCGAATAGTTTCCGATAGTGAAAATAAAACCACGTACCCGAGTGTACCTTACAGTGAACAGGACCACGTGCCTGAGTGTACCTAACAGTGAAAAAAGGACCACGTGCCTGAGTGTACCTAATAGTGAAAACAGGACCACGTGCCTGAGTGTACCTAACATTGAAAACGACACGTGCTATGACCTAATAAACACACCACATGCCTGAGTGTACCTAACAGTGAAAACAGGACCACGTGCCTGAGTGTACCTAAATGAAACACAACACATGCCTGAGTACTAACAGAAAAAGGACCACGTGCCTGAGTGTACCTAATATTGAAAACACAACCACATGCCTGAGTGTACCTAACAGTGAAAACAGGACCACGTGCCTGAGTGTACCTAATATTGAAAACAGGACCACGTGCCGGAGTGTACCTAATAGTGAGAACAGGACCACTTGCTGGAAGTGTACCTAATAGTGAAAACAGGACCACGTGCCTGAGTGTACCTAATAGTGAAAACACAACCACATGCCTGAGTGTACCTAATAGTGAAAACAGGACCACTTCCCTGAGTGTACCTAATAGTGAGAACAGGACCACTTGCTGGAAGTGTACCTAATAGTGAAAACAGAACCACTTGCCTGAGTGTACCTAATAGTGAAAACAGGACCACGTGCCTCAGTGTACTTAATAGTGAAAACAGGACCACTTGCCGAAGTGTACCCAACACTGAAAACTGAACCACCTACCTAGGAGTATCTCACACTGAAAATTAGGCCGCACGCTTAGGAGTGTTACAGAGTGAAAAATGGGACAAAGTGCATCTCTTCAAATGCCTATGTGTGTTTCACAGTATACAATGAACCACATATCTGAGACATCTTCACTGTGCGAAATGGATTATGTCACACAGTAACCTCACAGTGAGAAATTGACATCGTGTCAGAGTATTTCACACTCCAAAAAAGGACTACGTGCCATAGTGTACCTCATGGTGTCAAATTGATCGCACATCAAAGTAATGCCTTGGTGTCATCCATCAGGAGAAGCTTTTCTTCACAACAGCTTTCGTACTGTTGTCAGCAAGGTGTGACTACACTCACTCTTATTTCCCTACCCTACTTGTTTTGGATGCAGCGACCAGTACATAGGGCAAACCAAAAAGGCAGCCTGGTGAAATATGCTGTTCGTTCTCATTACACGAGATCTGAAGAGTATAAAAACGCCAGTGTAACTCCTCGAGTAAAAAAGAGTTAAGTAAAGGCTTATATAGACGAATAATTTGCTTACAATGATGGAGTAATGGGTAACCTGTAGTTGTGGTTTTTGACAAAACGGTCTGACGATTCTGATGCTGGAAATTATCATCCAGATAGCATACCCACATTGACAAATCACTCCATCACAAAGCTGAATCTTTCGAGCGATCTGAACGAGTAGGACTCACCAGTAGCTAACTCAAGGATGAATTCTTCAGCGACTGTGTCCAACCCCTCGTCCAGCGATGTGACCAGTGCAGAAGCCCCTTCAGACACCGGTGCAGGCGACATTCAAACCGATGGTCTGGGAGCCGCGGGTACTCAACAGAAACGCGGTCTGGAAATGGCAGACTCACAGATAACTGAACAAAACACCACCTTGATGCACGCTCAGCAAGAATCCGTTGTGAGCGTGAAAGAAAACAGGGAGATGAGCGTGTCCACAGACAACCCAGGAATCACTGCCCACAAAGAAAAGGCAGAAGCAGCATCCCCAGAAGGCCTCTCATCACCTGGGGTGGACTCCAGCCAGGACACCACCCCGCACACCTGTCAAAATGATGACAACCATCTGGAGGATTCCGGATGGAAAAACTTCCCTTCCGGGGACAGCCATCACCTCAGCGAACATGAACATGAGCCTCAGGCTGCCTGGGACTCCTCTGTCGGGGGGCGAAGGGACAGCGTAGACGACAGCAGAAGCTATTCCACGAGGACGAAACCAGCGACTGGGAAACGCCAGTAGATGTGGAACTGGAACCGGTCGGCTTTTGCCAGGTAAGCTGCTAATTTACGTCCCCAAAAATGTTCAGTAGGAGTGACTCCCGTAACATCAGAGGGAAGTGTGTCTCATGATTTCTTATATTCGCTGTCGTAACAGTTTAAAATTTTTCGGTGAGCGCAAAAGATGATGTAAAAATGTATATGTAACAGGAATATAAAGCCTTTAGACATCCGACAACCTCTGTCTCTCCATTTCACACACACACAACACACACACACACACAAACACACAACACCTTCTAATGTCATTTATTCCAAGACCATACTCGTAAGTTCTTTTCAAAACTTTTGGTTACATGACTTTCGTTTTTATTTGTTTGTTAGTTTAGGTTTTTTTCTGCTGAACTACTAGCTTTCTATGAAATTCAAATTGGTGTGAATGATACTAATGATGATGTTGATGGTGGTGATGATGATGATGAAGATGATGATGATGATGGTGATGCTGCTGCTGCTGCTGCTGAAGTCATTAAATGGTACGTACTTTTAAAAGGAATCTCTGAACATCCAACAGGCTAACCGAGTTACAAGTTTCCTCTAAATGAAATTCAGCCAACGGATACCAGTAGTCATTATCAACTGTGGCACCATTGTCTCGCGACCTCCAGTTTTCAGTTTTCTTCAAACGAGCATCGCTGGGTGCGCCTTAATCCACACGCGCTATGCCTCCCTTTTTCTTATAAAGCTATCAGGACACAGGACTGAGATGAAAGTACAAAAGGCAAAAGAGAAAATAATGCCACCTTACCTGAAGGAACTTCACAAAAAGTATAAGCCTCCACAGAATGCCGGTGGTAAACTTTGGAGTGTCTATCAAGTTATTGGTGGGCAGTTTTTAGCTAAGTCTCATGGCAAGTTCCCTGTTACAAGTGTTGTTTCTTAGCCGGTTTGGTGTACTGTGGATTGTACATACGCAGTGACACACCTAGAGGAAACTGAAAAGGAAGCTTTTGCACGCACTTTGGAGCAAGGAAGCTGCGGTGCGTGTCTTTAGATGTGAATGAAGAGGCTGCTCTGTACCAACTCGATGAATAAGGCGAACTTTTACCAGTTTCTACCTTCATATTTCTTTGCTGTTCCGGAATAATTGTAGTCAGTTTCAATTATGATGCAGCCGCGTAGAAACAAAAGCAACGTGCGCACAAATTCACCATTTAATGTGTGTGTGTGTGTGTGTGTGTGTGTGTGTGTGTGTGTGTGTGGTGTGTGTGTGTGTGTGTGTGTGTGTGAGTGCGCGTGCGCGCGCACGTGTGTGTGTGCGCGTGCATGCGAGTTTGTGAGAGAGCGAGTGTGTGTGTGATCGATGTGTGCATGCGAGTGTGTGTGTGTGTGTGTGTGTGGTGTGTGTGGTGTGTGTGTGTGTGTGTGTGTATGCGAGTGTGTGTGTGTGTGTGTGTGTAAATGTGACGGGGCTTTCTGTATGTATGCAGCTTTCTTTTCTTTTTTTTTTAGGTTGGGGTGGGGGTAAAAGCAAATAAAGTGGGGCGGTTGTGTAAAGAACCTTACCTGTGTTGACCGTCTCCAATGTCCATGCCCGCAGCGGTCAAGTAAGGCCTCCTGGTCCACGGTAAGGCGCTCACCAAGCTGATGCCCATGGCTCACAGGTCTGTCCCCTGGTCTCAGCTGGCTGGACATAAAGGTACCCGTTACACAATTATACCACATTTTTAATGTTTCGTGTGAGACTACAAGATTCAGCACGTCTGCACTATATTTTTTCTTCATGTAATGAGACTTTATCCCCAAATGATAGGAGAATTACACACCATGAATATAATTTTCGGGCGATATTGATGATTGGTTAACTTCAAAATGTCTGTCATGTTCCTTTTCCACGCTACGGTTTAGGCTTGTCCAATTAAATGGTGACCGTGCACCTGCCATTGCTCAATGAAGTCAAGCACCTTTTAAGTTTAACAGGCTGTTGTGCACAAAAGAAGAGCACTCAGGAGAGCGCAGACCTCGAGCGAAGGTCAAACGGATCCTCGATCCACCTCGGATTGCGATTCGCACTACAGATCCGCTCCCAAATGTGGTACATAGTCCCAGGGCCAGATTCCTTCTTTCCACCAAGTTTTGTTAAAAGCGGTTTGGAAACCTTTGCATCGCATTGCAGAACGGATTCAAGATCCGCTCTTTGATACGGATCCGCACTATACATCCATGCCAAGATATACCTGGTCCGTCCTTGATACATATTTTATGCTTTCCACTAAGTTTTGTTCACATCTGTTCAGAAGTCTTTGCCTAACATTTTGATCTGTGGAGTTGTATGGTTGTTAAGAGACCTGACGTTAAGAATTATGGCTGGAAACAAAGTTTCCCAAACACCACAGTCGTCGTTGTGTGTGTGTTCACAAGAAAACAATAAAAGATGATGAAAAAGGTGAGGACGGGATGGGACACGGATTGACAGCCACGTATGTACCGTTGCTCGCAGGTGAATTGTGGAATTCAGCGGCGCAAGAGTCATCGTTCTGATCTCAGTTCCAGGTAGAAAAGAACAAGTGTACTTTGTGAAAATAACGTGGGGGGGATCAACATGCAATGAATTGTACGGAAGGAGCTGGATTTTCAAGTAGCACAGGTGAAATGAAAGATACAAAACGAGTTTTAAGGAAGAAAACTGGCGGTGACAAGGTCACCACACCTGACGACCAAGGAGTAACGAACATGGAGGTGAATGCTTGAAGACATTGCTCGGAATGGAGACGTATGAACCAGACCGACCCAAATGCCTTTGCCATGTTGTTTAGGATAAAGATCAACAATTTTGTGCACCACTAGGTTATTTGACCCATGTAAATATGCATATATCAGATGTGGATTTGAAAGTACTAACATGGATGATAAGTTGAGTGTGGAGTTTTTTTGTTTTTTTTTAATAAGTGTCTAATGTCATCTGGCGATGAAAAGACATTAAATAAACTACTGAACTGAACTGAAATCTGGACGTTATGTCACAGAATCCCCTAAAGGATCCACTTACATATGAGTGTACAGAACGAGACACTGCAAGTGTCCTGTGACCATTTGTCCCTCGTCGATAGATATTGTTTTTCTTTCGTTCGTTCGTTCTTTTAAACACATGATCCAATCATATTCGATATTCTATCGCAAAGATCTACAGTCATGCCTGGCACTGCTGACATATGATTGAGTTTGTCACTCCTGTTGAACAACGCCAACATTGTATCTCGGTCACTGCAACCTAGAATCTGTTTCGATGCTGTTCTACAAGCGTGACAAATTCGATGAGTCGGCGATACCAGACAGTGTCAGGCAATTAGTTCCTGCAAGACTCTTCTCTCATAACCCATTTCACCCTCACCTTTCAAAAGGAACTGAACATGCAAGTTCTGGAAGGCCTGCGCGGTAGTCCTAGAAGATCACAGTGCCATAGTACTTCTAAGACTACGATTATTCTCAATCTAAAGTTTCATGCTTTCAGGATGTCTCTAAAGCTCTGGATTTTGAGCTTCTTTCCTGGGTCCGACTCAAACAATGACCTTGAATCAAGGTCGAGATGAGTGGCACTTACTCTGGAAGCTGAGAGGATTCAAAGAGATCACGCATTTATTTTAAAAACAGATCTAAAATGTGTGACCCTAAAATGTTTTGCCCGCAGGCACAAATGAACAGCCCTCTGGACGATGATGATTGCAGTTTTTATCGTGGGCAGGATAGTCTGGTAGACCGACAGATCACGTGACCATCATTTGTAGGACTGTCATGACAGACGCTTTAGCAGTCATGCAGTGATCCCGTATGTTCTGTGCTCAGTCACGCCTCACACGGATAGCGATGTAACGAGTCCGAGTCCAATTCCTTGCACGTTATGTGTGAAATGTTTGGAGCTGGAAAACAACGAATCGATTTTCAGTGTGAGTAAAGATTATGAGAACAGCACGACGGTCGATGGGACACGTTTTTCAAGAGCAGCCGTGTTACGGAGCAAATTGTTCATCCGGCACGAACTGTCGCCGGCGACTACTTCTATATTGTTGTCACCCTGATATATATTGTCGCCCAAGGTATTTTGTGTATTAGTCATCGTATTTGCGGTGCTATCTGTCCACATGTCTTTTTTATCAAAAGCAACGCGAAACTAACTTTCATAGATTATGTTTGTGATGACGAAGTAATAATTAGGTAACCTACCACTATCATGTTTTGATAGAAGGCATATTTCACGTCGTAAATGCCGACTAATAACAGGAGCAAGGGGATCCAGCTCCGTTAATAAAGCGCCGTGCTTCGGTTCTGATGAGTTCGATTCCCACCTATTGTTAGAATACCAAACTGGACAGTCTCACAGTCCATCTTAATGGTCAGTCACGTGATTAACTGAAGCATATTTATAGATCCTTATTGCACACCACTCTCCATCAAAGTACCTGGAACTTTAACTTCAGGCGTGCAGCATAGTTTCGTCGAAAAACAATGCATAGAGATTTATGAATCTGTTCTGTACAACACTCCTCCTCTCTCTCTCTCTCTCTCTCTCTCTCTCTCTCTCTCTCTCTCTCCCCCGCATGTGTTTACATGAATATCTTGACAACAACCTGAGAGCTTTTGAAGACACGTGAGCTAAGTGTCAGGTGATATGGAAGATTGAATATCGTATCCAGATAAATTCAGGGCTTACTGGGACACCACCGAGCGATTGCGTGCGT
The DNA here is from genome assembly GCA_033310375.1 of Conus canariensis. NCBI lineage: Eukaryota > Metazoa > Mollusca > Gastropoda > Neogastropoda > Conidae > Conus > Conus canariensis. Next base: position 74,768,697 of record CM065717.1, on the reverse strand, counting down.
GCATGTCTGCTTCTATACGTATGCATGCCTTTGCTTCTCTACGTATGCATGCCTTTGCTTCTATACGTATGCATGCCTTTGCTTCTATATGTATGCATGCCTTTGCTTCTATACGTATGCATGCCTTTGCTTCTATACGTACGCATGCCTTTGCTTCTATACGTATGCACGCCTTTGCTTCTATACGTATGCACGCCTTTGCTTCTATACGTATGCACGCCTTTGCTTCTATACGTATGCATGCCTTTGCTTCTATACGTACACATGCCTTCGCGCGCGCAGTATTAAACCCATCTCGCTCATTTCGGCTCCCCCTCCACAACCATAGCCTTGCTTGTTCCGCCACAGTCCGGGCACCGGCCGTGCTTAGGAAGCAGTCAATGTCAAGTCGTTATAAGGCCACCCTTCAGAGTAGACACAGCACTAATGCCAAGTATTCCGAACCAACAGGACACTACCTACTATAAGCCCCATACTGGCAACAGTAACTGCTTAGTCGCGGAGCCAGCGTGAGTGAGCTCTCTCTCCCGACGGCGTCACCACGTCCGTCCAACGACAGTCCCCACCGACTTGCCGATAAAGGCGACCCCGGCTCGAACTTCACCAATATAGACGAGGAGAGACAATCGGACTGAGGTCACAATGAGAGCAGGCATGAAGGATCACAGTCTTTTTTTTTTTCATGCTGATCGACGTGGGGTCATGATAATGAAAATAACGCAACAGATTCCATTTTGCTCTGAGACCGACTAACAGGGTTGGACTCTGCACTTTCATGATGCGTCCCGGCGTCAACCGACGTCTCTTGGTGACTTGATTTGGATCGTCTCGCCACGTCCAGGTCCGTGGTGAGTTCATGTCGAGGTCCCCGGTATCGGCTAATGCATGGGGACTGTCGTTGGTTGAACGTGGTGGCACCCTCCAGTGGGGGACAATCACTCCTGCTGGCTTCCAGCTGTGCAATTATTGTCATCCCTCGGTAAGGGGCTTACATGGTGACGTCCTGCGTGTGTTGGATCAGAACAGGTACCACTAAAAACCACCGAAGAGACTTGGCAGCAGTTCAGAGTTTTCTCCTGAGACTGCCTCGTGAAGATCCAATACAGATTACTGCAGCGAACTGTGCGACCTTGAGTCTGGTGGTGTAAGTTGTCGCTAGAACGAGTTACAGGAGAATGGTGCCATAGAAGACATAGAAGATGAAAGAGAAAAAAAAAAGAAAGATAAATAAGTAAACTATCGACGAAAGAAAGAAAACTGTTCAAACACCAAGACGGCGATCCCTGCTACACAAAAGTGCTTTTTCGACATGATTGCATCTCGGACCCAAAGTGATGTCATCTGGTGGAAATGTAATTAAATCATTGTACTTAGTAGTTCAAGGTAATTAAATCATTGTACTTAGTAGTTCAAGGGGGATGTGTCGGGGATTCTTAATGCAGGGAAGGCCGTGTGGACGCCAAAACGAGTGCCCCTCAAGTTCTTAATGACGCGCGGTTCATGTGCAGGTAGTTTTCTGGCGGGACCGGACAGTACAGTGCTGAAGCTGCGTGACCCGTGTGAGGAGAAGAACCTGACCAAGCTGAAAGAGGAGAAGCCTGGCTCTCTGTACCGCCGCTTCCTCCCCCAGTACTACGGCACTGTCAAAAAGAACGGCATAGGTATCCTTTGAACGGAAAAAAAAGAAAAGGGAATAAGGGCGGGAGAGTAAGAATGAGATGAGAGAGAGAGAGAGAGAGAAGAGAGAGAGAGAGAGAGAGAGAGAGAGAGAGAGACGTGAGCTCACATCTAGACAGAGAGAGAGAGAGAGAGAGAGAGAGAGAGAGAGAGAGAGAGAGAGAAACATATACACATATTTACACGAGAGAGAGAGGGGGGGAGGGGGGTACACACACATCTACACCAGACACACACACACACACACGCACGCGCGCGCTCTCGCACGGAAATATGCACGCATGCAGGTAAAGACCAACAGGGATTAAGATGGAGAGAGAGAGAGAGAGAGGGGGGGGGGGGGACGGAAGACAGAGAGATGGGGGGAGGGAGTGGCGGGATTGACAAAGGGAGAAGAGGGAGAGAGAGAAGGGGGGGGGGGAGGGAAGGAGAGAGCAATCACCGGATGAACTGAGAAAGGGTGGAAGCGCAAGTCAACTTCGCATGTCCGTAGTTGCAGGCTTGTGTCTTCAACTCGGCTCCAATTCTCCCTCTTTCCCTCTCGCCCTTCTTCCTCTTATCAAAGAGGCTGCACAGCCCTATGTAAGGCCAGTCTCTTCATCGATCTCCGATCGAGACAGCGATGGGCAACTGACTACTGTGGTGCTATTTCCTATGACTGACTTGAATTATGATTGCTTTAAACTGTCAGATGAAGTGCACTATTGACAGCAAATGTCCTCTAACTGATGATGAGAATCGTCTTCATTACCGCTGGCGATTGTGTTGTCAGTGTGCTTTTAACATTTCATTATTAATTTTCCTATTCTTTTCATCTTATAAGTTTCTTCCTTTTATTTTATTTTATTTTATTTATTTATTTTTTTTTTTTTGGGGGGGGGGGGTATGAATTTCCAGTATGACCGTGTCATCGTACAGAACGAATTCGTTCCCTTAAATACTGACTCCCGATTAAATATCTCCCGTTTGGCATGCCCCAACAGCAGTGTCGATATTCATCATCACTAATAAATTGATTTTAATATCTGACTTAAAGCAGACAGAAGGAAGCTGTCTAATGAGTAGATATAAAAGAATGCTTTCCGTCTCCCCCCCCCCCCCCCCCCCATCCCACCCCACCCATCCACCACCCTACATCTCTTACTCCCTTCTACCCCTTCTGTGGTCTTCTGACAATGGCACTACTTTTCCATCAATTATCGCGCACACACAGACAGACACACTTGTTTCCTCACTTGTTTTGAGTGAGTGAGTGTGTGGGTCCTCAGGATCAGGTCCTCAAGGTCCTCCAGTGGTCATGAAGCTCACGTTCTGATTTCCTTAACAAAGCAGACTACGTACGGATGCAGGACCTGCAGAGCGAGTTCTCCTCCGCCAGTGTCATGGACATCAAGATGGGAGTCAGGACCTACCTGGAGAAGGAGCTCGCCAAGGCCGAGGAGGAGCCCACGCTCAGAAAGGTTCCATTAGTTCAGTCTGGATGTGGCTAAACGAAAATGAGAAAGAGCTTCCGAATGTCTTCTTATCCCAACCAGTCTCTTTACGTAAATTACTGCAGTTGATTTTGTCAGTCGACTTACCTGTATGTTCTTTTGGCATTGTTCGGGCGTTGCTGCGGGATATTTACTGTAATCAAATTTCAGCGATTTCCTTATAGGAACTGCGGGGGACATTCAGTGGCCTTTATAAAAATATACATGCTGCTGATGTTTCTTTGTCTTGCATGTTCGTCCCCCCCCCCCCCCCCCCCCCCCCCCCTTTTTTTTTTTTTGTCTTTTTTTTTTTTTTTTTACACACCAAAAGTTTGAACTGTAAAATTATTGCCATGAAAGTAAGAAGGAAAAGAATATCCTCGTTTGAGTTATTGTGTCAGCAGCCGTGTGTGCGTGCTGGTAATGTTATAAACTCTTAATACAAATGTGCATATTCCCTCAACACAACCTGTAACATCATTATGAGTTGGAACACATACACATTTGTAATTAGAATTTACCGCAAATATTCGCACTTTAAATCAAAACATTTAATGTATGGTCCTACTCAAGAGTGTCTCCATTTTTTTCATGGAGAGCTTGGGGACACCATCGAGTTGGTAAAGACAAGGAAAACACAATCAAAAACAAACGTGCTCCCGCGGCCTCTGGCCCCTCCCATTAGAGGGCAACATTTAATAGGATGCTAAAACGTACAACTGTTTGACATTGAATGTTTTTGTTTAAATGAGGGAAGTAAGTGTGTGTATGTGTGTGTGTGTGTGGGGGGGGGGGGGGGGGGGGTATGTGTGCGCGCCGTGCAATGTGTCCGGGCTCGAATTTCATTTATGAACGCTGAGCCTGTAAAGTTGTTTTTCTAGTATTTTAATATTTGGAGAAGAAGCTTATGAATTTTGGTGGCTAAATCGTGTGTTTTATGTTTATGATAAATCTGGTGTTACGCTGTACTATCAGCAATTTTTGCTCAAATTGTACAAATCATTTTCTTTTGGCAACAGATGGTCTCGCGGTGGATTCTGAACTGATTAAGTTGTGGAATTCGTAGATTAAACATTTCACTTAGTATATAATCACACACGTGTTACAATACCACAAATGTAGGGGATGGAGGTGTGTGTGGGTGGGGGGGGGGGGGGGGGGGGGCACGTAATACAGTGTGTACTGATCCATTTCTATTCCCAGTTGCCAGATCCCAACGATTCGATTCCATGTGCTGAGTCGCAGAAAATTTTTGCACTTTGTTGCGTCCTTTCTAAGTTATTTCAATTTTGATAAAATTGTTTTTGTTACAGTTGTGCCATAGGCCTATCCTAGAATACGACAGCCTGGGGATGGTTCTTGAACTGGTGTGATGTGATTCAAAGGTCGAATATTGGTGCCTATAGAACTCCAGCAAAACCAAAACTGTCCTGTGGGGATTCACCGTCACCAGTCTCAACTGATCCAACACTATTATCAGCATTTTTGTTTTTAAACCAGTGCGCTGGTTTCTTAGGGTTGTGTCTCGGTGGTTTGGAAAGACATATACAGAAACATGCTTTGACAGCAAACAGACCCACATGAACTGAAATAAGTCGCTGCAGTTTTGACCGCGAGCATGCTACACACTCCTTTAACTGTTCACGTAAAAATGATTACACACATGGTAAACAACGCGAGTGCAGCGTTACGTACGTTTGTGCGTAGTGTCAAAGTGAGATGGCCTGTAAACAAACATCTTGACATATCTGACGTAAACGACACCTGTTCAGCATACATTTTTCGAGAGCAAAAAAAAAAAAAAAAAAAAAAAACCGTTTTCGATCATCGCAGTCCACAATGATACACCTGCTGTTGATCGTGTCTCGTAAATGATCTCGTGTCGCTGACAATGTTATTCAACACCTAACGAATAAAAATGTGTCACGCATGCAAAAATCAATTTGATGCGAAGCAATTTTAGACCAGAAATGCGTGCCATTACCTGTATTGCGCAATGCGAGTTTGTTCTTGATAGGCCTGTGTGACGCAATAAGGAGTCAATCTAAGAATGTTGATGTAAACCGAGAAACCGGCTCCAAATATGAGCCAGTTCAATTCATTCCACTTGTGACTTCATCCCAGGGACAGATCACTCCGAGCAGACGGCAGGTGTGCTTCCATTTATATGCTAGCGAATGAACTATTTTTTTATCGCGTAGACTATCACAGATCCCCCGAGCGCACGCTCAATGACATGTACCCAAGTAACTGAGCGAATTTCCATTTTCAGGTTGGGTACCCGTTTCATCTGAGGCTCCGATTTACGAAGAACGGCATTAAAGATGATCATGATACCTTTGTTGTTAGATAATGGAAACCAAATCACCGATTTCAAACGTTCGCAGATGAAGAGACGACACATGGCTTGGAACATGCGTCTTGTTAAATTAAGAGGCAGTGAAGTTGTATGTATTCATATATGGCTTTTGCGCTCAGTAACTGCATGCCACATAGCTCGAGAGAAGAGAGAGAGAGAGAGAGGGGGGGGGGGGTTGAGGCAGAACAAAGAATTCCACTGAACACAACTTTAGACCAATATTCATGAACAAAGAGAGAGAGAGAGAGAGAGAGAGAGAGAGAGAGAGAGAGAGAGAGAGAGAATGCCGAGATTTACTTCCGTAGGCTATATATGTCATAGTGATCTTTGTCGACAGACAGTCGCCCAAACAGGCCAGCTATTGTCAACTTAAGTTGGATGGCAAACCCGATCGATTCTTCATCCATACATCAACATGTGATTCAATATCCAACTGGTCGGCCTGTATAAGTGCTGTTTGTTTCTTTTTCCCACAAATACACATAGTATAGCAATAATGGAAGACGCAAACTCAACAAAGAGGACACTGCGCTTGCTTAACTCGGGTGAGACTAATCCTGCGTCTAATCCAGCAATCTCCTAGATCCAGCCCTAACAGGTACAGCTCTCTCAAAGATCCAGCTTGAGCAAGCGGCCACAGCTACAAACTAAAAAGATAAAGAGGGCGACTTCCCAATGCACTGAAGCCTCAGCCGCAAAAGCTGGAAGAGAATTACAAACCGTGTTGTCTGGATACAGTATTAGAGGGCAGAAAGCGTTTTGAAGTACAGGACCACCGCTTCTCTCTGGTAAATAAAAGAGCTTAGTGACATGACCTGTGTGGAGTTTTAGTGGTTTCAGGTACCATATTGGATAGACGGATGTTGACCAGGCTGCTCAAAACTTTTGAAGCTTATTAAGTCGTCTTTTAGGCCGTATGGTTTTGTAAATATTTTCCGCGGTATTGAAGTTAGGCATCTATCGCATTTGTAGTCCCTCGCGATATAGTACAGCTGCCTTAAGGCCTTCTGGCCTTTGCACATACTGTCAAATGGTTTTGCTTGTTTATCGTTTTAGTTAGTACGCTGCATGCAGCACTACATAATATCGTGATGATTACTCATCAAATTTCAACAGATACGTAATAATTTTGTGTCTGTCCAGAAAACTGTTCAAAGTGTTCTAGTATTTTCCGCGTTTTCAAGCTATGGAGGATGTGAATTCTTAATTTCCGCAGCTTGTGCCTGTGCGAGTTTTCCTCAGTGCTGGTTGGGCTATGTTGAAAAATTGTTCCCCCCCCCCCCCCCCCCCCCCCCTTTTTTTTTTTTTTTTTTTTGTTAAGTGCAGCTATTCATTGTACTTGCTCGATCTGAGGAATTAGATCGGCTGTGCTGATGTCACAGACTGAACTGCACCACGTTTTTACATGGGATCTGATTATCGTGAAGCATGCCTTTGCTGTGCACCGTGTGACAGGACCTTTACGACAAGATGGTGAGCGTGGACCCCGAGGCACCAACGGCAGAGGAAAAGATGATGAAGGCCATCACCAAAACCCGCTACCTCAAGTTCAGGGACGATATGAGTTCCAGTTCTTCTCTTGGCTTTCGGATCGAAGGCATTAAGGTGCGTGCGAGTGACAGTACAGGCGCTGAAGTTAACGCTGGTCACTTTGTAGGAAAAGCGCAACTACGCTGTTCTACGAAACGAACTCCCACCCTTTGTCATTCCTCCCCATGACGTCAAGTCTTCCCAGTGACTGGCTGCTTTCACGGAGAGAGTCCTTTTTGATCACCATCTGTCAGGCGACATCCGATGAGAATGTTGTGTATGCATGTGCGTGCGTGCGTGCGCGCGCGCGCGCGTGTGTGTGTGTACGTGTGTGTGTGTGTGTGTGTGTGTGTGTGTGTGTGTGTGTGTGTGTGTGCGAGGGAGAGAGAGAGAGAGAGAGAGAGAGAGAGAGAGAGAGAGATCTGATTTCAAATATTTGCAGCATGTACATATAAAATTATGTTTGTTCACTGCCCTCGTCTTTATCATGATGTCATGCCGTTGGGGGAACCGAGGAAGGAATGAAGAATCCCAAGTTTTCTTCGTGCAGAAGCCAATGTTCGTTTCTGTGCAGACACCCGGTATAGCATCCAAGGACTTTAAGAAAACAAGATCACGTGATGACGTCCAAAAGGTTCTTACTGCTTTCGTCGGAGATAACAGTAAAGCTTTGGTAAGCACATCACGGGATGAAAGATTTATGCTCTCTCTCCCTAACACACACAGACACACACACACACACATCACGGGATGAAAGATTTATGCTCTCTCTCCAAACACACACACACACACACACACACACACACACACACACACGCATATATAATCTTTCCCTTCGTCGGTTCCCTATACCAACACCAATGAAAATTCTCAGACGAGGTGAAGAGGAGGGGGGGGGGGGGTCTATTTTATGAAAATTTTACCAACATCATTTCGTAACCATCTCCAGTGTAAGCGCTTCTTTCCGTCAAAGAATTGGAAAGTCAGTTATGTAAATCTAATGACACTGGTTCTGTTTCTGCTTTTGATGATTTATGTCGGTTGTTCTCCAAAATAACTTGATTTGCGCGATAACTGCCACGGTGGGAGGTGCGCATTGTTGATACCGAGCCTCTATGAATCGCCATATGCCGACTTGCAACTGCCGGGGATCACGTTAGTGATTATATAGTTTTTATGTGTACTGTGCCATCCGTCCCAGTGATTCCATGCTTCAACATTATCTGTGAAAGAATGACCATACAATATAGAATACTGGGTATGCTCTTGCGCGGGAGAGATGTATGAGGTAAAATCATTCAGATACAAGTACTGAAGAAGTAACAAGCACTAGAGCTCTGCGGAATCCCTTATATAGACACCACTTACCTTGGAGGAAAATGCGTGATGATGGTGTTCTGTCCAAAGTCCAAGTGGAATTACCTAAGTAAGATTTCCTTCTACTTTTGGCAGCCACGTTTTTTGTTGCGCGTGGGGAAATGCAAGTTGTGGAAGCGAGCAGGTTCCCATGAAAATGCAGTGAACCACAGTCAAAATTCCGCGCTTTGATGAGTCCACATAAAAAAAAGCAACAAAAAAACAGCACGTTAATCGAACAGCACAAAAACAAAAAGAAAAAAAAAAAGTTGGTACAACTATGTTATCCCACGAATCACTGACACGTAGCCGCTGCTGCAGACGACAGGTCTGACGTCAGAAATCAAAAGACATTCTGTCCTTCACCAATAAGAAGACGATACTGTTCATGGTGCATTTCGGGAGGTTGGAGGAGGAGGGGGCGGGTGGGGGGGGGGTAAGAACAGTTCACAAGAATTGAAAAGTTTTCCTTCTAAACTCTAGCTGTAAAAGATGTTGTGCTGAAGAAGGGGGATTTATAATGGAAAAGAAGCAGAATCAGACAGCAGGATGTTCCAACTTTATCCTTGATTTTCATCCCTGTTTGATATAGCTAGATGTGTTGGATCGCGCGATTCGTCGAATTCTGTAAACTGTTTGGCGATTGGCTCTACTAAAGATCTTTTTGACCTGTTCGGCTGTAGAACTCCTGTAGAGATCGTGCGGCGTGTTTTTGCGTGCAGCACTTGACCACGATTTCAGACGCCCTGTGAACTGCGAAAGATAGGGGGGGGGGGGGGGGGTAAGAAGGGGGAAACAGGCGTGAACAGGAAAATGAGCAGCAGCCAACTAGACTGGGACGACGTGAGGAAGGGGATGCAAGGTTCAGACGTTTATCAAAACCTTCGAAAGGATGAATAAAAGGGGGCACCACCCGCTTAAAAGAAGGCACACCGGCAATGAAGGAAGGAACGCCCGCATGCACACATGGAAGACTCCCTAGCAAGCTGAGCGTTTGGCTCACCATGCATATTTGCGCGCCGCTCATGCACACACCCACAATAATTATTTCGTGTGTTTTTTGTTTTGTTTTGTTTTCGTTTTGTCCTGAGTGTACCCGACATCTCGCCTGTTTCAACTTTCTTTCCAAATGAGGTGTTTTTTTGGGGGGGGGCTTCTTCTTTTTGCTTTGGATACTGTTTCTGTGTCCATGTGTGTGTGTGTGTGTGTGTGTCTGAGCCAGAGGAGAGAGAGATTTCAATTGACATGACCCGTCGATCTGTATTAGTCATTTCTTTTACTTTCGCAACTAGTGCGGTGTGTGTGTGTGTGTGTGTGTGTGTGCGCGCGCGCGCGCGCGTGCGTGCGTGCGTGCGTGCATGCGTGCGTGCGTGCTGTCTGTGTGTGTGTGTGTGTGTGTGAGTGTGTGTGTGTGTGTGTGTGTGAGAGAGAGAGAGAGAGAGAGAGAGAGAGAGAGAGAGAGAGAGTATGTGTCTGTGTGCGCGCACGTACGCACAACTAAGTAAAACAATCACGATTTGACCGTAATCTTGACCCAAGAGTACATAAAGGTCTACCGACTTTTTATGTGTGTGTGTGTGTGCGTGTGTGTGTGTGTGTGTGTGTGTGTGTGTGTGTGTGTGTGTGTGTGTGTGTGTGTGTGATACAATGCATTTACATACCCAGAATCAACCAGTAAGCCTACATGTATCTAAGCTACGTTGTAAACTGACCTTTAAGAACAGCAGGCCTGTATGTTGGCTAAGTTTAAACATTCTCATCCAGAACTGTCCAGTAAGAACAGTAGGCCTATATGTTGGCTACGTTGTGAACATTGTCATCTAAATCTGACTTCTACACCTACAAATATTTTGTTGTCATTGTTAACACTGACATATTCCCTAAAGAGGGCGTACAACTTGACAAAATACAAGTTCTTTTCTGATTGAGGATGTGATCATCTCTAAAAACCCTCCATGATATGATTGCATCAATAACCTGGTTTTTGACGTGAATATCTTTAGGCCTACTATGAGTGCCAGCGATGAGTATTATCAGAGAATATTATAGCGAAATGTTAATGATTGTCCACACTAGGAATTGCGGAAATGAGCGTCTATATTCTTCTTCTTCTTCTTCTTCTTCTCTCTCTCTCTCTCTCTCTCTCTCTCTCTCTCTCTCTCTCTCTCTCTCTCTCTCTCTCTCTCTTGCACAGGAAGAGTACGTTTCCTTGCTACAGGACATTCACCGTGAGCAAGAATCTTCTCCATTCTTTCGTTCTCATGAGGTAAGATGATGTCTCTTTCTCTGTCTCACTTTCCAATTATAAACATATGCAGTCGCCACAACAAAATTTAAGCGTTGGGCGTCTCTCACCAGTTATTGTTTGTTCACTTACTGTAAGTTTTGTGAAATTAGTTTTGAAGGAGAGAGCGTTATTCAAATTGTGGTAGCCTACATGGTCGTGAATGTGCATACACTAAGTCTTTTAATTTGCACGTATATTTTGTTCTAGTTTTGTAAGGTAATGTTTGGGTTGCCTTAGTCAACCCAACCCCACCTTCCACCCCACCCGCAAAAAGCACCCATGAAAGATGTGGTAACAGCACACTGTATTAGGCTGGGAATTGAATACATGCATTCACTTCTCTTCTTGTTTTGTTTTTTCTTTGTTCTTTCTTCTTCTTTTTGAGACAGGGTTCGGGAGTGTCCGTAATATTTTCATGTTTTCCAAGAGTATTGCGAATTTGTGTGCTTTTCATAACAGCAACAAAGTGTTGGCAAATATGTGCGTAATGATACTAATTAAATGCGTTTCTGTATATCTGCGTATGTATCAATGTATATATGTATCATGTATTTATGTACGTATGTATGTATGTACGTATGTATGTATGTGTGTGTGTTCGTATGTATGTATGTTTGGATAGGTAGGTCGGTCGGTAGGAAGGTTGATAGGTAGGCAAAGAGAGAGAGAGAGAGAGAGAGAGAGAGAGAGAGAGAGAGAGGAGAGAGAGAGAGATAGAGAGAATGTTTTTTTGGGTTTTTTTTTCTGGGAGGGGAAGGTATCTTGAGTGCAAGTGGTAAAAACAATTGAATTTCTGTGCTTATGAACATACGAAGAGGGAAGGATAGATGTGAAAGGTGTCCACCACATTTGAATTAAGACAGAGTACACTTCCCAGTTGTTGGTCATAAGCAGAGATTTGTTTGATGATTATGATCAAAGGCATACTTTTAAAATCACTATCATTTACTTTGCGAGGATTAATGGGGGGGGGGGGGGGGGGGTGGTGAGGGGAGGATATATGGGGTAGGTGGAGGGTTATCTTTTTTATATGATGTAAACAGTATACAGTTAAGATTTCTTTGATTGTTTTCGTGTGAATGAATCGTTTATCAATATATGTTCATATTCATTTATATTTCAGTTATATCACATGCACGTAAGGGAAACAAAGAGTGCAAATAAAGAAATACAAGGGACAGGAACAGCCATTATCTTACCTTGATTTCCCGCACTTTGCTTCTGTCGGTGTTTTGTTCGCTCGCGCCGATAACTGATTTCTTCTCGGCGAGAGAATTATTCAGTTGGACAGGCCGCCCTCTTGGGTAACCCAATTATGCTACTTCTCTGCTCAACGAGGTCGGCCCAGTGCCTCTGCACATAGACTTTGCACGAACGTGAACCACCGTGTGTGTGACTGCTCACCAAAAATTGATGCGCCAAGGCCTGCTTAAGGAGTCGAGTATTTATAGACTTGCGCAGTTAGATTGTTTTGAGATCTTTTATTGTATCTGAAAGTTGATTCTCCTCATTTTCTCTCATTAGGCCATCAAGGTACAAGCCAGGTGGTTTCAAGCAGACAGATTAAAATCAAACGAATGGGACTATTTTGGGGAAACCACCTGGCGCAAAGGTAGGGTCACGGGTGAGTGCAAAGGCCTGAAATGTGTGTCAACTAAGGGGGAGATCATGTATCTGAAGATTACCTGTGATTTCATCTGTGAAAATCCTACAAAACAATGGAAATATTTGGTGGGGAGTTGTTCTTTTGATCAATTATCAGTTTAATATTATATGCTGGCTCAAGTTTATGGCAGGCCTCAAAAGGCTTACATGGATTATATAGTGTGTTACTGCAAAATCCTAATTGTGGCGAGTGGCAGATGTTCCTGATTTATGATTTGACACTTATCACCTGCATAGCGTCATGAACAGCCCAGCCAACCCGCAAACAGGAAGTAAACACAGAGCCAATCTGGCCAGCAGCAGGAGATGAATGCCCACAATATAAAATGTTCCCGATTTATGATTTGACACTTATCACCTGCATAGTGTCATGAACAGCCCAGCCAACCCGCGAACAGGAAGTAAACAGAGCCAATCAGGCCATCAGCAGGAGATGAATGCCCTCAATATGATAAACGGAGTTCAAGCTAGCCAGACACGAAGATACCAGTCCCATCTGCGCTTTCGATGCGAACTATAGTTTGTTTGATGAAATGAATACACGCCCATAACTCCAAACGAATCAGCATTCGTTTGGAGTTATGGGTGTGAATTCAATTCATCCAGGGAGCAAGAGTTACCCTACTTGTTCTTTAACTACTGTTTACTGTTCTGTCTCATTTCAGATTTCGTTTGAGCACGAGTTGTTTCTCTTTTGTTGTGTGCAGATAGTGGGAAGCTCCCTGCTGTTCATCCATGATAGCAGCGGCAAGGCAGGGGTGTGGATGATCGACTTCGCCAAGTGCAGCCCCCTCCCAGCCAAAGCCACCACAGACCACACCTCTCCCTGGAGCCCCGGCAACTACGAGGACGGATACTGGCTTGGTCTGGACAATGTGCGAGCCATATTTCAGCAAACAGTCGCCGAAAACGGGCAGTGAAGATTTTGTTTTCACTCGAGGGCGTGTTTTTAGTAGTGACTCATGTGTGTAACCAAGTCGGGTCTTTGTAATCACGCTGTTTTGGCGTGTGTGTGTGTGTGTGTGTGTGTGTGTGTGTGTCAAATCGGATTTTTTTTTTTCTTGGCAGTAAAAAACGCTGTAATAAGCAAACCCAACATAAAAAGGAATACTTATGAAATCTTTACAGCCATCCCCTTTACACAGATGTCACACAATCACAATGGCTGTAAATCTGCAATTAATATTTTCAGCAATATTTCAGAATTTAAAAATTCACCTTTCCTTCTCTCTCTCTTTCTTAGAAATTGTATTTATTTACACATATTGCTTCATAACTGATAAAGATATACATTTTAAATGATATTTTGTGCAAACATCGCAACATTAACTTATATTCGGTTGAGATTAGACGATTTCGTGCAATTTCCACCAACCAGAGGTGCAGATATGATAGATATTTTACAACGCACCAAACAGATTATATTGTAAATGCTGATCGTTTTGCGGTAATTCAAGCAAATGAAACTGTGTGAAGGCCGCATATTAAAGAGCCTTCCTTCTCTGCTAAGTTAGTTGTCAAATCATACCAATAGTATGGTCAATTTGCGCTTGTGACCACGTTCAGACAAAATTTGATAGCCCAGATAAAAGTGGGGACATCCAAGAAGAAAGTATCAAACCAAATGAACACTATTTTGGTCAATAGTTTGATACCACCGAGGACAGTGCCAGCTAGTAAAGAAAAATCATAATGATAATAATAAACGATGTGAATGAGGATTAGTTTTATTTCAGTTCATTATACCTATGTATGTACATATGTATGTATGAATGTACGTATGCGTGTATGTATGTATGTATGTATGCAGGACTGTGTATGCACGTATGTATGTATATTTAAGTCTCAGGACGAAGTTGTGGTGGGTTTTTTTGTTTGTTTTTTTTTCTCTGTGACTGAGAAGTTGCTGTATGTGCTCAGCTTCATCCTCACACACCAACCCCGAAAGTCGAAATAAGAGGTGGGCAAGAAATACGGGATTTTTTTTTTCATTTGAATATCTATTGCTAACGTTCAGTATATAATTATGTTACAAGGAAATCTGCTGTCCTCTCACGCAAATTGTATGCATAATATTCATATACATAAATATGTTGTCACTCTGTCAGGAGCAGTCTGCTACATTCAATTTCTGAATTCTCATGTGCACTCCATTAGACATGGTGGTTTGTGTTCGGCTTTGTGTGTGTGTGTGTGTTTTTGTTGTTGTTTTTTTTATAAATCGGCTGTTTGTTTTTTTTAAATTTTTCTCAGCCTGGCTATTGTGGGCAGCTGTTATGTTCCATTTTCCATGATGATGAATTTTTGTTTAGCAATGGTTAGTTTCAGGGTTTTTTTGTTTTTTGTTTGTTTTTTTGTTTCCCATTACCCACTCCCATTACTGATGCAGATTTCACATCTGCCAAAACATTCAAACAATGAAAAATGCTTCCTAGCTGTACCATTTATAAATCAGCACAAAACAAAAACAAACTAAAGAAAAAAAGCACACAAAAAAAAGAAAAAAAAATCTGTTGAATCGATTTCAGCTTACTCTCTGAGTTTGCAGCCTCTTTTTACAACTCTTGATTGCAATTTCATTGCCATCCTTTCACCTAAATATGACCTCTAGCTTCCAGTAGTCAATGTTGGCAGATATGGTCGACAGAAAACAGCCAACCTTCACTCAAAAGTGATTTTCATTGCATGATCTCTGGGGCTTCTTTCATTTTTTGTTTGGTTACGGGAGAGATGTCGTCAGTCTCTGCAATCAGGATCTTACATGTTACCACCATTTGTCTAATTTAATGTTTATGTTCCCTCCGACAGCTGTTAAATGTGGACCCTGTACCAGGATGGGGAGGGAACTACATGGGGAAAAGAATGGGTATATTTATTTCCTGTCAGCAGAAAATTGTTAATGTTAATCAACTGAAAGTGCATGACAATTTAAAAAAAAACAGCGTTGAGATCAAATACACTAACAACGAAGTCCGTGGAGATTCTGATTTTTTCCTTTGGTAAAGCAAATACAGTATTTGTTTTGGTTGAAGTTGAAAATTGTAGCGGCCACTCCCCCCCCCCCCCCCCCCCCCAAACTTCCTTATAACGAAAGAGTCTCTCTAAAACAAGTCTTCGAGGTAACATTCAGAGGCCAGAACACATCAGACTGTATTCTCTTTATGGTTACTGTGAAGCATTTGATATGAAGTATTTGGTCTTGGTCCAGACATGTAATGTTGGAGATCAAATTTAGACTACAAAAAGCTTCAGCAGTTTGCCCAGCGAAGCAAGGATACGTTTCGACAGGCACTCGACGAAGCAGGGGAGGCAAAAAGATACTCCCCCCCCATTCCTATTTTTGTTCAGAGGGGCCACTGTTCCCTTCCCCTTCCCCTCCTGGTGGAAGAACTGTGGGGGGAGGAGTAGTGCCCCTTCCCTTTCCTAATCCAGTTCCTCTGATCTTCAGTACAAGCACTGCTTGTTGTGTGTTCATCATACATTTATTCGACTGCACAGAATAATCATTTTGTAGTCCAGCTTTACTGACTATAATTTTAAAAAAAAGAAAAGACATCATAATCTCGTACAAAATACTCTTTGCATTTCAGTACACGGGTCCATAATACCCATCTCATCCGAATTCAAGATGGGTAATTCCTGCTCCCATGATGTAACAATTACTTGCACATATTTCCAAATGAAGACTGCTTTCTCCTCCAAGTGGTTTTGCACACATGCAGGCACAAACAATACGATAAGACTGCGCATCCATAGCTTGAAATGAATGCTGCTCACGACACCAAGGCTCATAATGCAGAAGCAGTGTGGTTTGTGTCCACACGTGTGCTGCTGGCAGCATTCGTTTGAGTCATGGGCGAGTAACTGTCTTAACATGGGAGCAAGCAACTCTTCTTGTTTATTATCTTCTGTTTATTGTCAAGAACATTGCTGTGTGTTTCAGGACACCAAGACTGGCTCAGTATGTTCAGCTGTTCTCGATTGTGCTGCTATATAAATCGTATGTTTTAGTCACAATCCTGTCCCTGAAATAATGTATTATATACACTGTATCATAGATGAAAATAAAGGTGATAATTTTGTTATTTTGTCAGTGGTGCACAATGTCAGTTTGGCCACAGTCACTTTTCCTTACGATTGTTTCACTCCCCCCACGGAGGGAAAAAAACACCACAATCCACGAGGCATACTTTCAGGACCTACATGCTAGTCTAATAATGATAGGTCCATGGGTCTTGGAGGCCGTCCTTATCAGCACATTCGTTTATTGTACCAAAGCAAAATGATTTTACGATGGTCATAGCTACAAAGAATGTCTGTTGCCAAGTCCTTCTCTCTCTCTCACTGAAACAGCACCTTTTCTTCCGCACATTAAAACGTTTTGCATGATGACAGATGCTGGTCTGCTATCTTTCACTTCAGTTCATGGTCATTCAATTCAGTACATTCAATACCTTCATACTTGACGGTTTACTTCAGACATTTGCCACACGCATGCCTTTCCAGACAGTGTGCTCAGACAAGTTGTTATCATAATAAAATTACCGCTCATTATAGGTGCAAGGATACTGTGTGCTTAGAGAAGTTATTATCATTATAAAACTACTACTCAGTATATGTGCATGAACACTGCCTCTAAAGTATGACAGGCTTTGCGGAGTGTCTTAAGAAATCTTCACATCCCCCTCCATTTTTTCATCTCGTTTTCCCTAACCTGTCTGTGACATGAATTCAATACTGTTAATCAAAACACTTAAACCACATCCAGACTCTTCCTGTTGCAGTTCCACCTTCTGGAGTCTTCTGGCCTGCCACCAATGGTGACGTTATTCTTACTGTTACCAAGTCGCTCCCTGTCTGACTGATGTGAACCACAGAACCCTGTAAAATGTTCACATTCTTTATGATCAACTCTTGGGGGAAAAAAACCATACTACTTCTACTTCTTCCCTCACCCCTTTAAATTAACGAAAAAAGGAAGGCTTTCATGGGCTTTCTAAAAAGCACTACTAAATGAACTGGCAACCTCATAAGTTTCCTGCAGCATTTTTCTGCTGTGTAACGTCAGATATTTGACGATGCATGATCAGTGGAAAACTCAACTCACATGCAAGTGTATTACCTATTTGATGTATGGAAGGGAAAAAAAAAAGAAACAAAACTGGTCATGTTACATGTAAACAACAAATATCTAAAGAAAGGAGCAATCCAACATCTATCCTTCCATTCAAATGTACATTCGTAAATCACCCACAAAATAAAGAGTCAGTATGTGTTTTGCTCTTCAGTGACCTGCTTTTATTTCATCAGATGACAGCAGCATTGTACAAATAAAGAACAGTTCCACAGTAGTATGACGTGTCATAAAAAAACTCTTTTCGTTTCAGAGAAGATACAGCAGCATTGTACAAATAATGTACACTTCCACAGTAGTAGAACACCTCATTTGTAACTATTGAAAATTTTTCTTTTTTTTTTAGATGATACATCTTAAGAGTCAACATGGTCATTCCTGAAATGCTTCCCATTCTGCACCCCCCCCAACTGGACTCTTTCCTCTTCCCAAACAATACTCTATTTCCAATCGCCACAGAGTGCAACGTCAGTATATTCAAAGAAAACTCTATTGATAAGTATTTCTTCCTAATTTGATTATCAAAGGAGACTTCTACAACATTTATCTGTATACCACAACACACTTCAATGTAACACATCAATTCAATACAAAAAAAAAATCTATGTCTTCTTTAATTCTGGAATTACTAATAATATCCTGGTGATCAAGCACCATATAAAAAACGTGTGGCAAACAATGTCGATCCAGGCAATTGAAAAGAAAATCTTTTAAAGAATTTGACTGATTTCACATCTGTAATGTTTTGCCATCTGTGAAAAAAAAACAGAGGCATACTGCCTACTTGATTCATGTCATGTGCATCAGGTCAAAAACCACAGAGAGAGTGCGGGGTAGGAGGGAAGGGGATAAGGAAAGTATGAATATACCTATTTTGACATATATATAAATATTGTACAATGACCTATATACGAAGTGACATTATAAATCAAATTAACGAATCTGTAAAGTCTTCTTTTATATTTCCCTTCCTTCCTTTTTTTTTTTTTTGTTGCAAAACAGCCAAAATATTGACTAAGTTGATATCGGTTTCATTGATATTTCATTTCTAATATTGTACAAGAGGGGGGAGGGGGGGAGAGAAGAGGTGTGGATAGGGGTGGAGGGGGTGTTAGACTTTTTTGGTTTTAATTTCCTCTCTTAAGTAAATTTTGTCAAAAAATTATGCCTTGCCTGCTCCACTTCATCTTAATTAATAAATCTGAAGAAAAAAAAAAAAAGAGAAAAAGGAAGCTAAGCGACGATTTGGTCATACTGATCCACTCATTCTTCTTCCCTTTAGCTATAATTCACTCCTCCTTTCTTGCTAAGTCACACCTGTACTCAAATCTCCAAGATGAACCTGGCTGTCCTCTGGACCTTCCCAGGCACCTCTACAGATTCAAGTGCTTCCTTGCCCAGATTCCGACTCTAGGCTCCTGAGCATCATGTCAATGCACCACTATGACCACCGCAGAGGATAATGATTTGAATGGCGCTTATCTTGGGGACCCTCCAGCCAGTGGCAGCACCAGGCTCTGAGTAGCAATGGAAACCAATCTCTGCTGCTGGTGGCCAGGATTTTTCTGTAGTTTTTACATATTAGGAAATTCTTTCTCCAACACCACATTGAGCATTTTACTCCACATTCGGGATTCTCTTCCACTATCATGGATAGAAACATGAAGCATGAACATATGTGCAATATGGAATGCACCTACACATTTTCTTCAGACAGGCGCGCTATGCATGGTACCTACGAAAATGTGTCCGTAAAAAAAATCAGAATTTCTACCAGCTTGTCAAAATAAGCGATAAAAAAATCAGAATTTCTACTAGCTTGTCAAAATAAGCGATCAAAACAAAAGTCTGAACAAGGTGTAGAATCTCTTGGCTACAGACTGGTGCCTTCACCCTGATGCAGGAATAATCCCAGCTGAACTGGAAAGAAATTCAAGGCCAAATTCCAAATGACTGTGTGTAAACAGTTTCACAGTATATACAGATGCAGCAGACCTGTTTACCCTAAAATTGCTATTGGTGTACTTTTCAACAACATTCCGTGCCATTTTTTTCTTTGTACAATGACCATGCACAAATCTTTCAAATTTTGGTTATATAAAAAAAAGGATGGGGGGAGAGTTCCATCTTCCAAATTCACCTTACAGTGGGGGCAGATGCAAGGGGGAGGGTTTGTTTTCATCTACCATCATACAGCAGAGCATAGAGACATTTCTGATTTTGTAGCAACCACAGTAAAAATATTTCTTCCAACAAATTACTTTCAAACCCGATTCATCAGCATATTTTGGCACAAACTCGTGCCCTCTCGCCCTTTTTTTTTTCCCAAAAAAATTTCTGGGCCTGTAGTTGCTGCTGTTGTTCCTACGTATCGGCATGTTGTTGCGGACACACACACACAGCCAGACATGATTTCATGCACAATAGTTGGCAAGAGTTGTTGCTCTTTGGTAAACGCATACCAAAATACCACAATGACCTTATTCCCATTTACTGCTCAAAAACTTTGTCTCCTGATCCCCCCCCCCCCCCCCCCATCTCATCATAAATCCTCAAACATGAGTAAAAAATACAGTAAAAAGTGTATGGTGAACAAGTCTGTAGTTGCACTCACCCATTTGATGAGAACCGCCAAATAATGGCAACACAAAGTAAGGATGATCAGCATGGTATTTTGATTCTTTGAGATATAAGAAATGGCAACAATGGAAACTAAGATCTTGGTTGGGATCAGAATGACCAGAAGCAAAAGTAAAAAAAAAAAAAAAAAGAAAGTCCTCTACTACACAGTCCTTCGAACAAATCATTTACAAGTGTACCGTGAGGGTAACAAAGTGGAGCAGAAAGTCCTAAGCTATTCAGTCCTTTCAACTAATCATTTCACAAGAGTGCTGAATGGTTAATAAAATGAAGCATGAAGTCCTAGTTCTTTCAACACATCATTTCATGAGAGCACTGGATGGCTAGTAAAACTGAGGAAAAAGTCTTACAGTTACTGTCCTTTCAAGAAATCATTTCATGAGGGTACTTTGTGGCTGTCATGGTAGGGAAAAAGTCCTACAGAGCCCATAAAATCATTTTACAAGTGTATTGTACAGAAAACGAACTGGAGAAAGTCTTACAGCATCCAATCCTTTCAAGAAATAAGTATACAAAATAATTATATGGCTCAAAATATAGAAGTCCTACAGTACCCAGTCCTTTCAAAAAATAAGCACACAAGAAAACTATACACTACAAATTTTAGAAGACAAAATCCTACAGTATCCAGTCCTTTGAAGAAATAAGTATACATGGATACTATGAGGCAAAAAAAGTAAAAGAAAAAGTCCTGCAGTATCCAGCCCCCCAGCCCCTTCAAAAATAAACTTAAGAAGAAAAAGTCATACAGAATAGACCTTACAAGAAATTATTTCTTCAGAGTACCAAAGGGCTGACAAAGTAGCAGAAAAAGCCGAACAGTATCTAGACATTCTCAACAAACCAAGTTCAAGAGTATCATATGGCTAATGAAATGGAGGAGACACTCCTTCAGTATGCAGTCCTTTCAACAAATCATTTACAAGAGTACTGTATGGCTGACATGCGCTCTTTCTTCCTCCTCTCCATGTGTTCAAAGAACTTTTTGATGTCATCTGCACTCACCACCTGAAAAAGCAGAGACGGTTTACATGACGGTACCATTCATTCACATGATAATAAAGGCACCATGATATGGGTCCATTTACACACACAACAAATTATACCATGCTCTGTAACTTAGTCTTTCAGTCCTACTGTTCTTAGAACTTGATTCTTGATATATAATGTGCGTTCATATTTGATGCAGTAGAACCCTTTCCAGTGACCGAAAACAGCTTCACGACAGGGCTGTACATGCACAATGCTTCTTACAAAGTATACCCTGGTATCAGCGAGGCCTAAGCGATACACCTGTAAAGCTGCTCAGGAAAATGTGCAACACTCTCATAGACACATCCATGAAGTTGAGGAAACCCACCTGTGTGGTTGCAACCCTACCATTTGAGCCCACTATGTAACACCTCCATAGTAGCTGGTCAAATACACCATTACTGATGCCATACTTATGTTTAACTTGACAGTTCCTGCTGGATCTGGGTTTATTACCGGCTCTTGAAACTCCTTAAGTTGTTTCTCAAACTTGTTTGCAGATTTAAATTTGTTTCTGGGGAGAAGACTCTATAAACTTATGCACAGTGGAGAGAATTCACTCTGATATCATTGCTGTCAGACTGCCAATCACTTCTGTAGTGTTCTATCGTCAGTTGGCCACATCCGACCAAATTCATTTTTACTATTATTCTATGCAAATTTCAGGGGACTAATTGTTGGTTTTAACGATGCATAGGTAAGAGCATGTGATGTCTTTAGCCCACAGTTTTCATTTAAGTATCAAGGTCGTGTGTGTACAGAATCTGGATGGGAGTAATATATCCCTAAGAAATTAAAAACTATAAAACAAAAAAAAAACCTCCATGCAACAGACAAGTTCAGCATCCACTGGTATGTAGTAGTCCATGTCTTGAAAATGACACAGGCTAACTGGAATGCTGTTAAAGAACTGATTAATTAGAACTGGGTTATATAAACTGAATTTTATTACAAAACATGGACAGGTTACCAATCGATCTTTAACACTTCTTGTGAGCAGTTTTAAGTGAAAGATCACAATAGGTGTTGAGAGGGCTGGTTGCTAATTCAGCCTTGAGAGATTTATACAATACAGTTACAATATAGTTTCACAACATGTAAAGCATCATCTGTCAGAAATTGGGGTTATTGTGAAGAAGGACCTGTTGTACTGAGGAGTTATTAACCAAGGTTCTCCCTTATCTACATGGATGACTGATTTCAAAGTGTAAACTAACATCAACAAATGACTCAAAACTGCTTTACAGCGATTTTCTGAACTGATGTCTTCAAAGGAATCAAAACTGCCATGATCACCTACATATCTACACGGAGTGACTCTTACTGCAATCAGTAAGTATTTCAATTTGCTTTTAAAACATCCGGAACTACATGACCATTGCTGATGAAAACAAGGCATCAATGAAATGAAGTGGCAAGTTGAAATTATCTTTCGTGCAGGTGTATGTGTGAAGAAATAAAAGTTTGTTACAACTGAAGTAAGTGATAAAAATTCCAGTGTTCTGAAACTGTTATGTCAGAAAAATAAACTTTCAAAGCTCTTAGGTGAAGGGATAACATGTAAAGTCAAAGCTAATTGGCTATCCAAACATACATATGCCAATTGAAACAGACAATGCAACTCAACTCAAAGGTCTTAGGTTTTCTCGCTGCAATCTAAGACTGCATCAAGCACTGAAGTGATCGAAGATGGGCTGATCAATGTGCGCCCCACAGATGCATTAAGTTGAAGTACCATGCATCATTTCTTTTCTTCTTTTTTTTGTTTTGCAATAATGGCCCAAAATCACCAAGAATCTGAATCTCTGAATGAGACTACCCTCTTTTGTGCCTGGATTAATGTCTAGGTCATAATGCATGACAAGCTGTGCAAAACAACCCAAATCATAATTCATGCGTTTCCAGCATTAGCAGCAATAAAAGTTTACAGCTCTTCCATTACAACAATCAGTCTGCTAATGCTCTTTGTAGCAAGTATGCTCCTCATTGACTTACCTTCCCAGATTCAGCGAAGGTCTTCAAATAGTCAGTCAGTTCAGATTTCAAATCATTGAAGCCTGCAAACAACAAATGCTGTCTACCACAATTTTCCCAGACAATGTATATAATTCACATTTCACATTCAGGAATAAATCAATAGGAAGTTCCTGTTTACTATCTACGAATCAATAATTGTTCACAGAAGTAACAACATACCCTTTGATATAAACTAAAACAAGACTCGTCAATGTTAATTTTTTTTTTTTTCAAATGTACATGGGAAACAACTCTTTCAGAATAAGTGAGGCAGCACATGCAATCTTTAAAACATGGCTTTTAAATCATATTTTCAATGCAGGATGACGTAAATGAATTTACTATTAAAACATGCAAACATCCAAAGCTATCATTTGGAACACAGACACTAACCAGGTTTGGTTCCCCTTTTAGCAAATGCAGAGAGGCTTTTCAGTGTGGGCAAGTGACAAACTTGGCAAAGATTGCTTTCTGCCAGTGACTCCATGAATCACATCAAAATGGCGACACACATCATTCCTTGAAATGCCACATTTACATTCTATTTTCACTGAAATACAAGACCAATCTACTCACAAAGTATCAAAACTTTCCAATATCAAGGAAAATCTGGCACCCACACACAGACCACTCTTAGGTACCCTTTGAACTTGAAGCCAAGCTGGCAATGAACTAGTGATTTTAATCATTGACATCCTAAAAGCAGATCAAACTAGGTTGATCTGAAGACTTCAGGCATTCAACTTAATTTTTGGCACCTAGCTTAACCCCCACGCCCCTCAAAAATAATAAAGCACACACACAGAGGACCTTAAATTTACACAGTCGAAAGCTAGTGGCTATTCTTAGATTCTACAATCACACCGAGTTACTGCATTGTAAAAGGAGACAAAAGACCGAGAAAAAGGAAAGATACATGAACGTGCAGACAGAAAAACAAGTAGTAAAGATAAAGAAGCCGTGTGAAAGAGAGTAACAAAAAAGGAAAATATTTAGTGGCAGATTTTACACAAGGTAGGGACATAACTGACACTGAAACAGCCCTGGCATCCCCGCAAAAGCCCAAAGAAAAACGATCTATCTCACCATTGATCATCTCGATCTGCTGGATACGGTTCATTCCAGACAGGATGCTGTGTTCCTGTTCCTGATCAGATGGAGGCTGGGCATTGCTCCGGCCCTTCTCTTCATATGCACTGACAGTGTCCTCCGGGTCCAGCAAAAAACTCACTCCCTTTTCCTTGTACATGGACTAATAAACAAAGAAAGCAAAGTTCAAGGAATGACTATGAAAGTTTCCACAAACAATGAGAAAAGCAGAGAAAAATGGAACATAATTTAACTCAGAATTTATATACCATAATTTCCAGGTTATAAACCGCATCATTACCTAAGCAGCACCTGCCAATTAAAAAAAAAAGAAGCAAATTCAAAAAGAAACAACACATAGACTGCTACTCATCAATTAGCGACAAGAGAACAGCTGTAAAACTGAAAACAAAATGTGAATACAGTGTAAATTTCCACCTCCCTGCTTGCGTTTGCGGTGATTTCTCTGTCGTCTGCTATCGAGATAATGCCTGCTTTTATCTAAACTGTTAATAAACATGGACTGCTGCAGCTTTTTTGCATCAGGAAAGTTGACCATATTAAATACACCACTATCTGACCATCCTCTTGCGCTGCTGTACAGTTGCCACTTTGATGAGCCAGATCAATAGTCTTCAATTTGAAATCCACATCAAAGGCCTGGCTTCTCAACTTTGGCACTTTCGCTTGATTGTGTGGTGCTGACGTACGACTGATCAAACACAAACAATATTCAATTATTGTTTGTTAATGACTATAATTTTGCGTGTCATTCACGTATGAATCATTCTTTCTGTGAAAAACTTGATTTCTACAAAAATTAGTTTTAAGTTTGTCCAATCAAATGCAGATCCGGAAAAGATAACTCTGTGGAGAGTAAAGAATAGAATTTTTAAAGAAAACATTAATAGGCCACTGCCTGTGAAGTAGCTGCAGGGGCCAGAGTTAACGAAAAAAAAGGAACAGCTTATAGCTTGAAAAGTACGATACATACATACAGCTTTTGTTTGGGCCCTACCTACACATTTCTTACCAAGCACTGCCATCCAGTCACCTTCCCCCCCCCCCCCCCCCCCCCCCCTCTCAGAAGAGCCTCCTTCCTTCGATGTTTGTCTGATACAGTTGGGGGTATTATTTATGTCCTCGCCACCCCCATCCCTCTTTTAACTCCACACCGCTTTCGCTCTCCTCTCCCCTCTTTCCCTTTCTTGCAAAAGTCTGAAAGAACCAATGAAAGGGCTGATGATATTTTAAACACTAACATTGTTTTCATTCATAAAAATGAATGTCACTGTGGTTTCACCTCAAAAAAAAAAAAAAGGGAAGGAAAATGATCAGGCAGCTGCATGCTAAAGGTACACAAGGCATAAGGCACACAGACTGACATGCAAAACAACATGAAATGATCGACTAATTCTTCTTCAAAATAAGATTGCTCACTGAAAATTTACCAGTTGAATAAGAATATACATACTTTGGAAACCATATTTTTTCCATGGGAGAATTCTGGAGAAAGATGAGTACAAGGAACAGGGAAGACAAAAAGAATGAATCCAGCTGACGTAATGTCTGAGAAACAGTTGATCTGTTGGTTAGTACATGTTATCCCAAAAGAGATTGCCAGTATTAATACATGAATCAGTGGTGTGGCAAAATTCTTAGATTTACTGAAAACCTTGTACGAATTCCTCCCCACCCCACATGATAAAATTTTTTTGTTTGTTTTCATTACAGTTTGTCATCTTATTCCCTGGGTAGGAAAGCGACACTAAGCGAGTGAGACAGTGAAAGAGAGAATGTGGGAGAAAGGGAACAAAGAGCAGAGCAGTGTCACTCACTGAGCAAGCAGTGCATGAGCACAGCTTCTCTCGCCAGCCCTCCTGCCAGAACGCTGCACAGTCTTTCACCATGACTTTCCTCTTCTGTAGATCCTGAAGGAAGCACTGACCCGAGGATTCACCGTTGTTGCTGTTTCCCTCCTTTTCCTCTGCTCTTGCCTGTTTTGTGGGAGGCTGCATGCAAAATTAAAAGTCGATATTTAAAAAAAAAAAAAAAAAATCCTTCCCTGAATTTATCCACACAGGCTGTTTCCTGTTTGGACCAGGTCCATGATCTGAAATACCCACATGTACTCGGAAGAACTTCTAACCCTTTCGAACCTTTGAAGTTTACAACCTGCGTAGCCTCTCAGTGCCAGTTTGGGCTGATGTGCATGAACGGAAGAGGTACTTAAACTCTAGATAAATCAGAAACCATTTCAACAAGAGGCAAACAAATTCACATGGTTATTGATAAATGATAATGGAGCAATGTCTAAAAATTTCAGGTAATGTTATGCAAATTCAGACTTTTGCTGCATTGGCAAGTTAAAATATATTTCTTGTATTTTCTTAATTAACTACTCTGAATGAAAGTGGCAGACACACTTCAGATAACAACTTAAAAACTCACACGTTATAGACAAATCTTTTATTTCTATCTGTGTATATATACATATATATATACATATAATTGTGTGTGTGTGTGTGTGTGTGTGTGTGTGTGTGTGTGTGTGTGTGTGTGTGTGCGCACGTGTCTGTGTGTGTGTGTGTGTCTGTGTGCGTGTGTCTGTGTGTGCGCGCCAAACATAATGGGGATGATTTTCATATGCAAGCCATCAATAAAAGAAATGCTTAAATGAATATACACTCTTCAGTTATAATGCACATATAGGCTTTTACTAATCAATGCACATATAGGCTTTTACTAATCACATAATGTCAACTTGTTTAAAGTAAATAACACGCACCGCACCATGTTAAAAAATGCATGAAAGTCAGTGCTATGCTGGTCACTACAAGTAGGAATAAAGGCAGCCAGCACAGCGCAACACTGACACCATTCAGCTGGTGCAAGAAATGCGGTCTGGTCATGACTAAGGTCAGGGAGGAGCACCGTTCAACTCTGTGCAAAATGGAGTGAAGGCTGCACATTGCATGTTGTGACATCCATATTTTAAGCTCTAAAATCTCATGCTATAAATATGGCACACAGCCACTGACCAAGGTCTGAAACCGAGAACAGACAATGTATCCTCTCGAAAGAACAATGTTCCGAAAATGTTCACTATAATACGCTTAACTTCCAGTCACATGCATACAGTCCAGAACAATGTAGTTTAATATTGCTATGCCAGCACTTCCCTCAGTAGGAAATGGGTTGACTGGGTCAGCAACATAACTGACCTGAAAGAAAAATATTTCCATCTCTTCAATTCTGGCTTTAATGAAATTAACTGTTTATACATGCACTGTTAACATAACATTTTGTGTCATACGGTTCTACCTAAATTTTGAAAAGAAATCTTCCATGTTTGGCTGCTCAACTGATACGATCCTGCAGGTACATAACATAAACTTGAGCATCACCTCAGAATCCACAGAAGCGGTGTTGGCAGTCGTCCCTGTGGCAGTTTCTGTGGAGGAGGAGACAGAATCGATCTTTCTCTTCGGCGCATTCTGTGGCAGCACCTCCTTGTCTGGGTTCATGCCAGGTTCCTCCTTGACAGACTCCTGATGCTGTGCAGGCTGATGGTTTGTGGATTCACCCTGATCTGGCTCTGTCTCTCCACTTTCTCCTCCTCCCACCACATCAATCTTCTCCTCAGCTCCCGACTCATTCTTGACAGTTTCTGCTGCAAACAGACAACACAAATACATTTCACTTCTGTGACATGATGAGTTTCAGAAGAAAAGAATTGATGATGTTCACATGTTTAATTTTTGCACAGTGCTTTTAATGATAGTGTAGCACTAAGCACGATTCCTGGAAATGATCACTATTGCACTGGGGAGAAACAAATGGGAAATGGACAAAGAGGCAAACAGTATCTGAACCAAGTAAACTTGTCAATGTGTACTTGTGTTTTAATATTGTTTCATGAGAATAGTTTGACATCTAATCCATGAACGAAGTAACGTTGCCTTTTCATGGTTCATTCTAAATGGATAAAGAAAAAAAAAAGGGGAGGCCCCAATAATTTAGCTCTCAACACTTTTTGAGACTTTTGCATTTTGCATGACGCATGTTCTTTTTTTTCGTAACATTCTGCGCATTATTTCTAAAATAATAATATTTTTGTGATGAATGTGTCTATTTCAGGTTTTTTAGGCAATATATTGCTTCAGATAACAAATATGTTGTTTTAAATACCATAATTCCAGGAAGAAAACCATCCATCACCAGTGATCGAAATTCAAGGGAAAAAAACTGAAGAGAGTTAAAGGATTACAAATTTTTCAGACTGAATGGATCAGATTTACAAATTGAATATATGTACCAAAGACTGCTTATAAAGAAACACTTGTGTACACCTTTCCTTTATTTGAGCACAGGCTCCACTCTTCAATAATAAAAACAAAACTTACTGTTCATGATGTTTCTAGAGGTAGGGTCCAATTTCCCAAGTATTTCTAAACAACTAAAAAGTTTCAGTATGCGTTTTTTCAATCCACGCAGAAAAACTGAATTCAACTGCATTAACCATAAAATCCTTTTCACATTTTTTCTTTCCTTTTTTCTTTTTTTTTTGGTAGGGGAGGGGGGGGAGATATCAACTTTGCTCACTTTTACAGCCCGAAGTCAAAAGTGTACCTTCAAACTTTTAAAAACCAGTTTGGACCTTACGAACCTTGTTTTTACAAACATACACATAAAGATTCTTTCACCACATCCAATGACCTGAAATTTAATCAAGACTGTATGGTCTTGCTAACCCACCTCTCAATGATATTCAACCATGCTGAATTCTGGTCTGACATGTGTTAGTGATCTGAATCATAACTTCACCCCATTCTTCCTTCCTCTCCAGTCCTAGGTGGGAGGGAGTGATAATAGTGATGGTGGTGGATGGGGAAGGATTGGACAGGGTAGCATGAAGATAGAAAGGGAGACAAATCACCTGAGCTGTTGACTTGATAGGCCCACAGGAAGGGGTGTTTGGCCATGCAGCCAGTGCAGATCATCTCCTGGTAACTGTCATTCTCAGGGACATCTGTTCCAAGGTGCTGTTTTAAACGTACAAATCCCATGACTGGATGACGAGGGAAAACCAGTAAGTCCATGTAAAACAAAAAGATACAACTAGACTTGCACTGGCCCACGAATAAATGAATAAAATGTGTTTCACATTTTCTTTGCAAAAATGATGATATGAAAAAGAAAAGACAGATGATTTCCTACTTATTTAAAAAATAAATCACAATATGAAACTGGTGAGTGGGACAAGAGAGGATAATTTTGTAGATCAAAGAGTTATCTCTCCTTCAGGTTAACTTGAGATTTTCCTTGAAATAAACAATAAAGCTTAACAAATAAATATGCATGCACACTTTGTAGGGGAAAACACTTTTGAGTTTAACTTTCTGGTTGAATTTCACTTGGTGATATTTGTGCTTTTGAGCTACATTTAGTCTCTTTCTTATTCTTTCTTTTTTTATATTTTTGTTTTCTTGCTTTCTTTTCTTTTTTTATAAACAATTTATGCACGTATCTACCAGCAGAGGCAGTTCATGGTAGGGTAAAAGGATGACTCATTGTTTTCACATCACCTACATATATATAGTAAAGCAATCCAGTAATAACTAGAACCATTCATCATATGATTATAAACAGAATCATCCACCCAACCATCTCCAACAGATTTAAAGTATCAACTTCCACTCTTTAAACACAGAGGAACAGTCAATGAGCTCTACTATGGTTACTTCTGACAGCGCCAGTATGTTTTTATTCATTTAGTTGGTTTATTTGTCCCTTAACAGTCTTACAGGAAAAAAAAAAGAACCTATTCCAACCATACTTAATCAAAAGATGGAACGTGGGGCAGATCCATGGAGTGTATCTGGATCAAACGGCAGATCCTACACTGGTCCTTATAATACAGTGCTATTGTACTGCACAAGAAAATTACATCAAGCTTTCTACAGATATGATGCAACTGATGACATAACAAGGTTCACATTGTTTTGAAATAGTGTCAGCTTTTTTTTTAGCCTATGGAACTGCTAAAGGCTGATTAAACTAATTATCTCTGGTCTCAATATGACAGCCTTCTGTTTGTGTTATTACGTTTTAAAAGACTGGTTCATGAGAAAGCATTTGGAGAATTCACTACTAAAAAAAGTTTCACATGGTCAATATACTATGGAATTTTAAAACCAACTTGATACATTTTCCATATCATGTTTGTCTGCAAAGCATGACAGATCTTCTGCAACGGGTGTTGACTATACCTCTGCCAAGATTATATCTTCCCTTGCATCTGCTGGTTTGTCTGTCTCTTAGCAGCACTACCCCACAACTATCATACCAATTTAAACGCAACCAGATGAAAAGATGGACTGTGACCCAAGAATACACATACACAATTCTGAAGTGGATCTGTGGCGCAGACCTGGATCAAAGCATGGATCTAGCATCCTATCAGCACTTTTATGTAAAAACTACTGAACCAATTTCAACAAAACTTGATCAAAGATTAAATATGGTCAATGGGTGAATTCTAAAGAGTTTTGATGGATTTGTATTTATCCTTCCTCGTGCCTTTCCAGTTGTAAAATGAACTTATTAAATTGTTTACAAAGGCCATATATCCCAGTTTTAAGTGGCTGTCTTGGGTTTACTACATGAAAGCATTGGGCTACATCCATAGTATCATATTTGAGTGATTCACCCAAGGAACTGTAAGAAGTCCTTAAGTCACAGCGTCTCCAAATCAACGTCATTTTCTCATGATTATAGCCCAAGTTGTTTGTGAATTCAGGGATCCCACGACACTGCCCTCAACCAGAACTCTTACCCTCATTCTCTAACTGTATCCCAAGGATCTAGCTTAGCCTTAGATTCTAACTTTACTGTCGGAACTCGACTTAGTCGTCAATGGGACAAATGCCAATGAATAAAATAACTCCAAAGTAAGTTGTGACACTTTTATATATGCCAACTGTATTGCAAAAGAGATTTGTGTGTGTGTGTGTGTGTGTGTGTGTGTGTGTGTGTGTGTGTGTGTGTGTAGGTGTGTGTGTGTGTGTGTGTGTAGGTGTGTGTGTGTGTATATGTGTGTGTGTGTGCGTGTGTGTGCGTGTATGTGTGTGTGTGTGTGTGTAGGTGTGTGTGTGTGTGTGTAGGTGTGTGTGTGTGTGTGTAGGTGTGTGTGTGTGTGTGTGTGTGTGTGTGTGTGTGTGTGTAGGTGTGTGTGTGTAGGTGTGTGTGTGTGTGTGTAGGTGTGTGTGTGTGTATATGTGTGTGTGTGTGCGTGTGTGTGCGTGTATGTGTGCGTGCGTGTATGTGTGCGTGCGTGTGTGTGTCCGTGCATGTGTGTGTGTGTGTGTGTGCATTGTTAATGTGTTTTGTGCACAATGTAAAGTACTCAGCATTGTGATCTGTGGTATTTTCACATTGTTATGAAAAATGTCGTTTGAAAGGAACAAATCATTCTGTGTTCATTATCTTTTATGTGAAAGAATTGGACACATTACAATATGTGAAAAAATGGTTATGCCATCATGTACATAGCAAGATTGCTGAAAGGGTGGTAGCATTTTTTGCTTTGCTTTGTTTTAAGCATGCTGAACTTTTTTTTTTTTCGTTCAAAGGTATTAGCGCTTATGAAAAAAATATCTTCTTGAGTATTCCTCCTAAGACTGATATCCCCCTCCCCTCAAAAGAAAGAAAAAAAAAGTAAGACACAAATGCATAGGAATAAATCCCAAATGGACAACAGCTGAAGCAGGATCAAGCATTTACAACCAGTCAATCACAACCACCAACTTGCAATCAACAATCACTTTGGCCTCTTCTTCACACTTGGAGTCTGACATATTCTAGCCCCCTGATCATCTTGTCATTTTTTTCATTTAAAAGAAAAAAAAAATCCTCTCTCTGTTCCACTATTTCTTAGGAAACAAAGCCTTCAAAAACTTGACAGCCACTTTCTATATCCCTTAACTGCTTGATCCAAAAACACGTCTTGACCCTTCATATCAAAGACTGATGCAAAAACTCAAAGAGAATAAAGACAAGACTGATGCAAAAACTCAAAAAGAATAAACACAACCATCCCCATATCAAAATTTGATGAAAATATTAAAGTATGAAGGATAATCAAATGCTGACAGTCCACATGTAAAAATATCATCTTGAAATTTACTGTAACAGTAAATACACATGCATGCGCTCACAAACAATGACAAACTACAATGACAACATACCCTTCCATGATACCAGTCTTCACACACAATACACTGGATCATATCATCAGCGATCTGAAAAGACACAAAGCACTTTCTGCAATATCACATGTTATCCTTGTATTTCTAATGCCTATTAACTCTTTGCCTATCATCGGCAGGAACTTGCCAATGATTGTTCCTATGCCGCTATGCTACGGGTGGGAGCTCCCACTGGCAGACAGAATTCACACAGTGTCTGCCTTTAAACTATTTGAAAAAAAAAAAAAAAAATCTTTGAATGCCCTGTATGCTCAAAGTATACATTTT
Organism: Conus canariensis; assembly: GCA_033310375.1. NCBI lineage: Eukaryota > Metazoa > Mollusca > Gastropoda > Neogastropoda > Conidae > Conus > Conus canariensis. Next base: position 74,735,903 of record CM065717.1, on the reverse strand, counting down.
TTTTCCCCATGCCTTGCTCTTTTGTTTATAAGCCATGTTGTTTTCTGCAATCAAATTTTTCATTAAAAACAATTATTCCCCCCCCCCCCCCCCCCAAAAGGTTTTGGCTTGCCGAAGCTATGGATGCTGATGCTAACATCTGGGACAAAATCCTGGCTGAATTTGAAAGCCATGGAAAAGAATTTGGAGGATTTATGCGAAACGTGATTGCTGAAAGTGAACAAAGCAGAATAACGAAGGCTTTTACAACAGTTCATGCCAATTCCAGAATAAAAAATAACTCAAATCAATCAATTTGGGAATTGAATTCTGCATATAGGGAGGAAGTTATCTCCAATCCTAGGATCAATGCTTACGATTCAGTCTGGACAACATAATCTGGGAAGGAGAATGGGACAACTGACATTTCTGACAATGACCAACCAGTAAGTGTTCGGTGATTTTTTGATAAAGCAATAATTGACTTACTCCTGACTGAAACAAGCAAGTACTACAATTATCTACAGACATTCTCAGTGCAAGCATGTGAGTGGGGTGGGGTAACAAGCTATCCTTTCGAAGTATTAATTAAGCAAAAATGATAGACAAGAATAAACATTTGTTACTTGTTTTTCCTTCATACTTTAACACCACTAGCTGAATCCATGAAGCTTCCAAAAACTACAGAAATGGTGTGCCTGCACATCCACAGACAAATGGCGTCTGATGCGTGAAGCTTCCAGAAACTACAGAAATGGTGTGCCTGCACATCCACAGACAAATGGAGTCTGATGCGTGAAGCTTCCAGAAACTACAGAAATGGTGTGCCTGCACATCCACAGACAAATGGCGTCTGATGCGTGAAGCTTCCAGAAACTACAGAAACGGTGTGCCTGCACATCCACAGACAAATGAGTCTGATGCGTGAAGCTTCCAGAAACTACAGAAATGGTGTGCCTGCACATCCACTGACAAATGGCGTCTGATGCGTGAAGCTTCCAGAGACTACAGAAATGGTGTGCCTGCACATCCACAGACAAATGGCGTCTGATGCGTGAAGCTTCCAGAAACTACAGAAACGGTGTGCCTGCACATCCACAGACAAATGGAGTCTGATGCATGAAGCTTCCAGAAACTACAGAAACGGTGTGCCTGCACATCCACAGACAAATGGAGTCTGATGCATGAAGCTTCCAGAAACTACAGAAACGGTGTGCCTGCACATCCACAGACAAATGGAGTCTGATGTGTGAAGCTTCCAGAAACTACAGAAATGGTGTGTGTGCACATCCACAGACAAATGAGTCTGATGCGTGAAGCTTCCAGAAACTACTGAAATTGTGTGCCTGCACATCCACAGACAAATGAGTCTGATGCGTGAAGCTTCCAGAAACTACAGAAATGGTGTGATTGCACATCCACAGACAAATGGAGTCTGATGCGTGAAGCTTCCAGAAACTACAGAAATGGTGTGATTGCACATCCACAGACAAATGGAGTCTGATGCGTGAAGCTTCCAGAAACTACAGAAATGGTGTGATTGCACATCCACAGACAAATGGAGTCTGATGCGTGAAGCTTCCAGAAACTACAGAAATGGTGTGATTGCACATCCACAGACAAATGGAGTCTCATTCATGATTTTTCTAGTCCCAATCACTACTACTCCTGCGGTTTTCCTTTTCTGTTCACAGACAAGAAAAAAATGGTTTGTGTGTGGTATTCCTGTGACCTCTCTTTTCTGTTTACTGAAAAGAAAAGGAAATGGGGGTGTGTGTGTGTGTGTGTGTGTGTGTGTGTGTGTGTTTGCGTAAGAGGGAGGGAATCAGGGAGGGAAGGAGGGAGGGAGGGCGAGAGTGAAAAAGAGCGAGAGAGAGATAAAGAGGGAGGGAAGGAGGGAGAGAGGGAGGGTGGGAGAAAAAAAGAAAGAGACAGACAGAGATGTTGAGAGAAAAAGAGAGAGAGACAGAGAGATTCAAGACTCAAAACTTTATTACTGTTCTACAATATTTAAGCAAAACACAAAATCAGACCAAAATAACAAAAAGAATGAATTGATAATGACAACTATAACACTTTAACTTATGATACTAATAGTAATACTAATAACAATAAAATTAATAGAAATAATAACATAATAATTATGATAATGATAAAGATAATACTGTTAACAATATTAATAATGTCGAAATAACATAATTAGAGCACATACACACACACATACACTTAACAATATATGTATTAACAGCAGCAAAATAAAGACTATGAGAACAATGCACATTAGAAATGTGTGAATGGAACCTACGGTTGGAACACATGATAAAATGAATAATAATGGTGTGTGTGTGTGGTGTGTGTGTGTGTGTGTGTGTGTGTGTGTGTGACAGAGAGAGAGAGACAGAGAGATAGAGAGACAGAGTCAGAGAGAGGGAGAGAGAAAAAGAAAAAGACCAACAGGCAGACAGGTAGACTGAGTCTGTGTGAAAAATAGATCACCAGAGAATTAACAAATTGTCTCCCTCCCCATTATTGTTTGCCTTAAATCACATTACCTCATCCTCTGGGTCAGGGTAGGGCCTGGAACAAGTGCAGTAAGCACCCTTGAAATTCTGACTGTACTGATTCTCTTCATTAAGATCTGATTTTGCCTGTAAAGAAAACAAACAAAAAACATAGGAAAGTTAAAAAGTGCAAACTAACCACACACAAAGTGTACACTCTTTAACCCGTAGAGTGCCTTTAAGCCGTCAGCTGACGCCGCATTAAAAATGCTTTCCCAGTGCCTATGGGCCGTCCACTGACGTCATGCATTTTTCTTGAATTTTCATTCGTTACTATTTCTATCAACAGACTTAAATAGAGTGTGCGTAGTAAGCCTTATATGTCTGTAGTATTAAAATGATATGTAAATGACCACACGTGAGGGGAAAGCCCATTTATTCTCATCACTGACTGGATGACCAGCCAGCACTTCGTCTCGCTTGCAAAGATGGCGGCGCAACCTTCGACAAGCGCAGCGACCAAATCAACGTATTTACACAGCTGAGCAGGCTCTGCTAATGATTTTTGACAAAGACAATAATCTTTTATTCAACGACTCACTCGAGCATGAAGGTGAGATGATGATAGTGATGGAATTGCCAACCGTATTCGTCAGTTATTGTGTCGGGCTGTGTGACCTCAATGTGTGTTCAGCTGACTGGTTTGCCAGCGTCGAACGAGCTCGCCTAGTGTGTACTCTGCACTGCGTGCCAGTGGTCAGTGACATGGTAGTCAGCGTGAGAGGGGAGCGCGGCCTGCTCGCGGCGCGGCACAGGGCAGAGGGAAAGGTAGGGGAAGAGGAGCAGTGAAAGAGAGGGTTGAAGTCCAGCAAGGGGGCGTGGTGGGAGAGGGGGGCGTGGTCGTGGACTGACCTGTCTGCATAGAGTGTGAGCGTCTTGATAGACTTCTAAACTGTTTTACTTTCATTTACAGGTGTAGTGTGACAATACAAACTTTATTTTCAACTTTTTTGCTTTGTGTTCTTGTTTGGATGTGAAGATGTAGTGGTAAATACATATGCTTTTGATCGTGCAAAAAAATCTATCCAAATCTAATTGTCTAAATACTTTTTTATTATCAAAATTAAAACAAAAGAAGCCCAGATTCAAAATCTTCATTCAATTTCCTTCAAAAATCATATATATTTCATTGTTATATCTTTTGTAGTTTCTGAGCTAGAATTTTTTGTTAATTATTACCCCCAAATCATTAGATTTCCCTGGCACTGGGAAAGCCTTTGTTTGTAACATTTTCAAGCAGCTTCAAGCAGCGAACGGGTTAAAAAACAAACAAACAAACAACATACAAAAACACTACAGCAGACCAATATCCAAATCATCGCTTGACTGGTTCCATTCCACAGTTGTTGAATGTGCTATAACCTAAAATGGGAAGACTAGGACCACACAGTCAAGTTTCATCCACTCAAAGGATTCATCCAAGAGTAAATTGCTCAATTTCCTGACCAAGGCTTTGGGTGCCTGTTATCTTTTGGGTCTGGCTGAAGCCAGGATAAATGAATATATATGATAGCTCTGTCACACATTTTCAGACCAAATGGAACTGCATATCTTCAGTACCACAAATCCCCCTTTGATTACAATACATAATAAAAAATATTTTTAAAGTCTATGGCCTTTCATGCCCTGTCCTCATGGTAAACCTTGTTTTGATTTTCAATCCAAATCCATGCCTGTATGGTGTCAGCTGATTCATGAGGTTTGTCACTGAACAAACATCCAGAGGATGATTCTCATATAGTCCGCTCATCAAACAAGCAATTATCTGTGATCAATACATGACAAGACAATAGGGGGCTTGATAGGCCATGTTCCTTACATGCTGAATCAAAACAGGCCTGGTCACTGAACACTATCACCTACTCAACAGCAAATAACAGGAGGTGGCTGAAGGATACATTCTTTTTCTTAAAAGTTTTCAAGCCAACATCAGCTCACCCGATTTGACCAGTCACAGTAAGGAATGCGTAGTACCATCAACAGGCAAACATAAACTTCAAAGGACTCTTGCTGGTTTCAACACATGCCATCTCATTTTCTGACAGCTTCCCATAGGTGTTTCCACATGTATATTTTATCCCTGAATCTCATTATGCTCGGACATCTTTAAGACAATATGACAGCACTGACTATGGCAGCAGTCGAGTGTGAAATTAAAGCGAGAATTGGGGTCTGAAGTTTACATTACATACAACATGAGGAGGGAGAAAAACGTTTGACAGTGTTATTTCAAAGGGGTTAGCAAACTAAACCTTTGAAAGGCATCCGATTTCTTTAACTTTGATTAGCTCCCTGACAAGTTGAGTTGTTCTTACTCATTCATTGTGCAGGTGAATATGCATCCATAGTCTCAGGGTACCCTACATGATGTTATCTGAGGCAGTCTACATGGATACTGACATAAATATGTTAGTCCCATATGAGAACATATGCACTGCATCCTTTGTCCACACATATCTGACTGACTGAATTTTTTAATCACATGGTTTTGTTTATTAATTGAGCCATAATACTTGTGATCTTAAGTCACACACATACATACACAATGTACAAAAGTACATACTTTAACAAATGCACACACACAGATGCCGGCATACATACACAATTCAAGTAAACTGACCTGCCAAGGCCCCAAAATTCTTCCCATAAATAGAACCCTAATTTTCAGATGTATAATGGATGTTTTCGGTAGTATGCACATGTCATCATTTCTACAAATAGGCTCCTCAGGTCTTCTTTGTACCAACAAAGACAGGATTTATGATCAACGGGACACCTGCCACCTTTCTGCAGTCGAATTCAGGAACCAGGGGATGAATTAGGTGGGACAGGCTGAAGAGAAGATGATTTGGCTTTTTGACTGAATGCGTTTTAAACCCCTAAAGCTTCAGCTGACGAGTGTGAAGTTTAAAAAGAAAATGCATTTTGCCAAAATTCACACATCATTTTGGCTTTATTCTACAATGCTTTATCAGCCCTATTGAAAACAGAATAAAAAGATAAAGAAAAGAAAAAAAAAGAGAAACCTTCGAACCCACATTTTTCAACAAACTTTTGAAATTCTGGACCTTTCTATAAAATTCCGGATTTTGAGAATGATTTCGAAAGTATGGTAATTCTTGAAAAATTCTGCAGAGTTGGCAGCTATGTAACTGTCATACTCTTTCGTCTGATTGTACACAAATGACCATTTTTTTAGAAAAATGAAGCTACCTGGTGTGAAGTGGTTTTGCATTCTAGCATGACAGTGCTGCACTGTCTGGAATTTGTCTGCAATTTACTTTCCCTCAGTCAGTGGCTGGTTTTCCTGTAAATTTGTGCATCAGTCACATGCTACTCAAGACATGACGGCTGCTGCCTGCTACCTGAAGACAAAATGACTGCTGTGTGTGGTTGCGCACACCAAGCCATTTAAAAGAAACTAAACACTTCTCATGCCTTAGCAAACTTTACATGTGCATGTTGCAGCACACCTGCTTTGTCTGACTTCTATACCACAAATGCTTTGTGAAACAAAACAATGCAACAGCATTGTATGCACTTGGTGCTGTCATTTTTCTGAATGAAACAGCTGCTGACTTCATTGCAGCATCCCTTGCACACTTCCACAGGTCAGTTTCCAAGTCAAGAGAGTTTCAACACTTTCCTATCTAGGAAGTGTAAACAGGCCGAAGCAGTTGTAAACAGTTCTGAGACTTGAGCAGTTCACATCGTTTTGAATACATGCTTCAGTGTAAATCTCCTCTTACACCACAAAATTGGCTTACAATCCCTCTACCTTGCTGCACAGGACTGAAGACAGACGGCAACTGTCCAAAGATCTGCCTTGACATACTGTCAGGGGACCTTTTCTTTTCAAATATACAAACTTTCTGTGAAAATTTTAACATTCAGATTGCTGGTTATCCTGTACCTTTAACTTTGAATGCGAATCATTTCCATTCTTCACTAAATAAATTTGCATGAAGGGAGCATCAATCAAAAAGGTTTTCTTAAAACACTGCTCCTTCAATCATTAATTTCAACATAACAAGATGCACACAGTCATGCAGTCACTTACACATGAGCTCAAACATGTGCAGAAAAGTACAGATGTCCTAGTGTTCCCATTTGATACGAAATTCTGAATTTTGAAGTCATCATAATTTCAGACTGTCAGGGAAGTGCGTGTGGGAAGAAGGGGAGAGGGGGGAATGCGGAGGGGAAGGGGAGGGAGCGACATCTTCCAATTTTGGGTAAAAGTAGAGGTGGGGTGTGTGGCATCTTCCAAATTAGGGTAAAACAAGGGGAATATAGGGAGGGAGGATGGAGGAGGAAGAAGGATGCAATGTCATCCATACCGCCATGTATCCAAGGGTACAGATGAACTCAACAATTAACATTTGTTCGTCTCACTCAGCTCCATTTGACCATCCCGTTGCTTTTTGGAGCTTCAGTTCAGGCCATATGTTGAGTACATACTGTGTGCTCATGGGCTGGGATGGAAAATAACGTGTTTGTTTTTCCTGTCATCTGCTATGCTTATTGCATATATATAGCCCAACAGGTCAACTTGTTTGATTTTTAAGTTAGCATGCATCATGACGAGGCACATGGCAATGTTTTTAGGCATCAAAGTTGAACTTATGTGCTTCATTTATGCACATATGTGTGTGTCTTTGGGAACACAGTGTCCTTCCATCCTTCCCCTATGACTTACTGCCACAAGCTTGCAGCTGCTGTCCCTGAACTTGCTGTTCCCACAATCACATCGGAAGTGCCTGTAAAATAAAAATGCTGAACAATTAAGTAGTGGGGGAAAACAAGTGTAGGTTAACAATTCTTCCATCATTATAGTAATGACTTGGCAAAGATTAAAAAAAAAGAAAAAAAAAAGGGGGAAATGTATATTATAAAAATGAAAACCCTTCACTAGCTGCATGTGGGAACCATCGCAATCCCTCTCGAAGGCAGATCTATATGTATCGCCTGCTCCTAGGCCTTTCATCCGCTGGATCGGAACTCATCAGGGAGACACGGCTGATTGTGTCTGTGCTCTTGGCGTCAAATAGAGACACACCACAGTCCGTAGTTCTGTGGTGTTCTCACCACCAAGGGTTCAAAGAAGATAAACAAAAAAAATGTAAAATAAAAATGATCCAATACTTCAAAAGTTCTTACTGAACCGTAAACCCTGTGACATAATTTTCAATCAACAGATTTTGTACCTCAAGCTGGTACTTGTATCAAAGCCAAGGGGGAAAAGGAAATTCATAACTCTCCAACTGTCGCTCACTAACTGTAACTCACTAACTGGCTTTCAAGAGTTTATGACTCATAGTTGTTCTTTGCCAAGAAAAACAAACGAACAAAACACTTCAGTACATTTGTTGGTACAACCAGCATTGATAACAATACAGCTGGTTTTGGCTTCATCTGAAGTAGAACAGAAAAAGAAGGGTGATTATAATCAAAGCAAAACAGCTGTAACAAAGTGTAGTCCTGTGCAACATGCAGCTAACAACAGAATGTCAACTCCATGACCAACACTGCAGGTTTATGTCTGTTTCTTGCCAGGATGATATCATAGAAAGCAAGCACAGAGTCCCTCAACTTTGTGCCTCACAGTATCAGACCAAAATGGACTTCATTTATTTAACAAAAACCAGTCTTGAATTCTGTGGCTTACGGTGACCTTGAGTTCAATTCCCTCAAACCTCATGCAAGTGGCGAGTTCTGGATGGTTCTGGAGGCAGTCAGTCTCTCTCATGAGACTCACACTGGTTCCATCACAAAGCAACAACTGTAGTAAGCAAGATATTGAATAGGCAGTATCCTCACTGGGTCAGAACAGGCACTACTGAACGTCATGAAAGTGACTTTGCAGCAGTTTACGGTCTCCTCTGGAGGGGTGCCTTAAGATACAATATTGACTGCTCCATATGAACTGTAGGTACTGTGATAGGACACACCTAGCGTGGCCATGCATTGAGAGACCGTTGCATGAAAACAATCCCTCTCAGATGTCAAAGATCTCGCTCTCTCTCTCTCTCACACACACAAGCTAATATTTTAGTCACTGAAATCTACAACCACACAACAGAATACAGATGTTTTTTAACTGAACAGCACTTCAGCATTTTGGCTGCACCCTTTCACTTTGACAAACAATGTATTTCAATCCTAATTATTGAAAAATGTTGGAATATGAACATTTATTTTGCCAACTTCAAAGCTCCACCTCGTCTATTGCTTTGGGGGCTGGTCTGGGCCATTACAAACCTCCTTTATCGTTTCTCTGCTTGATTTCCAAACATGGGAATTTCATCTCTTATGATACAAGCACCTTGTCAGTTGCCAGTTTTCTTCTCTTCCCAATTCAAAGCCATGAACTGAATTCTGCATCATATGCACAACTGTATTTTAGCACTGCACCAGTGATAGTTGCTGACAATCATGCAAGAAGTGTGTGTAATTTGCCTGATGATAGACCTAAATCGAAGGGAAATAGATTTACTGATGCACACAGATTGCATTGTATACCTAGTAGATTAGAAGAACTTGTGACTGTGATCAAGCTTAAGCACTTACAAGTCAAAGCAGTCCTGAAAAGTAGCAAGTGTTCCACTCACAATGGCAAACAGAAAAATTTTTAGGTGAGTAAAAACAAGACTTCACTTGGAAAAGGCAAGTACGTCAAAATGATTACAAGATCTGTTACTCACTGTTACACTGTCTTGCTGCTTTTTCAGTCTGGTCATCCTAGCATCTGTTTTGATTTGCTTGCTTTCATCTGTCTTTTTTTTCTTTTCCCACTGGAAGATAATTACCTGAGAAAAAAATGTAGTGTCTGTTTCATTTTCAATTCTTTTGTATGTCACAGGTGTGTGTGTGTGTGTGTGTGTGTGTGTGTGTGTGTTTGCGTTTTGTTGTGTGTGTGTGTGTTATGGGGGGCGGGGAGGGGGGGGGGGGGGTATGTGTGTGTGTGTGTGTGTGTGTGTCAGAGGTGTGTGTGTGTGTGTGTGTGTGTGTGTGTGTGTGTGTGTGTGAGGGCAGATCCTACTATTTCTGTCTCTGTCCTTTTTCATATATTATACTCTGCACAGAATATACACATATTCTGACTTTCTGTCCAGTGACTGGTCTTGTTTCACTCGTGAAATGTTTGGGCTAGCAAACTAAATATTCTGATCTAGCCAGTGAAATTTTTCAGCACGAACCAAAGGCTAGTCTGGAAAAATCCCGACTTTCAAGGCTGCTAAACAAGTTTATACATGCACTGGGCTGACATGCACTTTGAGCTGGCTAAGGTGTCACACAAACTTATGAAGAACATATTGATTGTTACACATGTCAACAATGGTTGGTGTACAGCACATAGAACATGTCTGACGCCTAAATGTTTTGATAATTCAAGATCTATTTGCCCTAGAACTGCTACTGGCGTACTTTTCCACACAAAAAAAAGGTTTTCTACAAAGAGTGAGCACAAATCTTCGAAATTTGTGTAAAAGCTGGAGGGGGTAGGTGGAGGTGGGTGAGTGACATTTTGCCCTACCACCACATAGCAGAACAATTACATTGCAGTTGTTACACTATGAAAAAAAAAAATGTCCTCGCAAATTTCTTTCATACCTGGTTCTTTGACATCTGTCAGCACATGCTGTCATGCTATTTTTTTTTTTTTTTTTGTTTTTCATTTTTCGTAGGGTATAATCCCACTGGGTTTTTCATTGTTTTTTTTTTTATTGTGTTTGTCCATTTGTTTTTGTCCGACATATCAGCATATTGTTACAGAAGCAGACACAGCTGGATGAGATTTTGCACAAGTTAACAAGAGTTGTAGCTCTTCGGTTAAAAGACCCTGAGACAAACCATGGTTATACTCCACAAATGTGACTGCTGCTCAAGAACACTGTGTCAAAAAATCAGGGAGACAGGGGGAAGGGAAGGGAAAGGGAGGGGTTGTTGTTATTTGCCATATTTTCTCCAAATGTGTTCAAAATATGGCAAAATCATATGGGTAAACAGGTTTGCCATTCACAAGCGTTCTTGAATTACAAAGATGCGGTTTGAATTTGTGAAGAGAAAAAAATGTATTGCCTCGATAAGTCACAGAATCTCTAGTCTGTACCAACTTAAATGCACTCTAACCACAAAAAACAAACAAATAAACAAGAAATTATTCTATGTACCATGTTAGTTAAAATTAACTGGTGGAAAGTTCCAAAAGTCACAAGTACGTTGGACATTTCACGTTTTTGTTTCATGATTTAGCAACAATAACAAAAACTTATTTGTTTCCCACCACCTGGCCAACCCTAAACTTTGTTTTCACTCAAGTGGAAAAAAAGGAGAAAACATAAAAATAATGCGCACAGACAAGTTGTAGCTGACGACTGACATAGCAGAAAACAGAACTCAAGTATAGATTCCTTCACAGGAAAGCGCACGTTAGGATTGAAATGGTGATGAGAAGTGCAAACTGGCTCATAAGGATCAAAATGGCAATGAGAAGTATACATTGCACTGAGCATGAGTTTTTTTTTAAGGAAAAGGCTATGTTAAATGAGGGACATGACTAAACATGCAGCATGGTGCTTCATGTGTTCACCGTTTGACATACCTGTTTCCCTTTTGACGTACCTTTATAAGAAAAAGATTTCAAAGCTATTTTGCTTGTAAACTCATTTCACAATGAACTTCAGTCTGGCAAAACTGACCAATATTTCTTGCATTTCACACCATGAGCTGATGAACAGCACTGGTGGTAGACACATGACTATGCCTCACTCAACCATCAAATAGCAGATGAGAACTGGAAAGACCGGCTTAAAATTCTTATCATGATAAAGCTTTGCTTCTGATCAATTTTTAAATTCCATTGCCACTTAACTTGTCAAAGGCAATACTGTCATTGGTGCTGTGCAATGGCTCAACATGTGAGATTTCACCTTGCGAATATCTTAAAAGAAACAGCTTTTAAACACTCATTACTTTAAATAGTATAGACCTTCTGCAATGGAAACAATATCATGTGAACCAGGCCTAAGGCAATCTTTCTTTTCAAGAAGAAAAAAAATCTGACTTACCTATCCTATTCTTACTGTTACATTACTGGAAATATTTTCTCATTTGCCTTACTGTTTTATCACAAACAGACAAACAAACAAACATAGAAATTTTACAAACCATGCATTCAGCTTTGGTTCCAGGTATCACTGCTCAATTTACATACACACAGCCTGAAGTTAAAACACTCACTGTCAGAGTAAAACTCTGATGAATGAAACAGTAACAAGGAAAGGTAAGGAGAGACTGCAAAGCACACAAGAAGAAATTACTTTATGGAAAAGGAGAGATAGTCTTGTACTGTAGTTGTTAATACACTCACTTAGCTGGTGTAAGGTTTCACTTTGGCACTGGAAGGCTTTTCTTACTGTCGTTCTACTGACACTAGATCTGTAGCAGTGGTCTAGGCAGCAGACCTTTAAGTTTTAGAGAAGAAAAAAAAAAGAACCTGAGGGATCATATGTAGAATGCACCTAGTGTGGCAAAAGAACCCAGCAGAACAATACAGATGAAATTAGAAAAGGAATTTAGCAAACAGACAGGAGAACACACACACACACACACACACACACACACACTCTGGATTATGCCATCATCTGCATATTGCGCTCCCTGAAGAGGGCACCCCAAATTTCAGAACAGTTCAAACATTAGTCTGCCAACTTATGATTCATCAAATGTTTTGTACACGGAACACTTCAATCACAAAACTGAACACTATATATTCATCTATTGTAATGTTCTACTCTTACCGTTTTGTGTAAAGCTCATAGAGGTCATGACCCTCATGGCAATGGTAGCTGCATGCCAGGCAAACGCCTGCAGGCTCAGTGGTAGCACAGGTGGCACAAGCATACAGTGCCTGGCGCTTGACATAACCCTGCAAATTCATTTCCATATGATTATAATACCATCATATGAGACTGGCAAACTTATATCAATTATGGTTGCCAAAATAATATAAAATGGACAGAAAATCATCCAAAGAAGTTTAGAAATGACTTACAAACACACACATTTTCGTGAGAAATTTTCAAATATCAAGTCACCTGTCAAGCTCATACCAGGCTGTTGTGCACTTGTTACAAAGGTGACGGGGTGGAAACTGGTCCTTATCTCTCTCACTTGATCAACAAATCATGCCTGTCTCCACACACACAATTTTGAGATCATGCATATGAATTATTCCAAACAAGAAAAGTGTCCCAGTGTTCCTTTTCAGTTTAAGCAGTCAAAACCAAGGGTCTTTGAGACCCTCTGTTAAAAAATGTGAGGGTCCTTTGGTAAAATCTTAGCATCCGTACAACAAAATCTAAATTTGAACAAAGTCTTACTTGTAGAGCAATACCAAAACCTTCATCCAATCTGCAAAATGGCACACACACAGACAGCTATAACATTCACCAACAGCTTTCAAATCAAAGCATCAGAAGCAAACGAAAATCAGTAAAGTACTATTTTAAGAATGCCCCCCCCCCCCCCCCCCCCATCCCCTTTTTTCTATGGAGTAAAGTCTCTATTTGATGAATAGAGACTTTTCTCTTCAGAGAACAAAAAGTTGGGAAGCACAGCTCTAAAAAAGGACCTTGTTCCCAAATCTTAATGCTACACAAGGACTTTGCCATCATTCTTTCCAAAGTTTAGGCCTCCAACACTCTTACAGTTACATGGACACTGCCACACTTTTTGTTAATCTTTTCCACACAATTGAAAAAGAAATCAACAAAATCTTGAAAACAGCATCACTGCCTGCTCTTCTACCGATGACAATCTCTTCAACAAGAATGCTTCAACAAAAAATTGGAGGCTGACTTGTCTTCTCCAGTGAGTATTTTGCAATGGACAAGAGCCTCTGAATCAAAGCAGTGTTTGGTTATGAGATAGTCTATACCCACAAGATGACAAGTACAATAAGAACAAATTCAGGGTTTTTATTACTAATAACCGTTTAAAATTACATGACAGCTCTGAAATACTGACTAAAGGTCTCATGCCTAAAGTTGCTTTTTGTCCCCTCACTTTATGGTATCATGAAATGTATCCCACAGTGACTGAAAAAATCTGAAGCTCTACTAACAAAAGGTGTCATAATAGCACAAAGAGACAGAGGCAGACAAACAGATCTATCACTGGTAATATGTTTACATTTTTTTGTAATACAACAAGCATTATATCAATATGATTCAATGATCAAGATTCAATGACCAAGATTTAAGTTCTTTAAAATGTTCAAATAAAAAGGTAACCCTCTCAACAACAACAAAATTCAAAGGAAACTGCAAACTACTGCAAAAGCCTCTTTTCACAACACCACAGGTTTTCATTTTCAAGGCGATGTTCAATGGAACTGGAGCTTTTTTCTTTTCTTTCATGTAAGTAGTTTAAAATCAACAACAAAAAATGTTTAACATTTCTGGCCTCCACTGCCACTGGACTTGAATTCATTTAGTGCTTTGGGGCCTGTAAGGCCTTTCACTATTCAAATAAAAACAGAGCCTGACTTCAAGTGCTGTAAAAAGCCCAGGCCGGGCTGTGCTACTGAAAAACATTCTGAGTTGCAGTTGTACAACTTAAGGTATGGAGGTCTTTACAGTGGGCATTCAGGCATGACTTTTTTTTTTTTTATGTCACCATGGGTTTTGGGGAGATTGTTCAAGTACTATTCACATGCTCAAAGAGATTTCCTGTAATGAGCCGTCTTTAGAAAGCTTGAAAGAATGTCTTATGCTATCTGTATTTGTAACCAATTCAAAATGCGAATTATTGCATTTGTACATGTGATATATTGGTCATTATCTTATCATCTAATTCATAATCTAAATGGGAGTACGGTTCTGGATTCTCACGTGGCAAACACCGAGTTTTTTCAAGAATATATCAACCCATCTTTTTATCAGACCAGTTTTCAGATTCATAAATTTGCAATCAAGTTCAAACTATGTGGCACAAGCCAGTCTTATTCTACCAGTGGCTAACTACCTGAATCATTCTGTTGGGACGACGGCTGCCACCCTAGGCAGACTATCATGACTGCTGTGTCACATTGCAGTGCTTCATTTTTTCATGAATCCCAACCACGTATAACGTAGAATGGGGATTTTCCTGCATGCCTACTGGCTCAGGGTTGGGATGCTTTTGTAGCCTATTCTACTGACAGAACAACTTTAAGCTACTGGGCATTCATATTGTTGATCGGCTTCAGGGATGGCCATGATTTGTCTCTAAAATCGGAAATGAAATGAGGCAGGGAACAGTAAACGATAAACAGTAAACAAATGGGGTATTTTTTGCTCCCTAAGAAAACCTAACACAGAGTAACTCTTATTCAAGACTGGCACAGCCTTTTAAACTTGAATAAAGTCAGACAAATACATAGACGAACAATCTAATAGTGGGGGAAAAAACAAGCGCAGGCCAACAACTGAACTGTCTTCATAGTAATGACTTGGCAAAGATTTGGAGTTGAGGGGGGGGGGGGGGGGGGGGGGGGGGGGGTGTTGAAGATGGAGAAACTGGGAACATGAAATTAAGAAAATATGTTACAGATATGAAAACTCTTCACTAGCTGCATAAGGGAACCATGGCAATCCCTTTTGAAGGCAGATATATTTGTATTGCCTGCTCCGAGGCCTTTCGTCCGCTGGGTCGGAACTCATCAGGGAGACACGGCGGTTGTGTCTGCGCTCCTGGCGTCAAATAGAGACACACCACAGTCCATAATACTGTGGTGTTCTCACCACCAAGGGTGCAAAAAAGAATCCAATAGCACCCCCAAAGTAGCCAGCAAAGAGTAGTAAATGAAACCAAACGAAAGTGTGGGGAGGAAAAAAGTTGCTGAAAAACTAAAGACATTATGCAAATAGTATAAAATGTAGGGGACAATCTTTGAGCCGACGCTTGAGGATCCACCCAAAGATGCAAGGGAGACCAAAAGACAAACACACAGACGGGCAGAAACAAATACAAATAACCTCAATTTAATCAAAACAAAATCGGAAATGAAATGAGGCAGGGAACAGTAAACGATAAACAGTAAACAAGTGGGGTATTTTTTGCTCCCATAAGAAAACCTAACACAGAGTAACTCTTATTCAAGACTGGCTATTGGATTCTTTTTTGCATCCTTGGTGGTGAGAACACCACAGTATTATGGACTGTGGTGTGTCTCTATTTGACGCCAGGAGCGCAGACACAACCAGCCGTGTCTCCCTGATGAGTTCTGACCCAGCGGACAAAAGGCCTCGGAGCAGGCAATACAAATATATCTGCCTTCAAAAGGGATTGCCATGGTTCCCTTATGCAGCTAGTGAAGAGTTTTCATATCTGTAACATATTTTCTTAATTTCATGTTCCCAGTTTCTCCATCTTCAAACTCCCCCCCCCCCCCCCCCCCCCCCCCCCCCCCCCCCCCCCCCCCCCCCCCCCCCTTTATCTCCAAATCTTTGCCAAGTCATTACTATGAAGACAGTTCAGTTGTTGGCCTGCGCTTGTTTTTCCCCCCACTATTAGATTGTTCGTCTATGTATTTGTCTGACTTTATTCAAGTTTAAAAGGCTGTGCCAGTCTTGAATAAGAGTTACTCTGTGTTAGGTTTTCTTATGGGAGCAAAAAATACTCCACTTGTTTACTGTTTTTTGTCTCTAAAAGTCATGTCAGTGAAGAGATGATGCGAGACCAGACTTTTCGATCACCTTTGTGTAAGTGCAGTCTTGATCGTCACTGCCACCAAGAACAGCTGATGCATCCTCCTGCATGCGCGATTCCTGTGCAAGAACTTCGAGCATTGACACAGAATCATCATCATCAACTGTTGGTTTGTTGTCTGCTGACATGATGTTTGGTTTCACCTGTTCTGCGCAATGCCGTCTTCCGCCGCAGTTTTCGCGGTTGCAGTTCTGGCAGGGAGTAACCACAAATCATGAATTACAAGATTGCATTTATTATTCAAGATGTTTAAACTTTGCCTACATCTTTGTTTTAATTTTCTCTTCAATTTATTCTTTATAATGAATATATCTCTCAAACTGAGTTTATCTACACAGTACATGTTTACATGCATGAAATGGTTGATACATAACGATTATTCCCTATATGACGTCAGGGAGGAGGAGAGAGGACAACAAAGAGCAAATCACTCTCAGCGCTTGATTGTCGCGCGCGGCTTCGAAGCATGGTAGAGTATGGTGGAATTACTGGTTCCCAGCTTTCCTTTCGTGCTCATTTGATCTTCACACGCTCTCGTTGAAGATTATTGCAGCATTTTAAAGTGGTATGAACTACACAAACTGATCAATTTAAAAACAATTATTGCAGCAGTTTAAAGTGGTGTGAACTACACAATCTGATCAATTTAAGAAGGGCAACAGTCTGAAGTTAGTCAAAGGACACTGTAGGCTTCAAGTCAGAAGTAACTTTTTTGCTGACAGAGTCATAAACTCTTGGAATAGCCTCCCAGCTCACATAGTTACAGCTCCAACATTGAACACCTTCAAGTCCAGACTGGATGCCCACTGGAATAGCCTTCCATCAAAGTTCAATCCAGTATGCTATGAATAGGTGGTGGTAGTGCCAGTACTATTAGAAACCCCATGCATGCAAGTTCATAGGCGTAGACTTACATCTGCTAATTTCGAAGGTGAACAGGCCTCCAACGAGGCCTCAAACACCTCAAGTTCAAGTTCAAGTTCAAGAACAGCAACAGACAAACCAAAAACATCGTGGAAGCCCAAGCAGAATCGCCGCGATCAGGTCCCCAATCCATTTTTTTGCATTTTGGATCAAACATGACAGTTTTTCAAATCTTGGAGGTGTTCAGCCTTTATCACCAAGTATGAAGAAATGTAGCTCATGTACATAAACAATATGCCTCGGCATGTCCAGAGCCACGTCAAGTTATTTGCTGACGACACAAAGGTCTTCGCAAGGAACGACAATGATACAGCCATGGCAACACTGCAGGACGACCTGGATCACCTTCACGAGTGGTCGACAAACTGGCAAATGCAGTTCCATCCTGGGAAGTGCTCTGTCTTGAGAGTGGGGAACCCGAAGACAGACAGGAAATACTACATGAGAGGCCAGGATGCACAGGAGGAACAGACTGTGGTGGAGCTAGCAGAAAGTGAGGTGGAGAAGGATCTTGGCATCTTGATCGACAAAGGGCTGACTTTCAAGAACCACATAAACCAAGCAACTGCAAAAACAAACCGAATCCTTGGAGTCATCCGACGATCATTTGACTTCCTCACCCCTGTGGTTTTCATCCAGCTGTACAAGTCGCTAGTTGGCCCGATTCTTGAGTATGGGCACACAGCATGGCAACCCCAGCATAAGACATTGTGTTGCAAGTTGGAGGATGTTCAGAGGCGTGCCACCAAGCTCATTGCATCCTTGAAAGAAAAGCCATACCCGGAGCGCCTTGCTGCACTAAACCTGCCTAGTCTCGAACATCGCCGTCTCAGGGGGGATATGATCGACATGTACAAGTATACGCATGGCCTGTACCTGACCAACTGCCCCCAGTTCAGCTACTTCCAAGGCAGAGACACGAGAGGACACAGTCTGAAATTGGAAAGATCACACTGCAGGCTCAACATCAGAAGCTGTTTTTTTGTACAGCGTGTGACCGCCACCTGGAACAGCCTGCCAAACAGTGTGGTCACAGCCCCATCAGTCAATGCTTTCAAGAACAGGCTCGACGCACACTGGAAGGAGCTTCCTGCAAAGTTTGACCCTGCCTGCTACCATTAGCTACAACTGTCGAAGTTTTGTACCACACATGACAAATCAGTTGTGCTAGTGGAAAAGGACCTGTGAACAAGCTGCTAGGAGCTTCAACACGGAAACCATCTAGTATCCAGTATCCAGAGTTTCAGTTTCATCAAGGAGGCATAACTGCGTGCGGACTAGTCCATATACGCTACACCACATCCGCCAAGTTTTGAGAACACACTACGCATGATTTGAAGCTGATGGATAAATGAATTAACAACAAAGATGAGACAATTGTTGAAGAAGAGGGTCTCGTGGCTACGACTCGGCGGATGTTTGACCTACGTATTAGCCCAACACGCTGGTCAGACCTTGAGTGCCTACCTACCATTTGTGTGTGTGTGTGTGTAGTGGATGTACACGTGTGTGTATGATGTGTGGGCATGGGCCCATGTGTGTGCGTGGACGCGTGTGTGTGTGCGCGCGTGTATGTGTGTGTGTGTGCACGCGTGTATGTGTGTGCGCGCAGGCATGTGTGCGCGTTGTTTGTGCGTGTGCAGAAGTGCATGTACATATGTGTGTGTGTAATTTGTGTGTTTGTGTGAGCACACATATCTGCATATAGGTTACAGCTGTGAGTCGCATACATGTGCAAAAGAAAATGAAAAGTCCTACTCCTTTGAAGCTCCTGAGTATGCCTGCACTATGTATAACTACCCCACTTGTAAGGGGGGATGGGGTGAGAAGAGTGAATGACATTAAGTGGAGGAAGCCACATTGTTCCATAGAATTCACGTACCTAATAGGTAAGGGCTGTAGCTACGACTTAACCTATGATACAAGGGTGAGCGGGGAAGGAAAAGGGAGTGGCATCAACTTGTGTCCATCACGTTTCAACAACATTATTGGCCTGTTCACAAGCATGTGACACATGACATAAAATCTTGAAATCTTTTTACTGTATCGGTCTGGAACAAAGACAGAAAAACAGACAGAGAAAAAAGAGTGAAATGAAAGCAAGGGAGAGGAGATGAAGATTGATGTAAAAAAAAAAAAAAAAGAAGTAAATATGGGATAAGGCAGTTGTGAGAGAGAGAGGAGGGAAAGTGTGCAAGGTTCGATGGTGATGGATTTCAAATCATCACAAGAACATTTTTCTAATTTGATCATTAAGTTACTAATAGCTTGTGCGATGGCTCTTTTATGTTTACAGACAGCGCAAGCTGGGAAGATGAGATGCATCACTGCAAGGTTCACGCCGGGTCAAGAACTGCGTCAGGCTCTGCTCCAGCTGGTGAAAACCCAGGGGCTGAAATCTGCCTTTGTAGTGACATGTGTTGGAAGTGTGAAGAAAGCAACACTACGCCTCGCTGACTCTGTTTCAGTAGGTCACACCCATTCACCTCAACTTCTGTATCATTTTTTTTCTTAATTCTGAGGAAGAATACACGGCGTAATAATCACATGTAGCTTTTATCCTATATATTGCAAGGGTTCAACAAATAAAGCTCTCCATCATTCAAAGAATCTGGTCTTGAATTCTGAATGACTTTTATTTATACTACCCACTGTAACTCAGCCATTAAGGGGTGTATGGTGCTTTTCACCATTTCATCACTTTGTCAATGTTGTCATATTGTGCTACACTTACAAGTGTGACTACAGTAAAAGTATGGGAGAATTAAATGTTTATGTTAAGTACATGCATATGTGTGTGTCACTTGGTATATGTATGAACGCAAACATGAATCCATAAATTGTGTATTTGATTGTGTAATGCAAAGCAAAGTGAAATAAAGAAAACAAACTGCCAAGGCCTGGAAGTCGAAGTACCTTGGAAGACATGAAAATATTCGGATCGCAGACTTTCCTTTTCATTGCATTTTGGTCTGAGACTATTATCATATCCTGTATTCTGTGTTTACTTTCATAATGTATCCTGCCTTCAGTCAGGCCTGAGAGATACAGACACCTGCAGTGTTGGTCAGGAAATTTGTGCAAGACTCTCTAAGATGCATCCTTTAAGTGGATGAAAGTCGGCTGTTTGGATCTTCTCAATCGAGCCCTCAGAAAAATGTCAATCACGCCCTCAGCAAATTCAGCTCCCAGCAGGAAATCTGTGATGCGAACAAACAAATTACCTTGACTTCCACACCAAGTCAGTTTTTAACTTTCTATAACTTTGTTTTGACCAACAGTCACCACTTCATTGGTAAACACACAGTTCCATCATCATCATGTGTGTTTTTAACAGCATAGTTTTTTCTTTCAGATTGTGACCCATAATGGCCCATTTGAAATCGTGTCCTTGGTCGGGACTTTATCTGGGGGTGAAGGCCATCTGCACATATCACTCAGCGACAGCCTTGGGCAGGTCATCGGAGGTCATGTGGTTGGTGACCTGATCATTCATACAACAGCCGAAGTAGTCATAGGAGACTGTGGAGTCAGGTTTGAACGGGAAAAAAGATGAAGACACTGGATGTAAAGAACTAGTCATCTATTCTGAACAGAAATAACATTTGTTTTGTGTTGATAATTTGATGAAGAGTTTCTGCTTGAGGAAGACTGACTTTTGGTGGGACAAACTGTTATATTATTTGAATAAAAAGATCAACTGCAAAGTTTTAAATGGATTTGTGTTGTTATTTTTTTGGGATGGATTAGAAGTATATAGTTTATGTCACAATTGTTTTCTCTCGTTCTTCTGTTTGAATGAGTTGTACACTTTTTCCCCGTTTGTATGCCATACATGCCTTTCTTTATCATAAAAAACTAGGATTCTTTTGTTTTTCTACTTTCTTTTTGTGTCCTTCTTTTCCTTATCATAAACAATAAAATAACCCAGATAGCAGGAGAAATACAATGAGATATAATGTTAAACACTGAATTGTATGATACAAAGCAATATGTATACATGAAATGTGACATAGATTAATTGTGAATTAGTGTTCATTTCTTCCTTGTCTCTGGATTCTTTTATAGATATGATTTTATGCACGTATCTGTTTTGTTTGAAACTTTATCCCCCCAAACATCCATGCTGAAAATGATCATGGATATCCTTACAAACATGATCAACCGAAACAAAGAATTCATGGCGATAGACAAGTTCAAATTTACAATAAATGACTTGCTGCTGTGCAAAGTGGTTAACATCTTGGATTCCTGACTCGGGTGTAGGTTTGATTCCCATCACAGCTGTGTTATAATTGTGGTATCTTCCAGCTCCTGACCGACTGCTACCCAGACTTGAGTTTGCTATTGGCTCAACTGGGAAGACTGGAACCATATGGTCGAGTTCCATCCCCTTAATGGATGCTTATCTGAGTGTGTCATTCAACTTTCCTGACCAACACTGAAGGGGTATCTATCTCTCGGGCTTCGTCGATGCCGGGATATATTATGGAAGTATGCATTGAGTACAGCCCTGTCATGCAGCCTCAGACTGGAAAGGAAATCCGTAGCATCATTATGCTCATCAATCAACATTTTTAAAAATGTCTGAAGTTCTGTGGCCGGTCATGCCCTGCTCTCACAGTGACCTCAGTATCCATTTCCTCTAAAAGTGTATATGATGAGTTCATATTGTGGTTGCAGGTACATGTAAGTTCAAGGGGACCATTGTTTGACGGACATGGTGATGCTGTCCAGATGGGGGCGCTCAACTCATGCCAAGTCTATGACTGAGCAATAATTATTGTCATCCGTAAGGGGCTTGGTAGGTGAATGTGTCCTGCACATGTTGGATCAGAAAAGGTGCCACTGAACACCACTGAAGTGACCCATTTTCCTCCATCTCCGTCCCATCCCTACCGCCACCACCTCCTCTGATGGTGTCATTACACAGCCGTACCCATACAGATTGTGATGCAGCACTAGCACCGGCAGTCCACAAGGAGCAGTCAGTATCGAACCATCACGTTACGACCCACCAGAGCATGCACTATTGCCAAGTCACTCAGCAGTGATTGTGGTGCCTCTTCTGATTCACCTTCTAAAGCCTCTGAGATTTGTCGCACAGCCAGTGCCAGTGTGTATCCCCTCTGAAAGGTGTCTTCAGTTTGTATGGTGCAGAAAACTGCCCCTGTCTGAATTAGATTAAATCGTTATCTTCGCTGGTGTTGAAAGTGCATGCCTGTATCTCTTTCTGTCAGACAGCACCTAAAAGAAGGTGGCCAAGAGGGATCAAACATTTTCTGCTTTTTGGTCTGTGTGTGTGCTGCATGCTGACATGTGAATGTGTTGACTGGAGTAAAGGGGCAGTCTCTGGATGGAAGTACAAATGGTTGCTTAGCCTTCCTGTTCAACCAAGGAACTACCACTGTCAACTGTAAGCTTCTTACCAGCTGCTGTGGTTAGTGTCACAGAACTGCATGCAGGGAGGTTGTGGATTCGATTCCCATTAGAGGCATTATTTGTAGAATTTTTTTTCCTCTCACCCTGGACCCAGAGATTTGAGTGTACTGTTGGCTCAAATTGAAAGACTGAAACCAAACAGCCAAGTTTTAACCTTTTTTTTTATGGCTGTGTCTCTGGGAGTATGGCTCAAATTTCCTGCCCACACTACAGATACCTTATCTCTCAGACCTGGTTAATGCTGGGATATATCACAAAAGAAAAAAACAGAGTACAGTCCTGTCATGTTGTTTCTGACCTGAATGGAGAACATAGCATCATTTTCATCATCCTCCTTGATCATTTTGAAAAAAAGAAAAAAAGGAAGGAAATGTAGGAAATGTCAAATTTGTTTCCCTTCATGACATGCTCATGTGGTGACCTTGGTTCCGATTCTCTCTCCATGTCCATGCCTGGATGAATTCTAAGTCATTTCTATGGACTCTCATTGGATGAACGCGGTAACACACTCTGGGGGTGAGGGGAGGGGTAGCAGGGTCTGCGACCAAGCAGTCTCACTGTCGCCAGTAGGGAGCTTAGGAGATATCCTGCCTATGCGGCATCAGAACTGGCACCACCTAACTCTAACGACACTTGTGACTCGGTCACAGAGAAGTTTCTCTTCTGGAGGTTTGCCTCATGATGACTTGTTCCTGACTGCTCCCTGTAGACTACAGGTATTGGAGCTGCAACAGCATAAACCTGGGTGTAGATATGTAGGGGAAAGCCAGAATAAGTGGAATGGGAGTAATGCCACGGAGGAGCTCAAAACGTTGGACAGATGAAAAAAAGATAAGAAAAGAAACTTTGGGCTTCTCTGGTGGTGTTCAGAATGTGTTGAACAATTGAAGGTTACATAATTATGAGGCAACAGCATTTCAGGGTCTTGGTAGGCGGCCTCAGGCCAACTTGTGATACCGACCGCTTTTGGACATGGAGCTTGTACTGTGTGTGACAGAATAGATTAAATATGGCTCTGTCTCTCCACTCCATATACATGTTACATTCAGGTTCACTGTTTGGTTCAAGAAAAGAGCAGCAAGTGTGTGTATGCATGTATGTGTGCACGCATGCCTCTGTGTGTGTGCGCATGTGCACGTGTTAAAGAAAGGGTGTGTGCAAAATAAGCCACTTAACACTTTTTGTTGTTGTCAAGAACAATGTCACAATTTCCTTCCCTTTATTGGATTTTTCACAACTGGCAATACAGTAATAACTCACAATCAAGCATATACACATGAAAAGAACCTGGACAAAGGCTACAACATGAACAAAAAAAAGGAAAATTTGGTCGATTAAAAAAAAGCTGCATTAGCAATATTAATTTGATAAAAGATGACATTGTGATAAATAACAACAGGTATGTCTGGTACTCAGTATTATTGTTTTAGCTATCCTTTAGCTACCCAAGCATTCTGTGGGAATTCCAACAGTTAAGTATCATTCATGCAATTTGTCTGTCCTCTCATGTCTCTTGCTGTATATTTCTCTTTATCTATAGCTGGATTTGTGTTTGCATGTTTTCCTTTAAAGCCATTTCATTTTTTCTTGATATGTCAAGTTAACTGTGGATCTGTGTATTCCTAGGTTCATGCCTTATTTCAGGCACGAGGCAAAACGTTAACTTGTAATTCTGTGTACAATGAAATATTTTTAAGCAAGAACATGGTCACACTGTGAAAGACAGGTTCTGTACTGCAGATTGTCTGTACACTGTGTAATGTCCCCTTTCTTATCCTTTTTCAGAACAGCAACATTGAAAAAAGTCTTTAGGATCTGCTCTGCAGATTGCTTTTTGCAGTGGATTGCTACCTTAATTTCTGTCATAATTATTTTGTCATGAATCATAGAGCATGATTATTACACATACAAATAGATGTAAAACTGATTAAAATAACTGAGTGGAGAAAACGTTAAAACAAAATCTCAGCTGCTGGAATGATAGCAGAACAACCAAAAAAAAATGGTGTGCCACAGAACAAGGCATTGGCTGCTAAATGAATGGTAGTTATGTTCTACAACAGAACACTGTCGATTTAATTCCTGTCCAATAATTTAACATTTCAAAGACAGAGAAACCTCAACCTGGATTGGTCAGTGCGAGTCAATCAAGATAAAGCAGGAGTAACATTTTTAACAATAACTAAAACAATCGTTTTTACCGTTTTCATTTCTGTCTGCTTTTAAATGATACCTGACTACTCAACGTTGGGTGTCAGTAAAATTCATATGATCTAACAGGTTTAAATCAAATATTAAAAACTCA
Source organism: Conus canariensis (assembly GCA_033310375.1). Lineage (NCBI taxonomy): Eukaryota > Metazoa > Mollusca > Gastropoda > Neogastropoda > Conidae > Conus > Conus canariensis. The sequence continues at coordinate 74,710,937 of CM065717.1, read as the reverse complement.
GCAGCTGAAGAAAATAAAACTGAAAACAAATTTGAAAGGACAACTGAACATGTCATGAGCAGCCACTCTGATAAAATTAACAAACAAAACAAACAAGTAAAACTGAACATGGTAACAAAGAAGCCAAGTTCAGGTGGGAGCACTTGAAATGGGTGCAATAAAGATTTCTGCTTTCATGCATTAGTTTTCAAATATGTGCGGGAGAAAAAAAGAGTTCTGGTAAGGGCACCTGAACATTCTGCTTCAAAGACTTCCTACTTTTGTTTGTTTGTTTATAAACAGGAACAGAGAAGAAAAACAAATGAGAGAAAAAAAGTATGTTTAGAAACTCATCATCAGAGGACATGGGAGGGGGGGGAACTGGGGAGAGAAAATTATGATTAGAAATAGAGCGATGGAACAGTGAAAGCAGGTGAGGAGTAAAAAAAAAAAAAAAAGAAAAACACACATACACAATCAGGAAGAAAAGAGAAGAATGGACAAAGGTGGGAAATGTCAGCCCAGTTTTTCTCTCACTTACCTGTCCAAACAAGCACTTTATTTCTACCTGTCCAAACAAGCACTTTATTTCTACCTGTCCAAACAAGCACTTTATTTCTACCTGTCCAAACAAGCACTTTATTTCTACCTGTCCAAACAAGCACTTTATTTCTACCTGTCCAAACAAGTGCTTTATTCCTACGCAGAACATCGCCATGTTATCAAGATCCGCAAAATGAACATGGGAGAGCAAAAAGGAGCAAACCATGCCTCCTACTCCAGATGGTCCACTGAGTAATCACCCTTAATGAATCCATGTCATAGTGTTCGACTCCGTTTTGAGAAGGCAGAATGTGCAAAGGTGGTAGACGTCTGCCCCAGTTTCATAGTTACATTCACTGCTGTATGGAAGCCATTTTCACAATGTTTTCAGCGGGATGATTCAGAGATCAGGAAACTATTTGGTGCTCATTCTAACACAGCACTTGATAAACCTGTAAGATGGACTAGTTGATGAAACTGAGGGGGCTATTTATACATTTGAATATTTTACATAGGCTATGTTGGTTAGCAAGTTAATAAATATGTATATATATATATATATTATTCAAAAGAGAGAGGGAGTGAGAGACAGAAAGAAAGACAGAGAGGAAAAAAAGGGGGGAAAAAGGGCTGAAAACAATTTGCAGACAAATATCTCCACCAATTCATCATGTGACAGCTGAAATCCTGACATCCTTGTGGCAGAAAGAAATAGGCAGAGCTCAGGGTGCACTTAGTTTATCACATATGAATAAAATATAGAACAAAATAAATTTCTTACGTGTTTACACTCCCGCCATCTAGTTGCCAAATAAAAAGAGAAAAGCTGGCATGGTTGTATTAGTGGGGGGGGGGGGGGGGGGGGGGGGCAGAGTTAAAATTTTCAAGAACAAGGATTCCACAAATGAGTCATGCAGATAGAAAAACAGTAAACAATGGTGACATTTTTTTCCTCCTCCTAATTCCAGACAGAATAACAGAACGCGACAGAAAAGCGAAAAACCATGAATGCACAATCTGCAGACTCGCGAGTTCTGATTCAGTTTCCAGTAACAAAGCCCAGTCAGCCTCCCTAGGGCTTTTCATGAACAGGGAAAAAAAGGTTTTATCTTGCACTGGTCAGATCATGAAAGAAAAGATTACATCCTGAAAAAGAAACGCACAACGAATGCAACTCATGACTTGGTAGCTAAACTGTTGACATAGTAGATCAGACTAAACTGTGTTGTGAGCATCAACATTACGCTAGACTTCTCTCAGATATTTTAAAAAAAAAAAAAAGAAAAATACTTGAACGTAACATAACAATAGCTGAAAAAATGCTATACTGGATAAACAGATATTGCAGAGTATTCAATTGTAACAAAAAAATCCATGAAAATCATGCCGTATAAGCAAAAGGACACTGCAAAACAGACAACTATGTCCACTCTGGACAATGTGTACAACTTTCACCACCTTGTTGCCAGATTACAACAGAAGGGCTAGCAGGTCATAAACTGTGGTCAGTGTGAAAGAGTTCCCAAAACAAAGACAGGAGAATGGTCCACCAAAGGCAAAAAAACAGCTGACTACAGTAATGGACAAAAAACAACAACAAACAAACAAACAAAAAAAAAACAAAATTAACAACAGAAAAAAGGAAGTTGCCAGCACAGAACTTTCAGAGGGCGGGGGAACTTTCTGTATCAACCCCCCCTCCCACACACACACACACACACACACCTGCCCACCCCATTCTCCATGGGGAGAAGGTGGAATACAATGTATATTGAAAGACACCCTTGCCTCTGCATCAACAGACATAAACAGCAAAACTGTTTATTTATTTAATTAATAAAACCCAACTTAAACGCAACAACCAGAAAATTGAAAAAAAAAAAAAGGTGGGCATTAGTACACAGTTAGACTTTGGAACCTGTTAACTGCCATTTTCCCATGCCCTGGCTTGATTTTAGTTTTCTTGACATATGGAACATGATAATATGATTCGTTTAGTTTGCAAAATTACAATAATCTGAATTTTGTAGTAGTCAGGTTTTTCATTTATTTATAAGAAAAAAAAAAAGAAACACACACATACACACCACAATAACAACTGTTTAAGGAAGCATAACGAAACAAAAACAAAGAACATAAACAAAAGAAAACAACACACACAACATCTCCAGAGCAAAAAACTTGTGTACATACATAAGCAGTCCATAAATGAGGAAATGACATCAAAGGAGACTTCAAAAATAACAGGGACAAAAAATGTACTGATGATAACAATTCTATCAATCGTCTGCCACATATTCTCATGGTACTAATATATGGAACAGCAGGTCACTGGTCATAGGAATCAAGGCAAATATTATATCCAGATATAGATCAACTTTCCACCTGATGCTGATTATCCAACAAGTTTCCATCAACAGTAAATAAAGGAGATGTTAAAACTGTCCGTGTGTGTGTGTGGGGGGGGGGGGGGGGGGGGAGGGGGGGTTGCAGTTTTATCATTTCAACTAGATCCATTTGAACAACATCTCCGTGAATCACTGAAAAGTCAATGGAAAACACAGACACACACATTTGTGCATTCATACAGCATACCTGAATTCCCTGTCAAACATCACCATCGAGACAACAATGAAGACCATGATCTTGCAAAGTGTAGGGCTTGGGCCAAAAAGGCACAAATTGGTAGTGCAGTTTTCTCATCCAACAAACAACACAAATATTTCAGATTCTGATTTTATCCTCATATCATTACACAGTGCACATCGGGTATTCTTTTCAGTAACGTTTCCAAAAACACTGATATGATCATGATAGTCCTATTCACCGAATTCAATTACCTTAAGAAACAAGATAATCGATACAACAGTCATCCTGGGACTGCAGAACGAGCAACAGCAAGTGTGAAGGAATTAACTGGACTCAAAAAAAAAAGACAAACAAAAGAAAACCACAATGCCACCCCACAGACTTGAACATTATAACAACTGAACACCCTTTCCCTTCCCCTCTCACAAAATATTCTTACTTCAAACATTTCTTGAGGAAACTGAAACGCAGGAAGCATTCCTCAACGACTGAGGGTAGAAATCTGTCACAAAAACATATTTAAGCATATTTTCAATATGGTCTGGTAAAAACAAATTTCTCTCAAAGAGGATTTACCTCCCTGTAAACAACAGTTTTCTCAGTTGATAGGAAAGGAACTGGTTTATCAAAATTGCACGTCAACTTCTCTTAATCCGATGATCTTGTTTGGAACATGCTTTCTGATCTGTTAGATCAGAACAGGCGCCACTGAACACCACCAAAGTGACTTGGCAGCAGTGCAGTGTCTCCTCCGGTGGGTTGCCTCTTGACTTGACACTGACTGCTCCCTGTGGATTGCCGGTGCCGGGGCTGCGGCGGGGCCGACCGGGCTGTGGATGTGGTTGGGGTGTCGGAATGAGCGGCGTGGGTGCAGTGCCTCTGAGGTGGAGCAGAGGTTGGGACAGCAAAAAAAAAAAAAAAAAAAAAAAGAAACACACACTGCAGAGAATGTAACTTTAAGAAAAATAACCAATTTCTTGCCACATTTCCAAACATGATATTACAGCTCAGGAGACCAGAATCCATGAACTACCTATGAATATGATCTATCACAAGTCATGAAATCAATATGCAGAGAACAACCAAACAAAATTTCTCAACTTCTTGTAAAAACTGACAGTGTTTTCAGCGATTCAATGAAAAAAAAACCCAAAGAATTTGTTCTGAATACCAGGCATTATTTTTGTATGATCCTAAGAGAAAAGAAAAAAACAGGATTCAATTTGGCAAGCTCAGTGTCATTTCAAGCTTTCCCCAAAAGAGGTCAGTAAGTATGATAACGCCACCCATATAACTGCTCTGAATGTGTAACATGCACTGTCTTCTCACAAGCAGAAAAAGAGCACCCGATGGAAACAGAAATGTACACATATATAATTCTCTGAAGAAAACAACTGTTAACGTTTTGAGCAAATAAGCAGATACAACAAGGTCAACAGGCAACGTTCACATGGATTTATAATTGTCTAAAAAAAAAGACCATCTCAATCACCCAGAACAGACAAAACTTTTAGTACCGCAAAATATGAAATGGGATCAGGTAAACACACACACACACACAAAAAAAAGGTCATAGACAAACGAAAGATCTACCATGCAAACTGTGGCCCTTTATGTTTCTGACTAAAGGAAGAAAGGACGATCGTGACAGGCTGCCAACGACTAGTTACAAAGACAGAATACAGCATCTGTAGAAAAATATCAATAACAGACAAATGACAGTACAAAGAAACTCTTGGTAGAGCTTGCCAGCAGGTCTTCAAACAAGAAACTCTGCCCACTGTACACTCCAAGGGGGGGGCTGGACCGCATCCAGGTCACGACTCCTAAATGCCCTTCTGCTGTGAGAAATATTCTTGGCACTGCAAGGGCTTGAACCTGCAACTCCTGAATGGGCTGACATCACAGAGCCCTTTTTTGACAGATGTCTAACCCACACATGCAATACACAGCTATCAACACCTAAGCTGGGAAATCTAACCCTGAAGTTCACTCCTCAATCAGATTTAGCTGGAGCTCTTCTGCTGCCTCTGCCACTGCCTTTAGGGCTCTGGTCCTCTCCTCCAGAAATGAAGAGCTGTCTAAGGAGATCATTGGCTGATAAGCCGACAACGCCCCTTACTCTAACTTCTCTGCTGCCTCTGCCACTGCCTTTAGGGCTCTGGTCCTCTCCTCCAGAAATGAAGAGCTGTCTAAGGAGATCATTGGCTGATAAGCCGACAACGCCCCTTACTCTAACTTCTCTGCTGCCTCTGCCACTGCCTTTAGGGCTCTGGTCCTCTCCTCCAGAAATGAAGAGCTGTCTAAGGAGATCATTGGCTGATAAGCCGACAACGCCCCTTACTCTAACTTCTCTGCTGCCTCTGCCACTGCCTTTAGGGCTCTGGTCCTCTCCTCCAGAAATGAAGAGCTGTCTAAGGAGATCATTGGCTGATAAGCCGACAACGCCCCTTACTCTAACTTCTATGGCAAAAACATTGGCTTGGAAGCCAGATTCCCTCAGAATGTTGGCAAGACAGGCACATTTCTCAGCCTGGCAGATGTGAGGTTCTTCCCTTCTGCTTTCATATGGCACACTGATGTCAACCTGAATCATGACCATAGTTAATGAGAAAGTGAAGTGTCGTCAGATGATGGAAATAGACTGCAGCCTCACAGAAAATAAGCCTATGTACGCACATTAAAAAAAAAGGTTCAGAGTAATCCTACTTTGAATGCAAAATACAAAACAATTTTGTCGCATTTTGTATAAAAAGGTATGCTACTTTGCACCTTTCTTTTATTGTTGTTGTTTTACTTTGTTTTTATATGTATTTTCAAGTGTTGTCACTTTCTGAGCAACATCGATATGAGTGAAACTGCTGTAAATTTTTTCTAAAACATTAAAAGTTTTTCATATCGATAAATCTGAGATTAAACATGCATTTCCATAAGCATATGCCACTGTTTGCCTAAGTTTCAAAGTTTTTATGTGGAGATGAGGCATGACATGACTGTGATTGGTATCATCTTTTTAACATTTATAGTTACATAACATATTTGTTGAGCAACTTGTGTTTCGAGATGAGGAATGACATGACCGATTGGTATCATCTTTTTAGCCTTTTTAGTTACATAATACATTTGATAAGCGACTAGTGTTTACATTAATTCATCTGTTTGACAGATGACTGGGTTTTTGTGTTCTATTAAATAAATGTCAGTTATGGAGTATTCTTTCTCCCATCCATCCCCAATGCTCTCAGCTTCTTCCTTTTCTACTTGTATATTTACTTCAGAGTCTTGCTTTTCATATTTCTTTCACCACATACTCCTGACATGAATGGATTTACTCTTGTTACCATCATTTGTTTTTTCACTTGGGCAGATATTGGTCCATACAGATCTATGATTTAGTGACTGAAAAATAACAAGCAGTGATTGAGAAATAGCAAGCTGTCACATGGTACCTGCTGCACAAAATGCCAACAAACTATACGCTATAAGCTTGTAGCTGCCCTGTTGCCATTGTTTACAGTTTGTGAATCATATTTCTTGTCTAATGACTGAAGATTTATAAAAAGCACTTGGTGAATTGCTGTATCTGCTCTCAGTCTGTGAGAAAACCACAAAAATGTGTCTGACATAGTTTGGTTTGGGAAAAGCAAGAAAAATCATTCCTTGTCCAAAAATGTTTTAGCTGCCTGTTACACCACATACCCACTCTGTGTTTTCCAAAATTCTACGTAGCTCAAATGTGCACTGATTAAGCAAATAATAAATTTCACGCAACTGTTTCTCTTCACGTGCGCGTGCGTGTGTGTGTGCGTGCGTGTGTGTGTGTGTGTGTATATGCCCGTGGTGTGTGTGTGTGTGTGTGTGTGTGTGTGTGTGTGTGTGTGTGTGTGTTTGTGTGTGCGTGTGTCTGCGTTTCTTGTGTTTGCTTTTTCTCATGTTAAATTCATACTGAATCATACATGGTAGCTTATAGTCTAAACAATAAAATTAACACAGTAAGTCCTTTAAGAGACTTGTTTCTGGTCTTCCATTTTTAAGAAAATAGTTTTTGCAAACCTTTTCACCGATATTTCATTGGCACTCGAGGGAAAACAGTCTACAAAACCTGTAAAGCCTTGTTCATATGACCTAAAGCATGAAAAGCTGTCCTTTCTTTTGTAAAACAGAAGATTTACTTTTCTTTCATTTCAGTATTCTACTGAAAGGTATGCTGATTTCACCGATACAAACGCTGGTCATTTTTTGTGATTAATTACTCCATAATTTGCAAAACAAAATTAAATAACTGTTTCTAACTTCACACAGTGTCACAAATCATGGCAAAGAATTTCTCAGTTTATCACCAGATACGGTTTTAAATATGACTCAATTGTTGAACAATATTTAATCTCCTGTGCATTGGCATTGATTACATTCTTTCTTTTGTGGAAAAAAAAAACAACACAAAACTCAACATTTTCTTCCATTTCAAAACTCATCATGATATTGCTACAAATAATTGTTTAATGCTACTCCATTTTGAAATGGCAACTGGAAACTAGAATATACAGATATTCATTTGCAACTGATAGGCAACTCCAATATTTTTTTGTCTCTTCTCGGCCTGCCTTCCATCCAAATACCCGTTTCCCCCCCCCCCACCCCCCAATCATTTACAAAAACTAGTGCTCTTTCCCTGCAAATCATACTTCTACAATAAACTGAGAAGTATTTTGATATCTATAATCAAAAAAACAAAAACAAACTTTGAACAAACATGACTTTGAAATATAGTCTGCAACCCCTGTTGTATTCGTAACTTCCCACTGCTACATCAAGAACTACCACCACACACACATATTACATAATCAGATTCCAGATTACATTTCCTTTTGCTACGGCAAAGGCTTGGTCAGCAGTGTATGGCAGTGTAGAGATATTAAATCTACTCCACATAAAAAGTAAGAACAAGGGAGTTTATGATTTTGTTCAGAACTTTAAAAGAGCAACAGGCCACTTCATCTCTTCGTGTTACTTAGGCTTGCTGAAAAAAATTTGTTTTTCAGATCGGAAGCTCTGTGGAGTGGTCCTCCTTCTGTTGTGAAGCAAGCGTCTAAACAGCATTTATTTTTTTTAAACAAATTCATAGCGTGTACAGTCTGCACAAAATGTTAACTACACCCTACTTTTCACTTGACTTCAGTGTAAACAGCTGAAATTTGGTAAAATTGCCAGTCCGGTCTCGTGTATGTGCTGATTGATCAAATTTGGCAGTGAAGGTCCTCGCTTCGTAACATAACAATATTGTAAAGACAAGGCTCAAATCTTATTAACAACTATGTATGCTTGCCTTACACATGTTTGCACACAGAACATTATATTCACTGACATGTTCAAGCATCCAAATGCACTAACACATGTATACACCATTGGTCATGAGTCAAGATGTCCATCCTTCTTGTGACATGTGAGACAAACCTGCAAGACATACTTCACAATTTTAAGCCCACCTTAAAATGTCAGATTTTACAGTGTGTCAGGCAGCAAAAGCTTAGCCCCCCCCCCCCCCCACAAAAAAAACCCTCCACCCCCACCTTCATGGTTGAATTTAAGGACTTAAAAATAATGAATCCCCTGAAGACAAAAGGGTATAAAAGTAGCAGGAACAGTGGATCAATAATGCCATAAACCAACAGACTTGAAGACAATCATGGCGAGCATCAGTATCCATGGACAGATGTGAAGATGCAAGATCCTACTGGCCAGAGACCATTAAGAACATTGTTCCCCCAACCTTCCTTTTTTTTTTTCCTTTTCTGTTAGAAAAATGACATGCTACTAAGTGTCTATTATATGGTATGAAGCTGAACCCCCAGACATGAACGAGATCGATCGACATTCAGTGTGTCTCAAGTTTTTACAGATGGAAAGAAAAAGGCAAAATACCAACAGATAAAACTTTTGCATGGAATGAGAAAAAGACTGAGAGAAAGACTAGGAGAAAGAGAGAGAGAGAGAGAGAGAGAGTGTGTGTGTGTGTGTGTGTGTGTGTGTGTGTGTGTGTGTGTGTGTGTGTATGTGTGTGTGTGTGTGTGCGTGTGTGTTGTACCAGTGTGTGTGTATGTGTGCGTGTGTGTGTGTGTGTGCGTGTGTGTAATGCTTTCAGTGTATAACAGAAATGACAGCAGCATTCATTACACTGTCTGTATGTGTACGAGTGTGTGTCTGCATATTCATAAGTGTGCATGTGTGTGGGCAACCGTGCTTCTTCATACTTCACACAGAATATTCAGTAAATATATAATAAAAGCACAACACACGTGTGCACATGCTCACACATATAAACAACATTCTAACCCAACATTCTCACCAGGCCTTCATCTCATAATAGCAAAAAACAACAACAACAAAAACAACCACAAAAAAAAAGATCAGTCATACCCCCAAGATCCGTCCAACAAAATAAAAGCATCACCCTTTATTCTCTCACACAAGAAGGGCTACATTTCTTAAGTATTTGTGTTTGGCAGTCTGAGGCAGCATAATTATGAAAAAATGAAGATGACGAGCCTTTTAAGTAACAAGTGATTACTGTCCTGTGGGACTTGTTTGTTTACTGCCTCCCTCTGTGTAGCTGGCGTAGCCACTGGTGGTGGAACTATTGCAGTCAGAGGCCTGACTGTTCGTCGTGCAGGTGGTGGTGGTAACAGTGGCAGTGTCTGACTCAAAATCGTTTGTCACCCGGACCTTGTGTCCCAGAGTCAATGGCATGCCTCTGGACAAAGACTCCATCAGTTCTTTGTTTTCCGGGTTCTGCACAACCGCCTTGAGGAAGACGGTCGCTTCTTCACGGAACCCATCGATTTCCTTCTGCAGCTCGGCGTTGCGTTTGATCAGATTGCCCGTTTTCATGGCAATATCCCACAGCCCACATTTCTGCAGAGCTTCAGCAGTCTTTCTGAAGCGCTTCTCCCTGCTGACTTGTGGGAGACCAGCCGCCTGGCTTACTGGCCTCTTTAGTGACTGTCCCAAAGACTGACCCGGAATGGAAAGGTTCTTGGACGATGACGTCAGGCTGTAGACTGTCTCTGTGATGGCAGAACAACGCAGCTGGGACTCGGGCACTTGCGAGGACTTGCGAACGGAAGAGTTCAAACCCCTCTCCTTCACCGACTGTGTGTCCAGAGGGAAGCAGGGTATCTCCTGATTGGGAGAGGGGAAGGAGTCCTGGGTGTCCAAGTTGTCATTGGTCCATGGAGTCAGGGTCTGGTACTGTGGAATGGCTTGTCGACGTGGCCGCGGACTGGCACCGGGTGAGGCCTGCGCACAGAAAACCATAAACAAAATCATATGCCTGTTGTTCCGTTTGGCAGTGCATACTTCAGTTCTACAAAGCGCTTTGAAATATAGGGCACACCTCTGACTTTCAAGAACAATCCATTTGATCTGTGAACTGGACATGCATGTGGGCGAGCTCCGTCAAGGACAAACAGAACCTGGGTCCACACCCAGCCATCCAGATTCACAGCAAACTGGGTCATTTCTATGTTCACCACATGCCGTCTTTCCCCCACATTTTGTTGTAACTGGTTCAGCGGTTATTCTGCTGGACTGTTCTGGATCTGTTCTTTGATTCAGATCACAACACAGACCCACACCAATATCTTACTGGTTCATCGTTCACACATATTCACTGATTCAACCTTTTCAGCACGTTCTGCTGCAACCATTTCGTTTCAATTCATTTTTGTTTATAGCCCAGCCAACCGCAAAGGGCTAATCAGGACTGTCACCACATGAAGGTCACTCTTAACGCAGATGAACAAAAAACAAATAATACACACACATACACACACACAAAAACCACAACAGCATGGCTGTCAGTTGGAGATAGCTGTCAGCGGGATATAAATACCCATACCCCATCTAGATGGACAGCATCAGTGCATAGTGAAAACAGGTATCTGCCCAAATTCACTTATCTGTTTTGTATTGCGTTTGGAATAAGCATTACTTCCCACTCTGTTCTCTGCATTTACTTGTATTTTGGCTTCTTCCAGAAGAAGACAAGTCAGGTAGTCTTGTAATCCTATGCTAGCATGCATGTCCACATTCAAGAGTGTGAAAAGTTATCAAATGTAGCACAATCACACACCCATCTTTAATTTTTCTCAAATTCCAATATCCACTCCTGAAACACTAATACTTTTACTTACTGTTACTCATAAATACTAGATGACTTTTGCAATTTTTGCAAATCACACATACCCTCCTTCACTTCCCACCTTCAACCATAAACTTCACAGCGGTTTCTTCGATTATCCAATCCACAAATATTCATTTGGTGCATTTATTTTCTCTAACAATTTCTGATCCAGCTTTCTGATGTATGTTGGACTACTTCTTTGTATCCAAAATGCTAATGATGCACCATGCAAACTATGCACAAAGTTTTCAACGTATATAACTCTCGTAACTTGGGCTCTTCTCTCACTATCATGCTGTTAGAAGTCAAAGTATTTGTTGCTGATGAGCAAAATATGAAAAGCCATACATTTTCAAGAATGCACTGACTGAATTTTCTTCACTTCTGTGAAAGCTTGATTACTCCAGTATGGTTACTTTCTTCCAGGAGACCGGAGTCATTAATGTGAGAAAAAAGCCAGAATTCTGGCATCTGGCAAACCCACATGCACCCATTTGTTACAGGTTGAACACAAAATCATCTCTTTTGTTGGCTTAAACTGGACCAAGGTGAAAAGGAAAAAAAGTTCTTGTGTGACAAAGCAGTGAAGCCATGAGAGTATCTTGTCCCTATGGGGGCTGGGCATGCACCTGCCCTGGTAATTACATCGGTAATTTTTTTTTCTGATATCAAATTAAACTGCAATCTATGCAATCTGGAGCATCATAAGCATAACTTTGAGAGTTTAAGAGACTGAGAGCATTTATCAACACAACGCTTAGAGCATGCGCGCGCACGCACACACACACACACACACACACACACATACACACAGCCCTTCCTTTAAACTCTACACAAAACAAATGATTACTCTGCCTTATCTGCAAAAGAACTGTTCACCTCCATGCTTTTCATTACATAGTGTTTGTTCCACGTTTACATGGCTCTCTAAGGCATATGGCACTTTAACCTGTAATTAATGTCTGCCAATACACACACACACACACACACACACACACACTGAATATTCAAGCATTGTAATCCTTGATGCTTCCATAACCTCTTCTCATTTGTGACTGCTTTCATCCCACTCCCATTTCCAATGATTTTTCAAACGACAGTCATCCAAATCCGCTTGTCTGTTCACAATTAACTGCCAGCTGCTTTTGTTTGGAATGCTTACCAAATGGTTCACTTAACGCTTCCAGTATTTCTACATGCGAGGAAGAATTACACAAAATAAGAATACACACAAGTGAAGATCAATTCTCTATGGATTTTCAGGGCTGCCAAGACCTCAAAAGCACAAAGCGCAGTATTATGACATTTTAAGCGCAGCATTCTAAATTTAAGCATAGCAGTTGTATGCGATAACACAAGTCAGACTCAATAGTACTTTCCGTCACAATTCGCTTTGCGCACAACATAATGGCGGACTAAGATGACAGAAATCACATGGTTTTGATCTGACCTATATAAAAAAAAAAAAAAATCAGCATGGCCAACGCTCTAACAAATCAATATGGAAGCAAAATCGCGATCATCTGCAGCATTCCATTCTTTGGCTTTTTCTTCCTCTCCTTACTGAACTAGGTAAGTGTTTTATGAAATAATTTTCCAGTCTAAAAATCTAGATCATCTCCAAGAAGTCCTAGGACAGGGCTTTTTTTTCCAATTTTTTTCAGTGTAGCATTTCATCAAAAAGTGTAGTAACGTAGCATTGTCAACAAAATCATAGTATGTTGTGCCTTAACTGTAGTACTTGCAGCTCAGGATTTTTCCATCCTCTTGTTGTTTGTTTGTTTTTTTGGCTTCAGCTGTTTTTTTTTTTTCCCAGCCAAACACTTTCATCTAACAGCCAAAATCCGCAAAATGGCAGAGCATTTTAAGCCCTGACCCTGGTACATCAGTTGTGACTGCTCATGAAAGGCTATTTGTTAGGATTTGCTTGCAACTAAGAAAGTGATTTTGTTGTAGACACCCATTTCCAAAACACACACACACACACACGCATACACACACGCGCACACACACACACACACACAAACAAAACTTCAAATGAATAACCACAGCTGAGACTGTTCTCACAAAAACACACAGGATTTGATGACCTGACCATTACCATGAGGATAATAAGGGTAAAACAGATAATGCTCTACATCTGCCTTGAGAGCATGCCAGACTCCTACACTCCTTTGGCGTTTGCACACGTGAATTCCCACACTCGGTGACTCACTCACTCACATGAATAAGGAC
>CM065717.1:74684909-74692409 GCA_033310375.1 Conus canariensis | reverse complement strand
GAAGCACTTAACTGCATTACATACAGAGTATTGTATCAGACTACAGACACTGAAATGAGCGAAGTTTACGGGTATTGTTTCTTATGAAACAAACAACGTATTCTCATGAAATCTCCCGAGATCAAAACTGTGTAGCACGCTTCCCTGCTGAACCTTCTTTTCTTCACTTTGCCCCACTTTGTCCTCCCCCTCCTCTGTCACTCCCTGCCATCCCTCCCTTAAGCCATTTTCACCATGCATAAACAGAGTGTAAAACATCAGTAAACTGTAGAAAAGTTTCACTATTTTCCAAGCCTTCATTTGATCCTTTGCATCCTCCCTCTCCCTCAATGCTCTTTTTGTCCCGCACAGTTTTCGTTCAGAACATTCCACCAAATCAATAGCAAAAGCGGATTTTCAACACATAAAAGTTTGTGTCTTTCGCAGCAATCAAGTAAATCTAAATATAGTTTTGGTTGGAAGTTTGTGTTGTGTATGCCTGTGAAAGTATGCCTTCCATCATTCTGATGCTAACTAAAGTTTTCTGTATCCTTAGCAATGCACTGACATTCATCTATAGACCACGTTCAAGCACATTTCAGTCTGCTATATTCTTTATCATGTCACACCTGAGCAAACTCTGAATGAAGGAATCAGCCTGTTACACTGGAGTCAAAAGAGAATTTATTTTATTGGCTTTCATGAACATAACACCATGATATGATATGTTGTTTTATAACAGATGCTGCACCAACTGAAACTTGTCTGAGACAGGCATGAAATCCATCCGTACATTAAAAATAAATGCGCGCACACACACACACACACACACACACACACACACCATATCTATTTAGAAACAAAAAGTCAACCACGTGAACATTGCTGAGCACTGTGCAAAAAAGGTAATGAACAGTTAACTTACATAATTTTTTTTTCAAATCTGATTATGTGTGATTGTTTCATGTCATCTGTGGACATAAAAAAAGGCCAAGCATTCAATCTGGGGAGTTCAGTTAACATTCCTCGATACACTGTTAGTACTGAGCAATTTCAAATGCTTCCATATTTTTGCAAGAGAATGTAAACAACCAAAATAATAATACAATAGCTTGCAGCTGCCATGTCTGAAACCATGCAGTAACTGTACATCAGTCTCATGCTGTCTACTGATGTAAAAACGACTGAAATTCAGACCTGGAAAGTTCTGATAATGATCATTAACATCTACACATCAAAGTCCGGTACAAGGGAATTCCAAGATCTTTTACATTTTCACGAAACAGCTTTCGAAAATGACTAACGCAATCCTGCTCCCTGCAACCTCCATGACTGCAGAGATACAGTACAGATTCTAAAAGAACTTCCACTAAAGCCAGTGTATCTGTGGCTGAATGGTTACAATGCACGAATGGGTATGCCTTGGATACCAGGCTCAAATCCCACAAGGGATTTTAAAGGTTTGCTGCTGTTTTTTTTTTTTTTTTTTTTTTCTCTTTTAAAAGGTCCTAGATTTGAATCCTTCTCTCTCTCTCTCTCTCTCTCTCCCCTCTCTTTCCTCTCTCCCTCTCTCTCTCTCTTTTGCAAAGTTCATTTCTCTTTCGAAGTTTAGATTTCAAAGTCAACTGCTAGCCATTGCTTTCATTTGATCTACATCATGCTAGTTGTTTACCTATCAAAACAATGCTGGTAATAGTGAACATCTTTTAATGTAGTTTTGGTGGTTGTTTTTTTTTTTTTCTTTTCTTTCTATGGACGGCAGCAATCTTTGTTGATTGTAAACACCTAACAGAGATTAAGTACAGTAAACCTACATGTTCATAACCACATTTCTGTGGATTCTAGCAGTCTTTGCAGATTGCTAACAGAGACTTGTGCAATAAATTTACTTGTTCAAATTCATTAACAGAAATGATAACTCTAATTTGTTCATATTTCTTGTATTCTTTATGTACTGCTTACAGAGACTATGCACAATAATCATACTTGCTCACATTCATTTCCTGGACAAATTCTGTTTTAAAATGTGTATACCGTCAACTTATTCCAATGGGTAAACAGCTAGTGATGCATTATGTCTGCCTATCAAAAAATAAATAAATAAAAAAACAGAGAGAAAGAACATGAAGATCATACTAGTAACCATTTCCCTATCCACCTGTCCAATGCTTATCATTTCAAGAGGTAACATATTGGAAATTGTCTTCAAAGGCAATTTCTCAGATACTGTAGACAGAATTTTTTTCCCTGATCAGCATTTCCTGTTGGCCATTTTCAGCTTGCTTCTCACAGCAAACTGATGTATCCTGAGTTATCAACTCAATGAGAACACATGTGCATGATCACAACTAAAAAAAAAAAAAAAAAAAGTAAACACTGGAAAAAAAAGTGATAACGATGAGCTATGTATGAGTGCATGCTTACAACATACTGCACTTCTCTTCTGAGGGGTATATCACACTGTATGTCTGTGCAAGTAAATGTATATATACGCATGCGCCTCAAGGCACGCAAGTTGCACCACCACCACCACGACATGAAATTCTCCAGCAGACACCAGCACTAAACGGCATTTTATCCTTCATACCTTGCAATGACTGAATAGCCATCAACTAACATGAGACCTTGCTCAGGGAGAGAGTTGTAACTACCAAATGTTCAGGCCTTGCAAATACTGAACTGTTGTGAACAAAGATTAAGACCTTGCAATCAATGAACTATTGTTACTTAACAAACGTTCTAACACCTTACACGGAGCGACCTGCTTTTAATGAAAAGAACAGTTTACAATGTCTACATGAATGAACATACTTTAGGTGAAGATTATTGATTAGAAAAAGAACAAGAAAACCCCAAAACAACGGTTTCAGAGGTTCAGATTGTTGTTGTGCCTGTGTTGTCAGCATATATCTTTTTTCTTTTTTTTTAATGATGCATACTGCTGTGACCAGATGAGCCCACCAGGTACAGAGAGATAAGCGGATGATATCAGGCCATTGTGACAAGTTGTGGTCAATGTTTAATACAGCTGGAGACCATAGCTACAAAATGAGACACTTTTCCAGCCAAGCACATGACATCAGCTGTTTCAAACGGCTGTTGCAGATTCTAATAGCTATACAGCATAGACAATTTGTTAATTAAGTGTCATAAATCATTTCAACATTCTTACTAAGACTAGTAAGAGATTATAGTTGATTGAAATTTAATTAGCTTTGGATAAATGTGCATTTCAAAGTTCTTACTTTAAGTCGGACAGAGCTCCTTATTTTAAAAAAATACCCCTCATTTTCACTAGAATGGGTCATTTGACTCTCTCATACCTCAAAACAATCTCAATCTGTTGCTTCACTGTTGACAGTAGAATCTGCTGGAGTTCACTCCTAACACGTTAATTCTATAAACAGGGTCTGGCTTGGATTTAAAATGCAGCAGGCTACAGGACCAATAGAGACATGTTACAACAATCAAAACTGTTTTTAATGTCACAGGTCAAAATGAAGAGAAAAAAAAAGGAGAGAAAAAAGAAATTAATACAAAATATTTAAAACACAGATCTGATGTTGGGAGCTGGGACCAATCACTGAATCAGTATTAGTGTGAATCGAAATTCTGGTATTCATATTGTTAGATTCTCATTCTGCTTTACTAAATTCAATCATACAACACATTTCACTTCTCAGTGACTAAAAACACCGCTCGTTTTCTCCCTTACATTTACTGCATAGATTCAAATTTACCAATCACTACACACGCACACATACACACACACATACACACAGGGAACTAACCTGATGTAACAATGCTTCTGTTAACGTTGTCCTCAATGGTAAGCTGGACAGAGCTCTGGTCACACATGAGCTCACATCCCTCCGCTGATTCGCTGACATTGCAGATGTCTGACAGGCACTGCTGGGGCTCCTGGTCAGAGGACGGCTTGAACTGCTGCAGCAGTGAATCCAGGTTTGAGTCTTCGGTGTCACTTTGCGCCTCACTGCACGTGGTCTCCGCCATGAAGAAATCAAAAGTGTCATTCTGAGCTGGAGCCATTCTGCACCCATCAAAATGGTACAGGCCTGTGAGGACAAAATGTAATTACATTAATGAGGTCAGCAAAATCATAATGAACAGATAAGCAGTAAAGGAAAACATGAGTGCTACAAACTCAATTGTATTTTTCTGTTTGAGCGACAGTTCAGCAGAAAGTTCTGAGATGGACAACAAAAGGAAATTGTGTAAAAGGGACATTTCACGCAGAAGAGATTTTCCCAAACCTGAGACATTGCGTCGTCACATCTGTTTTGAGTTCGACACTTGTCAAGCATTGGGGTTTATGTATTTCAAAAGTACACTCTCAAATGTTAAAAATTTACAATGAACTTGACCTGTAAAATCTGAATTAAGACCAAGTGATATATATATATATCTAAACGACTCTACGGTCAAGTGTGGTCAGTGCATCTGACCTTCTTGCAATGGTCAGAGGTTTAAAATCACAACAGTGCTTGGCCAGGTAAGAGTGAAGCATTTTCTGACCAGCCCTGAGTCAAAATGATGTGCACTTCTCCCCCTATACAATTTGATCATGTGCTGGTTGGAGACTGCACTCTACATTATTCATGTTGGTAATATATACATGTGACATAAGTTATATGGAAGTACACCCACACACTTGTATGGCAGGAAGTAGTACTGTCTTAGCTACTTACACAACCACTTTGTCAGTTACTTAATGACACAACTGTGGTGCTCTGGTTTATATCACTGTGTTTGGTAATCATCAAAGTAACAAAATGCAGGAAATAACATAGTCAAAGAAAAGGATTCAATTTTCCTGTTTTAAACTACCATTAGACTCATCGTGCTCATGTGTATACACCCACAAGCTGAGTTAGCATTTGTCAGAGGTAAGTGTTTTTTTTTTTCTTTCTTTTCATTTAAGCTGATTCAGATTAACAAAAAATGTTCACAATACTGTCACCACAACTACTTCCCACAAGTTTTTATTCACTGGATTTGGAAAACACAAAATGGCAAAAGGCAAAAATTTTTATTGCATCTCTAGAAAGTTTCAAATTTCAATGAAAACATGTAACTTCCAATGATAGCTATCCATTCAGAAACTCAGCACATGTGCTCATATTTACTGGTACATTTATCTGGTTTTATTTTCACAAACGTGTGCTTGTGTACAATCATTACATATATAGTTTTTACCAATTTGGCAACAACAAAGGGCTTGGATCAGCCATGGACTAATCGGGGTCAGTCAGGACTACCTATTTATCTGTGTGTGTGTGTGTGTGTGTGTGTGTGTGTGTGTGTGTGTGTGTGTGTGTGTGCATGTGTTTAAAAAAGCGGTTTAATATAGCCTTAATAAGCATTGTTTCAATGACCAAACTCCCATCAACCTTCTGTTTCCCATACAACAATGGCACAAAGCTTGGTTGTGGTCTTATATATTCTTTATTAACTTCATCCCAATACACGCAAAATACCAAAATATGGATGGGTTAGGACCAAACAACAGACATCCACACCATTCGATCTGACCCAGATACACCAAAGTACATCCTACCATTAAAAAAGAGCTTAATACAACAACTGAGCAGGCAGAAGGGATGAAGGAGGAGTTTTGAGCTGGACTGGACAATGCATCTTTGGCAATGAAATCTTGACATTTCATATTCAAATGCACACTGAACTTTCCTCACCCAATATGCAAGTATGTGCATGATACAAGAAACTGACACATCCCACACCCCAAAATATCACATCACCACCACTTATAGGTAGTAACAGAAAAACAAGCCTTCACAGATAACCATGTCTTTTTTGTTGTTGTTGTTTGTTTGTTTTAAGCAGTGTTACTTTTAATACTTTTTCCATCCCCTCCAAAAATTCCATCCCCTCCAAAATTCTAACGTTTTTGCATTAATCATACATCTGGTACTAATTTTTTTTAACTTTCCATAACGATCTCTTCTGTGCAGATAGTGACTGCTAGTGTGTACTGTACAAATAAAATCTGCAATAATAAAGGTATTGCCAGTACTGGTGAGCTTCCTTCAATGTACACTAGTTTCCGTCTTAAAATGGGTTGGCATTATTCATCAGACAAATAACTTAATGAATTGCAACAACGATACAACCTTTTTTTTTTTTTTTTTTTTTTGTCTCTTCTAAATTGATGTAGAAGTTTGGAGCCAAGCTGCCAACACACTACACGCTATGAATGACACGAGACAGCGACACACGGAATCAACACCACCACAACTCCAGAAACGAGACACAACGTTCGCTCCGTTGATCACTTTCACGCAACCGCAAACAATTCATCCTCAAAACTCATTTACCGCAAACACATTGTCGCAAATCACGATGTCGAAGTAACAGGAGCGTCAGCCCACGAGCAGTTGAAGACTTGACAAAAGATAAGCGACTCGCACGCTTCGTTTTCTTCTTATCTCTACATTGAAGAGAAGAACTTGTCACTCATCTCTTTGCTGTACATTTTCGTTTTGTCTGAATGCAATAGAAGCTGTTCTTCAAGATCTTGATGCTGAAAGTAAGTGCCCTAGAAAAACAAACATTAAAAAAAGAAACACAAACAAACACACGGAACCCCAAAATAACACTATCAGCTTGGTCAGATTTCAATCGATTCCTTCACACACCCTCCAGGGGCAAGGAATGATAACTCTGAAGTCTGCAGACGTCACAACGATCCTGGCACGTGTACACGTGACAGTAAATAGGTGAGGTCTTCCTTTGCCACGGATTGGTGGAGCTCAGCACGAACGAGAACGGAGAGAACCGATCTCACTCCGAGGTTATTTTTACATGCGTTCGAATCAATATTGTGCACGTGCTTGATCACGTTTTTGGAATGCCTGTTTTGGAAGGCCAATCCATTCACAAACAGCCGTGGATCGTAGTCCAGACACCTGTCTTTACATCAGAGATTATTCCGTAGGTTCCCGCCCCTCCCCCCCCCCCCCCGCCCCCTCTTTTCTTTCCCTGTGTGTGTGTGTGTGTGTGTGTGGCGCGGGGGGGGGGGGGGGGGGGGGGGGGGGGGGGGGGGGGGGTGAGGGAGATGGAAAGGGGGGATGAGGTGG
This sequence comes from Conus canariensis, assembly GCA_033310375.1. Classification (NCBI taxonomy): domain Eukaryota; kingdom Metazoa; phylum Mollusca; class Gastropoda; order Neogastropoda; family Conidae; genus Conus; species Conus canariensis. The sequence continues at coordinate 74,685,312 of CM065717.1, read as the reverse complement.
AGGTATGTGGGGAACCCGGACAGCTGGTTCAAAGGTGAAGCACCGAGTCTGCAATCTTACATTGTAATGCTTCAGCGTTCGTATAATGGTGGGAACACAAAACAACAAAAGCCTGTTTCTGTGTTTTCTGACTCAGAGTCTAATGAACTTTTACCTGAGGGAAATTTTCGGCCAGCTACTGCTGGTCTTCATCAGCCCAGACTGACTGGTAGTTGTGGCTATGACCTGCCCCCCCCCTCCCCCCCCCCCCCCCCCCCCCCCCCCCCCCCCCCCCCCCCCATTTGCAAGTGTGTGCTGAACACCAATCACTCCACCAGAGATGACAACTCAGAGGACATCAACACCCACCACGACTACCAGTCAGTCTGGACTGATGAAGACCAGCAGTAGCTGGCCGAAAATT
>CM065717.1:74664909-74682409 GCA_033310375.1 Conus canariensis | reverse complement strand
ACTACCGAGCCATTAATGTACCTTTAAGGAAGTGATTATCTTACTCATTGTTTCTGACAGTTGACTCCCAATCTCCCTCCCTCCTCCCCCCCTCTCTCTCTCTCTCTCTCTCTCTCTCTCTCTCTCTCTCTCTCTCTCTGTCTGTCTCCTTCATCAAAGCCGAAGGGAGCCTATGTTTTTAAAGCAAAACTCGATTGTCATCAACTTTTTTTTTTGTATTGTGTTTGACAGTTGACTCTCTCTCTCTCTCTTCTCTCTCCTCTCTCTCTCTCTCTCTCTCTCTCTCTTCTTCTTCTTCTTCTTCTTCTTCTTCTTCTTCTTTCTTCTTCTTTCACATGCATATCAAGTACATGCTGGGTCGTTCCAATCTGACGGATTAAGATTGTACAGAAAGGAACCATTTATGAAACCTCAGCTGGCGCGAAGACTGGGTCACAGGTCACTTCTAGGGCATGAAAGCTGACGTCAGATGTTGTTCATGTGTTGACGGATAGTGACTGATGTCATCCGTCAGGAGCTGATGTCTGCCTTCATTCTGGTCACCGGGTCATCAGGAGCCTCCCCACCTGAGGAGACACCGCACTACTGCCGTGTCACTGAGATGGCGCTCAATGGTGCCTGTTCTGATCCAACACACACGTCACCAAACATTCTACTAAGTGACAACAATGATTGATTAAGTCACGGAGACAGCTTGAGAGAGCAGCCCCCCCCCCCTCTCTCTCTCTCTCTCTCTCTCACACACACACACACACACACACACACACACACACACACCACACACACCTCTCCTCCACCTCTGGAAGATACCAACACGTCAGTTCATCGGCAGTCCTCATGAAACCCGATAGCGACAACTTTGGCACTAAGTTACTCGCATTGGGTATGTGGGGCGAAAATCCAAACTGGGTCAGCTGGACAGCAGGACCAGCTGAAGGGGCCACAGCTTCTCTCTCTCTCTCTCTCTCTCTCTCTCTCTCTCTCTCTCTCTCTCTCTCTCTCTCTCTCTCTCTCAATGATGTTATGTGAGGGCGAAGATGATGAATATGACGGTGGGTCATTCTTTGCTTCTGGTAAATAAAAAACAGGACCAGGCGTCCAAATCTAAAAACAGCTGCGCAAGTGTGAAAACATGTAATCAATGACTTAAAGATGAGTGCATTCATTTGCTTATTAAGAGAGAGAGAGAGAGAGAAGAGAGAGAGAGAGAGAGAGAGAGGAGAGAGAGAGAGAGAGAAGTAGGTTTATCTACTCTAACTATTATACGTCTAGAAAGATGATATGTGTTGGGGGTGAGAACTAGGTTACACGGTGACCGCACTGAATCTGTGGAGTGTGTCCAACTAGAAAAGAAGTCATGGGTTACATTATTACATTATTCAGACATTATTACAAGTGTGCGTGCAACAGGTTTGATGGCCCTTCATGAACCCTCCGCTTATGGTGTCCGTCTTCAGTCATTTGCTTGACAAGATACTGCATTCGTTACAGTTTCCCACTGGCTGATCTAAGAAGAAATATTAACCTGAAATGGGATGTACGCTTCACTGTTGATCCATAGAACAAAATGATCCAGGGCTGAATGTATCCGAGTTACAAGTGACACGCACACAACACACATTTACAAAAAGAAACGCAGTAGAGCAGAGACTTTCATATGCTGATCAAATCATTGAATGAAGTCATCATTCTCCTTTTTCACCATCAAAGAAGACAAAAAGATTTTTTGTTTGCTTGTTTTTGTTTTTTGTTGTTTTTTTTGTTTTTTTTTACTCTGCAGGTCATATTTAGCATACTATTCATTGTCCAGCAACTTTGAACCAGGAATCAGTTCTTAGCACCACACTTAGATAAGCTCTAAATTTGGTATAGGGATGTAAGGCAAAAATGACAGCAATGATTAAATTGATTCTTAAGAAAGAAAAAAACTTGATATAAGTTTACATTTTGTTAAATGTGCCGCACTCTATTAATAATTAAAAAAAAAGAAATTTGGAACGTTTGCACTCGTACACACACAGGCGTGCGCGCGCGCACACGCGCGTGCACACACACACACACACCACACACACACACGCGCGCGCGCGCGCGCGCGCACGCCCCCCCCCCCCCCCCACCCCCCCCACACACAACACATATACACACACTTCTTTGGAAGAAAAATCTACTGTTGAAACAGAGTATGACAGATGATCACAAAAAGTAAAACGAGTTTTTCAAAATTAATGTTCAGGAGATTTCAAACACAGAAAAAGCGAAATTAATCGTTGACAAACAGAAAAATACTTTTTTTTTTTATTATTCTTTTACTGATTAAGACGTAATCTTGAGCATTCGTGGCCGGTGCTTCAATGCAGAGAACATCTTTCTTGGAGACTATGAATATCTGCTGCTTCCCTGGGAATACAGCAGGCCTACGTCCTAGTCTGCACCGGAAACTTGACAAGGTCATCTCCCCTGACTTCAAACTGCAGTGACCTCTTCTCAGGATGTTCCCATAAACTGGAAGACTTCGCGGTCTCTGCCAACTGCAGCTGCAGACACCTGTGAACACTCACACACACACACACACACACACACACACACACACACACCCCGGGGAAAATGTGTGATTCCCATTTCACATGACATACAGCTGGTTCATAGATTTACATGTGACACAATGGTACAACAGACTAACATGTGAACTATGTATTCGAAACTCCATGTGGAAGAATTTAATATTTACATGAAATGACCAGTCCGCGCAATAAAATCTCTATAGATATGCTTCAGAAAGAGCGAATACAATAAAACGAGAAACTGGAATGGACTATACATCATGTTCCTGAGCATGCGAGCAACATTGAAAAACAGGTCAAAATGTGCCGAGCCGATACAAATTCTAAAATCTGTTCGCATCTATTCACTTTATTTTGTGGGTCCTCCTACCTTCGATTTTACTCACTTCTTTTTTTATTTGTTTTCTGCCTTCTTTCTTTTTCTTTTTTCCTTTTTTCCTCTTTCTTCAGCCCCCCCCCCCTTTTTTTTTTTTTTTTTTTGGGGGGGGGGGGAGGGGGGGCTTCCCCACCCCTCCTCCTTTTTTTTTAAATTTTCCTTAAACCAGATTCTCGCACAGAATGCGTAGCCTATGTGTTCTGTTGTAAACTGACATATTCTTGCTGAGTTTAGTGTTTTTGTGTTTGAAAAAAAAAAAGTATCTAGGTTTGTTCATGTTCTTATGTGTGGGTGTGCTGTCATTTTCATTCTATTGAGTGTACTGCACATAACAACATGGGTAAACAAAAATCCAAGAATAAAAGACTATTTCTTTTTTTCGTTCATATTTTTTCCACAAGTCGTTTTCACAAATACTGCATTACATTTTTTTTTTTTTTTTTTTTTTTTTGGTATCTGATTTGACGAGTCGAGCAAGATTTTATATGACTGTTGTAAGTACTAAAACATATGCATGCGAAAGAGTGAAACAGATCTGTGGACTACTAAAAGAAAAAGGAGAGAGAGAGAGAGAGAGAGAGGAGAGAGAGAGAGAGAGAGAGAGAGAGAGAGAGAGAGAGAGATGATTTGAGATGATTATGTTACACAACACCCAGAACATTACAGCAATGAAACAACACACACACACACACACACACACACACACACACACACACACACACACACACACACACACACATGTAATATATTTTATATTAATACATGTGTGTGTGTGTGTGTGTGTGTGTGTGTGTGTGTGTGTGTGTGTGTTGTGTGTGTGTGTGTTCCCCAAAGAGTATTTGTAAACACATATTGACAGAATTTTTTTTTATAGATACTTATGGATATTTTTCCTAATATTGTGAGTTGATGTAGTATAAGTATTTTTCTTGCGGATGCCTCGATTTATTTACACCAGTCAGGACGTCCTTTGCTGACAGTGTTATTTTCATATTTGGTTCCACGTAGATTTTGAATTCTGTGAATTCCCAGAAGCTTTTCAAAATTGAACAGTCGAAGAAAAATACAACAGTTCTATGAAATCTGTATTACCATTACAATGTGAACATTTAATACCTTCTGCTGCTTTCATTTTAATTTGGCATAATATTGGCAGGGTAATTGTTGTGTAAGATTTTTCAGTGTAGGTTTCTGAGTCTTGTTTCTTTGGTGGCTTCTTCAGCTATAAGACCATGCTGAATTATCTCAACTGTATCCAAATTCTCTGCGCCGAAAATGACATACTATTGGTAAGACTTTACTTCTTGAAGAATATTGTTTAATATATTTCTTTAAAATTTCGAATCAAAATATGTTTTGGTTTCGAATCAAAGATCTTTGCGTTACTCGGGAGTGTGGATGTTTCAGTTCACCCCGCTGTATTATCCACTTCTGGATGGACTGAGTTGACAGGAGCATTGTATTACGTTTTGTACTTCTTCTGGAAGCAACAGTCTCTTCATTGTAATGGATGATGTTTTTTCCATTATCTAAATCCATTGATATGCTAATCTTTAAAAAATAAATAAAAATAAAAAAAAAACACCCTTTTTTCGTACTTTGTTACAGAATTGTTGAGCAGGAACCGAGAATGAAAATCACTAGTGCTGATTTCATTAGATCCAGTCATAGATTTGCTATCTAGATATGTTATCACTGTTTAACCTGCCAAGGCCTATGAAAGGATGAGGATTAAAAAAAAACAAAAAACAAGCAAACAACGCCAGATCCGCTGGCGATTTTATCAAAATGCCACACAGAAATAAACCTCCAATTATCATGAACATCAATGTTGCACAGTTTTTCAATCCAATGCAAATACAAATGTATGTTGGTGATATTTAGGCCTCCATAATCAATATAGATTCCATTAATGTTCTTTTAACTTTTTCTAGCACTTTGCTAACACTTTTCCGCCATAGAAATTTGTAAAGTATGTTTATATTATACCAGACCATTTCTGTGATGCCAATGGAGTGCATAAAATAGACCAACTGGCTTACTGAAAATAAAAACTTTCATTAATATGACCTATTTTGGATACTGAGATCCCGCTTTCGCCACCCCCCACCCCCTTTCTTCCCCCCCCCCCTCTCTCTCTCTCTCTCTCTCTCTCTCTCTCTCTCTTTTCAGAAAAATTATACTTTGATTTACTCGATTCTGTCTTACTTATTATCTTCAATTTTTTTTGCCATTTTATGGCTTCAAAATGAATACCAAGAATTTTTATTGTCTTCATGGTGGTGAACGGCAAACTTTGCTCTTTTCCGTCTTCCTGTTTCTGAAGCCTTCGTTTTAAAACTACAAATTCGAGGCCAGATATTTCCTGAAAAAAAAGTTAAGATTCCTAACGATCTATTCATATGGTTGCGATCCCTATAAGGAACAAAGTGGTGTATTCTGCCGCTTCCTGTATTTTTAAATAAAAGTTTTCACTTCGAGAATTCGCAGGGCTCTTGATTCTTATTACTGAACTGCTTTTAATCTTGATAGCCAACAACCGTATGTCTAAAATGAACACTAATGCTGACAATGGACAACCTTGTCCTACACTACAATTCAGGTTAAGAGCTCAGAAAGCCAGCCACCATGATTTACAGATGTAAAATGACAGAATTAATACTCGTTTTCTTAAATGGGTTCGAAGCCAAACATATCAGCCGGATTTTGTAGTAAAGGCAACGATATCAAATCAAATGCTAAAAGCTTTGGAATAATCAATGGCTAAAAAATATCCAGCTTGATTGGTTTTATTTAGTTGTAAGTTGTGTCATAAATCGATCTCATAATTGTAGCGATGCTTCTTCCACCTTTTTTTTTTTTTTTTTAATGTATCCAACCTGATTTTCATGAACTAATTAATTTATGACACGATCAAGTTAAAGGGCTGGAACTTTTGCATATAATTTATACTCACAGCTATTTAGTGTAATAGGTCTCCAATAATTCAGTTTACCTCTCTGCAATTCTTTTCTTTATGTATAAAGTTGATAACACTATACCTTCGAGAATACGATGCTTCGCTATTATGGAAGGACTTTGTAAATTATTAAGTTAAGAAATTACCAATTTCACTCCAAAAGAAATTAAAGAATTCTATGGTCAGTCAATCGCTTCCTTCGTTAATATATCTTATGGCTTTGTTTATTTCCTACGATGTAATCAGTCCTTCACACGATGCAACTTCCTTTTCGTTGACAAGTGGAACGTTTTGTTTTATAAAAATGTTTGTTCCCTCCGTGATATTTGTAACTGCGCTCTGGCACTACATTGATCTGAACAATGATTCATCTTCTTCCAGTATTCCAGTCTGTTCTGTTATCATTTCAGCAGACTCTTCACAGAATCTTATCATAATCCTATTCTCGCCTCTTGCTTTTTCCAAATTGAAAAAAATGGCATTGCGTTGACCGTCTTCAACCCATTTAATCCTTGGTCGAATCTGAACACCTTTTGCATTCCCAACCTGTTATAATTCTGATTAACGTATTTGCTGTGTATAGCTTTTGTTCTCGGGGTCGAAGGTTAACTCATGCTCCTTTTCTAAGATCTGCAACTGTAAGCGACGTTCTCCAATTTGACTTTTACACGCTTATGCTTTTCTATACTTTCTTAGAAAAAAAAAAAAAAAAGAAAAAGAAAAAAAAATGGTTTCCGTTTTGCAAAGATCTCATTCATTAACACTGGGACTATTGTTGGACATATCGTTTAAGACTGTATTTTAAAGTCATCTATTTGCTTAACACAAAGTGGGTCTCTTAAAACGCCATTGTTACAGTTCCAATAACCAGAGCCCCTAGAAAGAATTACTGGCGTTCAACTCCCGTAGGCCTATCAGCGCCTTGCGATCGGAGTGGGAGTCAATATGAAGTTCACGTGAAGTACAATCAGTTCAGATTTCCTCTGATACGCAACAACAGTCTGAGCGTTGAGCAATAAACGGATTACTTTTACTTCACGAAAATTCTATTTTATTTTTGTTTTGTTTTTGTTTTTGTTTATTTGTTTCCTCATTATTAATGTTCTTCACATGTCAGTCAGTTTTAACTTCTTGGTTATATCATTTCACTCTTTCACTTCCGCTTCTAATTCATTGTTAACCAGACGGCTGAAGTAACCAAAACTATGAAGTTTTGCGCTCTGAACGTGTTAAGCGTTTCTCGTAATTTCATTAAAATAAACATTAACTGATCTCTGGTATTTGGGGGGCGTAATCTTTTGCCAGTTTGAATTTTCAACAGATATTATTAACTTCTTTCAACAACAAACTCCAGATGTACTTTCCATTCAAAATGTTTGGAAATTAAAAAGGATTCCTCCTTGACTCCTGTTTGCACTTTCATTACAAAATTAAAAAAAAAAAATTGCCACCTCATTCTTTCTCCCACATTGATATCACATTTTCAGTTATATAAGTTTCCTGTAGACAAACAATATCAAATTTCTGCTTTTTAATACAGTGAAATGCTGACTTTCTTTCGATTTTCTTTCTTCATACTCTAGCATTTAAAGAACATCAAGGCCTATTCACATGTTCGTGATACAGAAACTAAAGAACGGTCATTTCATTTTTGTCTAAAGTTGACAATATAAACAAACAAACCAAACAAAACAAACAAACACTGTTCAACTCACCTTCGTGTGGATGAAAGCAGATTTTCGACGAAATTTGCGTGTTTTTTTCCACCAACATCCGAAAAGCCGCTGCTGGAACTCAGGATCAGACAAAATCAGTTTCACCGACGTCGAAAAGTAATGTTATATCACCGGGTTTTTTTTTGTTTGTTTGTTTGTTTGTTTGTTTTTGTTTGTTTTGTTTGTTTGTTTGTTTGTTTGTTTTTGTTTGTTTTGTTTGTTTGTTTGTTTTTTTTGTTTGTTTGTTTTGTTTTTTTTTTTTGGGGGGGGGGGGGGGGGGGGGGGTTGGTGCCGTTTTGAGTCATGTAACGAACGTTTTCGCTTGAAACGTGTGCTGTCTCGTGACCTCGAGTCGTAAACGGTAACCAGTGGAAATGCCCATTCCATGCTCTGGAGTTATAGTTCCCTATTGTGAGTGTAAGCGTAACCTCAGTTACAAATGGAACGCGAAAGTTTGGGTGTTTTTTGTGTTTTTTTTTTTTTTGGTTGTTGTTGTTTTTTCGTCTGTTTTCCAGTATGCTGGACCACGTTTGCCATGTTTTGCTTTCATTTTATTCATTTTGATGGACATGTTAGACTGCCTTTGGCGCCATGATTTCATATGCTGTGCAGCCAATTCGAAATTTCATTCAAAATTTGTGACAGGAATTTTTGAACGCGAGTATCGGCGATGATTTTATTCCCGAATCATAAATACAGAAAGAGCACTGTGCTTACGATAAGTAGGCTATATGCCTAACTGCATTGAAGAATCCTGTTTCTTCCAGCAATAAGCAACACAGTATTGTTTTAACTATCGTCATGCATTGTACTAAACCAGTAGTGTCTTAATTAATTAGTCATTTATTTACTTATTTATTTATTGTTGATTTTTTTTTTTCGTTCTAGTTATATTTGTAAAATTCTTGAGAACTGTACGTGTTTTTGGTGATATTGTTGTTGTTGTTTGAATTGCTGTTGTTGTTGTTTCCAACGTAAGTAGCATTTTCTGTCAATGCAAGCTTAACAGACTGAGATCCGACAGTTTAGTAGGAATGCATGGGAAGTGAAGTCACCCTAAACAGTGATCAGAGGCAGAGAGCGACTTCACTACGGAGCTCCATTCTAGTCGGAGACTACCATGACAGGGCTGTAATCTACACTTCCTTTCATAGCATTGCCCGGCTTCAAGCAGGCCCGAGAGATACGGACACCCGCAGTGTTAGTAATATATATTTTTTTAATATATATATATATATATAAACATTCTCGTGTCTGCCAAGCTGATCTCCCGACAAGGTCCCAGATTTTCGTGAAGATTGCTGGATATTGTTATATCGATATATGACAGCAACGGCAGACCCTTATGTGAGAGTACTGTGTCGCCTGTATGCGAGGCCATGCAACAGGTGAAAGGAGATGTTAATTGTTACCAGCCGCCAGGATCTGGACAGAATTCACCAAATCACGTACCTCCACACATGCATCATTTGAATCCTCTCTGATTCAGCTTCCTTCTGTTTGAGATCCATTTCCTCTTCGATCCAAAACCAACCAAAGTGCCGTTGTCTTCAAAGACAAGTATTTCTCAGGAAGAAAGGTGGCAGAGTGGTTAAGACGTTCGCCTGCCAATCCAACGTGTGAGAAGAGCGTGAGTTCGAGCCCTGCCTTTCTCGCCCTTTCTTTCCCAGTTTGAATGACAAATCGAACTGAACGTCAAGTCCATCGGATGGGGACTATAAGCGAGTCGGACCCGTGTGCCTTCCTGGCCCCCTGCACACGTTAAAGAACCTACGGCAGTTGAAAATCGAAAAGAGCAGGGGGGTTCCCCTCTGCCCTGGCAAAATTGATGTAGATTGAAGATAGCCGCCTGGTATTTCTTACCGAGCCACAAAAATTGTCACTTACTGTTATCGTGTGCCATCGTGTACCGGTGGAAATGGAGGACACGTATAAACATCGCATGCATCCTATGTGAGAAACTGGAGGGATAAATGAAAATGAGTGACTAATATTTGAATGGTACGGGAAACGACTGAATGAGCGCCAGTAGGCTGCTCTTCGGCCGGCTCTACCTGGGTATGCAGCCCGTTGAGTGAGTGAGGTAGTGTGTTTATTGTAAAGCGCTTAGAGCTTGGTCTGTGACCGAGGATAGGCGCTATATAAATACCCAATATAATAATAACAAGAGGTCAGAGAAAGGGATCTTTCTCAAGCACCAGAGATACTGCAGTTAGCTGGCGGGTATGTGACCTCCTGCTGCACGCAGCTCAGACTCCCACGTGCTTGTGACGCAGATGTTTCCCATTAAAGACCGACGCCTCCGAATTCGATGCCCTGAGGATAACGATTCTCAGTCAACTAAAAGCTAGTGATCGATCGTTCTAAACTGATTAGCTCGGTGACGGCATAGAGTGTGATGCCAATAAATATGAAATCTAATTTTGTCAAATTTGACAAATTGATTTCTTAAAAATCAACTATTTTGATGTGTGTTAACATAAGAAAATTGAGAGAGAGAGAGAGAGAGAGAAGCGGAAGCGGAAGCGGAAGTTTATTCAGTGTAGGCCATAGCCCATTCTGAAGGGGGTACAATATCTTGATAATACACTTTTCAATTAAACAATGAATAGTTAGTTAATTATATAACATAACATGACAGCTGAGCATTGATCTATCCTAATCGCATTATCCAATACCACTTTAACTGAGTAATACAGTGCGTCTTTTAAATGCTTTGTACAAATATATGCAAACATTCTTCAATGTTATTTCATTTCGATTTGCCATGAGCAGTACGACATTAAACAGAATGGGTTTCTGAGATGTTTAGGGTGGATAAAATCATTTCGCAAATCTTGGAAGGCAGGACAACACAACAAAAAATGCTGTTCATCTTCCGTGGCATTCTTACACAGTGGGCACATCCTAGCACCTTCATCAGCATTAGTATACCGATACTTATGTGTACATATATCAGCTATTCCAAATCTCATCTTTGTCATATAATTCTTTAAGTGTCTGTCAACATCAAGCAAAAGATATGCTTCACAATTTCTAGACGACTTACGAGAGAGAGAGAGGGGAGAGAGAGAGAGAGAGAGAGAGAGAGAGAGAGAGAGAGAGAGAGAGAGAGAGAGAGAATGACGAACAATACTTAACCTGATGAAGGAAACAATGAGCATAACCTAAACGGCTTTTTCTTTATTTGAGAGTGTAGCATGCGCCTGCAGCTGCCTCACGTAACCTCAGAAAATTACCCCCTGCATGTGCCTGTTTGATAGCTCTCCATTGCGTGTGCCAGGACTGACGCTCTGTGTGAATGCTATAAGTGAATAATTAGGGAGATGAATAGCGTGTTTAGAAAACTTCATGTGCATGATTTAGCCTACTAGGTGGTCGTTTGTAATTTGTCGTATCTGTTAGCTGATGTCATGACTGTGAGACGATGCTTGGTGGAGACCTGGCCATTATTTAGAGAAGTAGGTTGAAGAGAGGGGATACCGCTTTCCTAATGATGCAGATGAACCTGAATGAAGAATCACGTGAGAATCTGAGCATTTCACCATCAGTATCACATCTATCACTTCAAACTACAAGAACAACAAATAGGAGAAAATCTGTTAACAACCAGCAGAAAATACACCGACCACTTAGAAAAAAAAAGAAGAAGAAAAAGCTTGAAGTAAGTACCATACCGAGTCATACTGATTCGCGCTGCAAACGACGACGACGACAACAACAACAACAACAACAACAACAACAAACTTCTGTTTACGAGTAAAATAACACAACTGAGAAAATCAGTATGTTCACAAATCAGAGCTTATGCCAAAATGAATGACAAAAGTAAATGGCAATGCAAAGACAGCACATTATACTCGTACACAAAAAAGTAGCCTACTGGTCAAATTCCGTGGGCGCCGGAAAAAGAGCTAAAACAAGTTTTTCTATCTCGTTGTGTCTGCATGTAACGAACAACCTTTTTTTTTTCTTTTTCTTTTTTTTCTTAATCGTCTTTGAGGAAAAATAGTTGTGAAGATCTATTACTTTCTTACAATTTTTGCCGTTTTTTTTTTTTCCTAAGTAAAAAATTCAGCCTATTATAACTTCGGCGAATTGTTTTTGTCCTCTACAAATGTCACATCAATTCATTCATTATATAGCACGATTTCTGGAAACACAATAGTCCAACAAAGCTGTCCGTATTTGTGTGTTTCTCTCTAACATGTAGTCAGCTGAGGCTTAATCACAACAGATGAACACATGGTTGATCTGCGGAAAAGGGATCCTTTTCAGCAAAAAGTCAACGGAGAAAACAAACAAGCAAAAAACCCGCAATGTTTTGCAAAGTATGGATTTTGTCAGCCTGTTGCTAAGGAAACAACGTATTACAAAACAAATTCTTCAACATTAAAAAAAAAGTCACGAAAACATGTAAAACCGAAAGAGAAATACAAGATGGGCGCATCAAGTGACTAAGTCATTTCCGCATTAGTGTCCGTTTAATATGGGTTCTGAGAAACAAAAGCACAAAAAAATCAATGTGAAACCATCCGCAGAGACACATTTACCGTGACATGCACATTCTCGATCCTTCCCTGTCCACCCCCCCCCCCCCCCCCTCCACCTCTCATCCTCTCCTCGGCTCCCTAGATTCATCCCCCACCTCTCCCCTTCCTGCGTCCTGCGAACACACACACACACACACACACCACACACACACACACACACACACACACACACACACGCACGGACGCACGCACACACACACACACAAACGTGCGTGCGCACTCACACACACACACACACACACACACACACACACACACACACACACACACACACACACACACACGCACACAGAGTTACACTCACTGAATATGATTTGTATTTATGGCAGCACCGTACATATTTGTATCGACAAAAAAGTATGAACTCTCTAATGCACAGCAATATCAAATCATGTCTGACCAGGACTATCAAGCCCTGTCAGTAGAAAACTGGTTAGATGTTTACTTTACTGTTTTGAGAGTTTGCTTACTATCAACCCGAAACAGAAACGAATTTCGCGATGATAATCATTATTAGAAGTTTGGTAATATGTAGAGTTTCTGTGTCTGGAATCATGGACATTATGGGCGTTGAACTGTCGGGAACGAATTAATAAAGATGGGAAAGGAAGCATGATAATAAGTTCCAGTCAGAATATTGGTTTCTGAGCAACTGTATGCCCTCCACACCAGAGAGAGAGAGAGAGAGAGAGAGGGGGGGGGGGGGAGAGAGAGTCAAAGTCAAAGTCAAAGTCAAAGTCAAAAATGTTTTAATGTCAGGCCTCCGGCCCATAACATGGGAGCAATAGCACAACAAGAATCATTTAGATTGAATAAACTGCATCCTTAAGTTTAACGCTTTGTAAACAAAATTAGATAACCGTAAAACAATACCTTCGTTTTCACTTGACATAAGTAGGTAGAATTTAAACATACATGGCTTATGGAAATATTTGGGCTGAATAAATTCGTTTCTTATTTCATCGTACAGTGGACATACAAGAACAAAATGTAATTCAGTTTCTGGTGTGTTTCTGCAGAACGGACACAAGTTATCATTAACACTGTTCTCTATATACTGTAAGAAATGTGACTTCAGAGGAGACATTCCAATCCGAAATCTTGCAAGTGTTCTTCGAATTTGTACGTTTTTAACAAGATACATATAAGGACTGAGAATCAATGTGCTCTTGAATTGAGAATAAACACTGTAAAAATCGTGAGACTGCAAGGAAGCGTGCCAATTCTGTTTATAACAATCTATCAATCTCTGTTTGAATTCTCTCATAAACAAATTAATGCTTCCAACACACTGTGCCTCCCAAACGACACCAAAACCAAATTCATATAAAACATTACGAATTTTGCAGGCCCAAGTGGTATAGTTTTGCCTCTGCAGGGACAAAAGCATTTTATACGCCTTTTTTGGATACCTATCATCATTCATATATACCACCCGCAGCCAAAATTTAACGCACCTAGAATATGTGTTGACAAAAATGGGAAACCTTCCAATTTCTCCATAAACTAAATGTCTTGGAGACTTTGGATGAACACCCATAAACCTTTTCAAAGCAGACAGATGCACTCTTTCAATGCATTCTTGGTCCTGTGACAGTCCCCAAATTTCTGAGCCGTACGTCAAAATTGGCTGAATCTGGCAATCAAACATTTTCAAAATATGTTTGGAGAATGTTCTCCAATGGACCATAGAAGTTTCATAATAACACAAATACCCTTTTTAGCGCGATCTGCGAGATCTCGTAATGTAGGCTGAAAAGATAGCTTTGTTGTTAGATACATTCCTAGATATTTGTACATGCTCACAATTTTTAACTTTTCTTCTCCAAAATACCATTCTTCATTCATGGAAAGATAGCCACCGTTTCTGTAAACAACTATATTAGATTTCTCCAGGTTAACTATCAGATCTTGGCGCTTAGACGTGTTGTAAAGTATATTCAGTTGTGTCTGCAGACCTACCACGCTATCTGAAAATAATGCTACATCATCAGCGAAGAGCAAAATAAACAGCTCTACAGTATCAGGATACAGCTGAATTCCATGTCTACCATTACTGATGACATCCTTAGTTAGTTCATTAATGAACAAGGAGAACAGGACAGGTGAGCATACTTCACCTTGCTTAAGGCCATGTGGGCAGAAGAAAATTTCAGATAGATCACCACCTGCCCGAACACGAGTCTTGACAACAGCGTACATGCTTTCTATTGCCCAGGCAATTTTTCCTTTAATACCATTGTTGCTTAAAGTTTTCCATAGTTTCTCTCTATGAACTGTATCAAATGCTTTACGGAAATCGATAAAAGCAACATACAATTTCCGATGTCTTACAAGCTGTTTCTGAATCAGTGCCATGAGCGTAAAAACATGATCAGAGGTACTATGCTTTGCTCTAAATCCAGCTTGTTTCTTCACCGATTATTGTGTTATCATCAATCCATTTAGTAATTCTTTTATTTAACACAAAGCTATACAATTTGCTACATACATTCAGCAGTGAGATTCCCTGTAGTTGTCAGGCACATTAATATCCCCTTTCTTAAATACAGGGTGTAAGATTGACAAGGACCATTCATCTGGATACAGGCCATTGTCAAAAATGTGGTTGAAAAATTTAATCAAGAAAGGTACAATAATGTCAACACTGTATTTATAAAATTCTCCTAGCATACCATCCGGTCCAGTCGCTTTTTGTCTCTTTAATGCTTTGATTGCATTTTTTATTTCATTATCATTTATTCTCTCGTTTAGAGAGTCAATATTAATATCAAAGTCAGCGTCGGAGACACATTCAAAACGATCGCTACCAACACTGCCCAGAGCATTTTCATTTGCAACACTATTAAATACATTATTAAAGTGGTTATACCAGTCTTCAATGGAAATCATTGGTTGGGTAGATTTAGGTTTGACAGATCGAATAGTATCCAGAATTTCTTTGGATTCTTCAAATTATCTTGTAAAGACATTATGATATTTTCTTTATGGCTTTTTTTCTTTTGCCTAATTAACTCCTTATAGGCTGTTCTCTTTACACAATATGCTGCCCTGTCCTGATCATTATGGGACCTTGAACTCCTGTGTAAATCTATTCTTAATAATTTTCTGCTTTGTTTGCACTCAAGGTCAAACCAGACCCTATTTTTCTCGGTTCCAAGGAATATAGTTTTCTTCATACATTCCCCAGCATAACTGAAGCACTCATGAAGTCTGCACAAGGCAAGGTTTATATCAGACTCAATCAAAAATGTTGCCTCGTTCAACAGACATTGGACATACTCGGTTTGCATCAAAGCGGAAAACGTAGCACGTTTCGGATCCTCCCATTTATACTTCGAAACAGTAGTCCTGTTAACTTCTTTTCTTTCTACAACACATTCATTACTGTCAATCGTAAGAGCTAAAATCACCACTGCATGTTTAGATTCAACTTTATAAATTATGTTAAAGTCGGCACATCGAGAAAGTAACCCACGTGAGACTATGAAGTAATCTAGAACACTACTACCGGTTGGAGAAATATACGTAAAATCGCCTGAAAATTTTAATACTCGCAAGCCATTTACAATAGACAAACCAAACATTTCACACACAGTGATCAAATAACGACCAAAAGGGTTCATAGTATCATCTCTTGATTCCCTAGTTATACTTTCATCCGAACTGTGTGAACTGTGGAGGTCAACATGGGATACCACATCACACATTTCGTCCACAGGGTCAGAACTACTGGCATTAACAGAGCCAGTTCTTGAATTAAGGTCGCCAAGTACAATCAGTGGCAAATCACCATTTCCTCTAATTAGTTCAAAGAGGCAGTCTTCCAGCATAGAAACTCCATTGTATATATTTGTTTCAGCATAATATACAGAATTTTCAGGTGGCAAGTAAACTCCTAACAATAAACAATCAGTGTTTGTACCTAATAATTTATGAGACAGCTTCAGAGCAATCATGTTGTCGTATTCGATGTTCAGTCTTTCAACATATTTAACAAGTTCGTTTCTCACGAGAATGATAATACCACCGGACAGACGACCATGGACACTGTCTGAAACCTTTACACCAGGGGAAATAAATATCTTATGGGAAGGGAAAAAGGATTCTGGTACAGTTACGATGAAGGTTTCCACCAAAAGAACAATATCATAGCTATTTACAAAAAAAGACAAATCCAACACTTGAGTAATACTCCAAAATCCTTCAATATTAAAGACCGCAAAAGAAAGTAACTTTTTATCATCAACATGTTTTGATCTGTCAAACGGTCTATTTTTGAACGATTGACTGGTTCCAACGTTAGAAACATGAACTTTATTAATGTTTAATGGGCTTTGGCCTGACCTTCATTTGCCACATTCATCAGCGTCCTCAGTTGTGGATTGACTACAGTGCCAGTCACTGGGGAGCTTTTGCTGCTTTGGACAGGAAGAAGTTTGTCCACTGCTAGACTGGCTTCTGGTCAACACTGGTGACGGCTGACTATCATGAACCGTTTTAGGTTTGGGTTGACGTGAACCCATAGTCTTACCTTTACCCCTCCCCTTCCCACCCACACCTACATTTTTCGATGGCGTGTCTTGATGTGGGGTACCTGGTAGGGGAGAACCTCTCCCAAAACCTCGAGGGGAACGGCGCCAGGAACTGGTGACAGCAGGTGATGAAGTGGGAGGGTCAAGTTTGGCACCCTCCTCTGGAGTTGAAGTTGAGGTGTCAGCGTCAGTACTAAGGCCAACACCAGCCTGAAGCTGACAGGCGTCGACATGGTGTAAGATCTGGTTGACACCAAGATGCAGATGACCAGGAATGACGTCATGAAGGGGCCTACTGGAGCTGGGTTCTTGCAGAGGATGACTGGGGATAACATCGTGGAGAATCTGGCTCGGAATGACGTCATGAAAGGACTGGCTCTGGGTGACTTCTGCTGAGGACTGAATGTTAAAACATTCAGACTCGGGCCGACCAGTGACAACCCCATGAAGAGGCTGACCGGCAACAACATCGTTAGGGGACTGACTGGAGATGACATCACATGGAGACTGATTCAGGGTGATGTCCTGCTGGGGCTGCTTGAGGGCGACTTCACGCAGCGGCTGGCCGAGGCTGGCACTGTGACTTGTGTTCTGGTGCTGACTGGTGCTGTCACCATTTTCCCTCAGGGAGCCGTGTCGGCCGGATCCGGCTGAGCTCCTATGGCATGGTGATGCTGCTGCTACTTCAGAGTAGGATGCAGCAGTACCACTAGTGGGAGGTAGAGAGTCAATGGGTGGCTGGTTGGATATCCTGCCGGAAAAACGCTGGGGGATGGCATGGGAA
Source organism: Conus canariensis (assembly GCA_033310375.1). Classification (NCBI taxonomy): domain Eukaryota; kingdom Metazoa; phylum Mollusca; class Gastropoda; order Neogastropoda; family Conidae; genus Conus; species Conus canariensis. The sequence continues at coordinate 74,664,926 of CM065717.1, read as the reverse complement.
TCTTTCACTATAAGTCT
>CM065717.1:74652409-74659909 GCA_033310375.1 Conus canariensis | reverse complement strand
GGACACACACAGACCAACAGACAAGGACTGGGGGTGACCAAAACTGAATGGTGGTCAAAGGCCAAAGGAAAAGTCAAAAGAGACATGATGATTCAGGAGATGAGAAAAGAAGAAGACCAAAAAAGACTCCAAAAAACAGTCTAGCAGAGCCAGCAAGGGCAATGGACAACGTGGGAGAATGCACTCCAAAGAAGTCTCACTTGGAATGACATTTGGCACATGGCCCCTCTCAGGATCAGCTTCATTCTCAGATCTGCATATGACCTTCTGCCCTCAAATGCAAACCTGGTGAAGTGGGGAAAAACAGACGATCCTGCATGCCCCCTCTGCCATGAAAAACAAACAGTGGAGCATGTCCTAAGCTCATGTAAAGTAGCCCTGGCTCAAGGAAGGTACACATGGAGGCACAACCAAGTGCTCAAAGAGATTGTACAAGTAGTCTGGGCTAGTACCAACACCACAAAAGGGAAAATCAGGACTCCAAAAGCACCCGCAACATTCTTCACGGCAGGAGGCAACAAATCATGGCCAAGAACAACAGTGCCACTCGGAACATGCAGGCAGAGTCTGCTGGACGGGGCAGATGACTGGGAGTGCACTGCAGACCTCCCAGAATGGATGAGTCACCCAGAGATCATTAGCAAGAGTGGTATGAGACCAGACATAGTAGTCCACTCTCAGTCAACCAAGCAGCTGATCATGATCGAGCTCACGGTGCCATATGAGAACAGAATGGAGGCAGCTCAAATCTACAAGACTGAAAAGTATGCTGATCTGGCAAACAGCGTGAGGAGAGAAGGCTATCAGGTCAAAGTCCTCACTGCAGAAATTGGAGTTAGGGGGTTTGTAGGAACGTCTGCATACAGCCTCATGAAACAGCTCTCAGTTGCAGGGAGGGAAAAAAAACAGAGCCCTGAAAGCAATGGTAGAAGCAGCAGAGAGGTGTTCAAGCTGGATCTGGTCAAGGAGGAACAAAAGTGAACTTCATAAGGCTTAACTTTCCTACAAATATCAGGTGTCCCAGTGGCTCTGCGGTTAGAGTGCGAGTCATTAAGTGGAAAATGAGCATGTCCAGAGGGTCATGGGTTCGAATCCCAGCCATGGCTCGTCCCAAGATGGGAAAAAAAGGGGCAGCAGAGGGACATCCGGAGTCATGAACCGGGTGTGGCCCAACCCCCCTAGAGTGTCAGGAGATAAGGGCCGAAACACTTGCTTGAAAGGTGCTTCTCTTCTGAGGACTCTCTGCTGCCACGCTCTCCACGAGTTTCTTTCTACATATCTCCGCCTCCCCTCCTCCACCCCCACCCCCACCTCCCACTTTGTCTCTGTCTAGCTGTCTGTCTGTCTGTCTGTCTGTCTATCTTGTGTGTGTGTGTGTGTGTGTGTGTGTGTGTGTGAATCACGGCATTCCTATCCAACAATCAATACTGAAATGTCATTCCCCATGAGCATACTCGTCACTCGCTCGGAAGGAAGATAAAGCAATGACTCTGTGTGTTGTGTGTGTCTGTCTGTCTGTCTGTCTGTCTGTCTGTGTCTCTGTGTGAGTGTGTGCGTTGTGTGTGTGTGTGTGTGTGTGTGCGCGCGCGCGCGTGCATGCGTGCGCGCGCTGTGCATGTGTGTGTGTGTGTGCGTGCCAGCGGCGCGCCGGCGCGCTGTGTGTGTGTGTGTGTGTGTGTGTGGGTGTGTGTGTGTGTGGTGCGTGCGTGCGTGTGTGCGTGTGTTGTGTAAACTGTAACCTTGTGCCAGCAGTGCTGATTCCATGGTGACAGAAACTAGTCAAGGACAACGCCTGAGTCTCGCAGGAGCCTGACAGTAAGCGCTACCTGATCACTGTCTGACTGTGAAACAGGCAGCATTGCCTAGCCTCTAGTTGTTGCACACGTGTCTTGCATACGTTTCCTTCAGTGTGTTTCTGCATAAACTCTCTCAGAAATGCGACACATAACTTTAGTTATAAAGTTTGTGTGTTTTAAACACTAGCGCATGTTACTGCATATGCTTGTAAATAGCGGATGTGTGTTTAACGTTTGTGATGAGTATGTTTATATTTGGTATTTTCCTTTTCCTGCTTGTTTGGATGTTGTTGTTGTTGTTGTTGTTGTTGCGTGTATCTCTGTTTGATTGTTTTAGTACATCTTTTCTTTTCAAACAAGTGTATTCACATGTGTGTGTGTGTTGTCTTTGAACGAGCAACTGTGGATACTCTCCTTTCTTTGCATATGATTCCATTCCTTGCATTTGTACGTCTGTGGAGTTCAAGAACGCGTGTTCCTCTGAAGCACTACGAATTTGCCTTTAACATCCACCACGCAATTAATAAGACTGCAGACATGTGAACGCTTAATATTGAATCATTGAAGACTATACCACACATTTTGGTTGTTTGTTTGTTTTTGGGGTGGTGGTAGAAAGGGGGAGGGGAGGGGGGTTCTTTCTTAATCTAAATTTACTGGAAAAAAAATAGTGACATTGATGCACACGTTCCGCATATAATGTCATTCGAAAAGATTCTACCCAAGCCAAAGTCGTCTTCTCTGCGTTGGCTAAGCCTTTGACATCAGACGACCTCCACACTTAGAACACGACACGGGGTGGAGTCAGTCTGGACAGAAGGTAAGCCGAGAGACAAAACTAAAACCATTCTTGTTTTAATCGGATTCTGTCACAAGAAACCATCAGAATGGGTAAACTGGAGTGACACATTGGTTTTGATGATGGATGCGGTGTCACTGGCACGTAAAGAAATCATTGTCCACGGAGTCCTTAGCACTGACTTCCTAAAAATGCCAAACCAGTGCATAGAAACGGTCTATTGAATTTGCACCAACTCATCGAATCACAGGCTAGAATGACACCTGATTTAAAGACACTACTACAGGGTCGAACTTTAATTAAGGACCACCCCGAAAAAAGGCCCTTTCTTTTTAAATTGGCCAAAAATACAAACAATGCATTTTTTCGAAGAATTCGACTGGGAAAGGTTTAAGGGGTTAACAGAGTATTCCGCAAAGCTTGCGAAAGCTGTCTTATTGTCACGTGCGGCATGCAGAGGGGGGATTGAAAGTTGCAGATTGTTGTCAAAATTGCTTGTTTTTTAAGCAAGAGTGAACACTGCTTCAAACGGTTTTGCACTGAAATTCCAAATGCACGTGCAAAAACCAATGCATTGCAGAGCATTTTACTGACTGGAATGCCCTTAAAAGCAGCCCAACGTGCATAATTCTTCATAACACAAAAATGCCTCCAAGACGCAAGCTGTCTGATTTTGACCGGACCCGGGCGATTGCATGGCTGCAGGATCGAGTTGGCGTTCGAGAAGTGGCCAGAAGACTACAAGTGTCCCACTCCGTCATCATTCGGCTGAGAGAACGTTTTCAAGCCACTGGAACTGTCAAAGAGAGACCCCGTCCAGGCCAGCCAAAGAAGACCACTGCAAGAGATGACAGGTTCATCCGCAGACATGCTCTTCGGACCAGGACCACCACCTCCAACACCATCAGGCGTCGGCTCCAAGCTGCCACTAACACAGCAGTGTGTGAGATGTCCATACGGCGGCGCCTCAATGCTGCCAACCTTCGAGCAAGGCGCCCAGTCCGGAAACCAAAACTGACTGCGGCCCACCAGGCACGTCGCCTGGCCTGGTGCACAGCTCATCGAACATGGACTCGGGCTCAGTGGCGGATGGTGCTTTTCACCGATGAGTCCAAGTTCCAGTTGAAGCCACGAGGTGGACGCATTCGGGTGTGGCGGCGTCCTAGGGAGCAGCTGGCAGATGACGTCATCCAGGAGGTCGTCGCTTTTGGTGGTGGCTCCGTCATGGTATGGGGGGGGCATCAGCAGTCACCACAAGACTCCCCTGTACCATGTGGATGGCAACCTGAACGGCCAACGCTACCTGCAGGAGATTTTACGGCCTTTGGTTGTCCCAGCATTCCAGCAGATTGGGGCTCAGGCTGTGTTCATGGACGATAATGCCACCCCACATCGTTGTCGAGCCGTGAACACTTTTGTGGTGCAAGCTGGCATCACCAGGATGCCATGGCCGGCAAACAGCCCGGACATGAACCCTATTGAGAACATCTGGGGCGAGCTTGGGAGGAGAGTTCAAGAAAATCACCCTGTTCCGGCAAATCGACAGGAGCTGCTGCACTACCTGCAGCAGGAGTGGGCAAACCTCCCCCAGGCACTCATTACAAGAACAGTCAACACCATGAGGCAGCGCTGTGTGGATTGTGTGGCAGCACGAGGGGGGCACACTCGGTTTTGATCAGACTGTAAAGAAACACTCTTTTTGTGAATGTCATTTTGGGGGGTAGTCTCATTCAGGCTCCCCTGTCTGATCAGAAAGAATGATTTTTTCGATGAAAGTGACAAAATGTTGTTCACTGATAATGAAATTAAACATTTATAAGGTTTCTGTCGTTTGTCGGTTTTTCTTTCTATGTTTTGTGAGACTGTGTATAAGTGGTCCTTAATTAAAATTCGACCCTGTATATGTTTCAATTATGAGCAGCATGGCATATCGGAAGCTTTCATCCTGGTGTTGGACTGTAGTGGTCATCACCCAGTCTGTGTCACTTGGTCAGGAATGGTGGAAACTAATCATTAAAACCAATTGTAATCAAAGAAACATGTTTTTGTTTAACAAGTAAGCTTCCATTTCTGCTCTATATCTAACAAAGGTCTCAGAACAGATCGTCTGAGACCCATCGATCTGCAAAACAAAAGGATGAAAAATCACATCTAAACTCTGTATCCCACCGGTGACTTCAATCATTTCCATTATTCAAACCTTCGGGAAAACACATAAACAACAACACTCTCCACCACTTGGGTACATCTCTGCTGCTTCATGCTAGGCAACCTGACTTTCAAAAAAAAGAAAAATCATGTCATACGCCCTCATTAAGTCTGCTTGATTTCTATCTCAAAACATCAACAACAACAACAGAAATCGTGGTGCCTTATTTATTGACGTAGGAAGAAACTTTCGGTTTGATTGATCATGACCTTCTTCTTAGAACATCAATTATTAATGACATGCGGCTTATCAATCAACACCATTACCTCCTTTTCTCATGTCGTACAAACTGACGTCAGTGTGTAACAATGAACACATTCATCTCCACAATTGAAACCTTACGCCAAGGTGTCCCACAAGGCTTTATCCTAGGTCCTTTCGCTTATCAATTTACATGAACGATTTACCATACACAATTCACATCTGAGATCCTTGCGGATGACATTAAAATTTACACAAGTCACTTTTACCCCCTAAAAAATTCTTTGAAAAAAAAAATCAGAAGAAAATGTCAAAGATGTCATAGAATGGACTGAGTTCAATTACGTTGCTTGACCATCAACAAACATAATCAGTGCTTTTCACAGCCATATAAAAAGATCGAGTCTCACAGTAACACTCACTCTAACATACCTTGAACTTAACACGTTGAAAAGGCTACACGTCCTAAAACACTAGGAATAACTGTTGATGACATCAATTGGATGCCTCATGTAACGTTTTGCGCCAAGGAATGTCCCACAAAGTGTATCAACTGGCCCAAATCAAACACTCCTTCGTCCTCTGCTTATGCAATCTGTTTCGCCAAAACAACACTCTGTTATACCAAGTCGTTACGTTATTTTATTGGACCCTCACCACTGCCAAAACACTGACACCTTCCTAATTCTACACAAACGAACGAAGAAATAGTCCTTCTAAAAACACAAACCTCATGGGGTCAGAGAGGGGGAGGGAGGAGGGGGGAGGTTCGTTAAGCCGCAGAGTAGAATACAGCAAGGAGATCATAAAGCACAAGTGTGTGTGTAAAAAAAAAAAAAAAAAGAAAAAAGAAAGATTTTCGATTTTTTCTTCAAGAAACCTACCAAAATCTATGTCCCAGTTTCAAGAACTGACTTGTTTAAACCCAGCTCCAACCCAGTTCGGGCCCCAGTTGCTCCCACTATCGATCGGAAAATACCAGCGCATGCCAACCTTCAAACATCTCTACCACCTTGTATGCTGATCGTTAAATATTTCTGCCTTCGCCCAACATCATCGCCCTCCTATTTGATGATGACTCATAAAACTGCATATGTGTTTTGTATTTGAAATACTCGTGATACTTTCAGTGTGTGTGTGTGTGTGTGTGTGTGCGTGCGTGCGTGCGTGCGTGCGTGTGTGCGTGCGTGCGTGCGTGCGTGTGTGTGTGTGTGTGTGTGTGGGGGGGGGGGGTTGTATGTGTGTGTGTGTGTGTGTGTGTGTGTGTGTGTGAGAGAGAGAGAGTGAGTGTGTGTGTGTGTGTGTGTGTATGTGTGTGTGTGAGAGAGAGAGAGAGAGAGAGAGAGAGAGAGAGAGTGTGTGTGTGTGTGTGTGTGTGTGTGTGTGTGTGTGTGGTGTGTGTGTGTGTGTGATGTCTGTTGGTTGCGTGGGTCCATGGACGGTGTGGTGGATTCTCATTTAACCAGTTTTACTCAGTGTTGTGCTGTAGCATGCTTATTGTCAGCCTGTGAATGCGCAAATGACTTTCCATGCCAGTGTCCATGCGAATGAGTCAAGTGCTATAGAACTGAACTGGATTAAAAGCCTCACAGACTACAGTAATGATATAGGGATTAATTGAAGGGCTTTACACGACAGTCCGGTTGGCAGAAAAAGCCATTTCAGGGCCCACAAAACAGACTTTCTGTCAGAATACGAATACGGAAAATTTTATTCAGTATAGGCCACTGGAGGAGGTAAGACACAGAGCAAAGAAATCAAAAGTATGACAAGAATTGCTTCGGCGATACTCTATTATATGAAATTTCATACTTACTTGCATAGACGAATTAACAACAAACAAACAAAAAAAAACAAAAAACAAACAAACCAACAAAAAAAAAACTACAACTGTAAACATGCTAAGATGTTGCTGTTTTGCTTAATCTTTCAAAGCTTCATAGATAAACGTTGCAAGTTTTAAAAGTGTGGCTTCATTCCTAGACGACAATGACAAATTGAATCGAAAGTTACATTGATTATTAAAATATTTAGCTTTCAGTAGTTTCTCTCTAAGATCCCGAAGAACGGGACAACAAAACAAGGAAAACATCCTCTTTGTCTCTACTACACAATTAGCATAACACTTCTCGTTCATATTCAAGTCTGTATTTAAAACGATGGCAAGCGATATCAGAAATACTAAACCATAATTCAGTAAAAGCACTTCTTAGTAATCTTACATACTTGTTCATACCAGTTCGAATATACGGTTCAACCATGCACATAGTCTTAAACTGTTCGATCTTCAACAAATCTATCACAGGTGTATATTTGATCGTGTCAGTCCTGCCACCTGCAAACTAGAACTCTTTGCCGAAAGGATGGAACTTGAAATACATTGAACGCTTTGATTATCTCAAACAAATGTAAACCCATATGAATGTAAGCACTGACGAATATTTTCAACCCACGTCTTCTTGCCACTTCTGTCCAAAATATACACTACTTTTTAA
>CM065717.1:74639909-74647409 GCA_033310375.1 Conus canariensis | reverse complement strand
TTCACGAACACACACACAGACACACACACACACACACACACAACACACACCACACACACACACACACACACACATACACACACACACAACACACACACACACACACACACACCACCACACACACACAACACACACACACACACACACACACAATTTATAAGAAACTTTACTCACGTGCCGAAAATCTTTCAGTGCAGTGTGTGTGTGTGTGTGTGTGTGTGTGTGTGTGTGTGTGTGTGTGTGTGTGTGTGTGTGTGTGTGTGACAAATAAGTAGCGGGAAAAACAAGTGCAGGCTAACAATGCCTCTGCCATTATAACAATGACTCGGCAAATATTTGATGAAGAATAGCAAAGAAAAGAGGCAGGGAGCTATGAAAGAAAAAAAAGTGAAAAATGGACGTCAGGATATAAATAGGAAGTCGTTCGCCAGCAGCATATGGGGGTCATAACAGCCTGACTGGGCAACACAGCCTTTTGTATCGGCTTCCAGAGGCCTTTCGTCCGCTGGCTGGGACTCACTAGTGGAACCCGCTTGATTGCATCAGCGATCCTCCCTTGACATCAAAAGGAAATTTTACCACTAGCAATACTATGGTATTCTCTGTATTTACGGACATACAAAAAGACAGACAGACAGACTGACTGACTGACAGATAGACAGATGAATATATACATACATACATACGTACATACGTAGATAGATAGATGGATAGATAGATAGAATGATACACTACATACATACATACATACATACATACATACATACATACATACATACATACATACATACATAATAACGGATGGATGGACAAACGGACAGACAAACGGATGAACAGACGGACGGTCGGATAAACACATACATACACATGTACATGCATACATACATACAAACATATATAATACAAACGTGCATACATATGTACATACATACACACATACATGCATGCATACATACATACATACATACATACATACATACATACATACATACATACATACATACATACATACATCACATACATACATACATATCAATTACTTTAATGCATCAACTTGTCAAATCAACAACAATGCACAATAGTCCAGATTGCAGGCGCATCGATAAAAGTTATCTTTCACTACTCTCTCTCTCTCCTCTCTCTCTCTCTCTCTCTCTCTCTCTCTCTCTCCTATTCCCCCTTCTTCTCTCTCTGTCCCCATGTCCTTCTTTCTCTCTCCGGCCGGCTCCAATTCTTTGTCTGTCAGTGCTTTAGTCAGCTTTGTATGTCTAATACTATTTAAAGCACAGTTTGAAAGTCAACATCTGTCAGTTTCAAGGCTGGTTCATGAGGTGATTCCGCCTTGACCAAACACGCCTAGACCCAATCATGACAGACATGCTCAAGTATTTTGCAATTTGTTTTAATGCATACATACATACATACATACATACATACATACATACATACATAAGCCTACATACATAGATGGTTGGGTGTACGGGTGTACGGGTGGACGGACGGACGGAAACAGACAGACAGACAGAGAAGATCGATCGATCGATCGATCGATGATGATAGATAGATAGATAGACAGACAGACAGACAGATAGACAGCTACTAGTAGATAGATAGATAGATATAGATAGATACCTTGGCCTGCAATGTTTACGATGATAGATAGATAGATAGATAGATAGATAGATAGATAGATAGCCTTTTGGCCTGCAATTGTTTTAACGACAAAGGAGTTGTCAGCCTACACTTGTTCTCTCACGCTACTTGTTTTGTTCAAACAGTGGGAGACTGCATCTTTGAGGACATCCAAGTAAAGGCTGTTGTACACACTTCTAAGCTGCTGTCAGCACATGCATGACTGACAATAGCGGCGTTATTACACAGAAACACCGACCACTCTGATCGTAGACCCCTTGACCTCCCCTTGCATCCACGTGTAAAGGTTCAGAATTTCCCCTTGTGTTTGTAACTATTTATTCACTGATTTTATATTTTTATTGCAAGTAGTTTCCTTACAACGTTTTCTTCTCATTTTTGTTTGTTTGTTTTTTTGTTACCTCTCACTGGCTGCTTTGAGGTGCCATTGGATTCTGCTTTGAACCCTTGGTGGTTAGAGCACCACAGACTTATAGGTGGTGTAACTCCATAGCATGGCAAGGCAGGACCCCCCCAGGCAAACGACTTCCACTGATGAGTCCTCATCAGGGAGCGAAAGGCGTCACTGGACAGGCGACATACATGGCACTGCTACCGAGACGGACTATGTCGTCAGTTCCAGTAGTCCCACTAGTGAAACATTTAACGTTTATATTCGAACGCCCTCTTTTTTACATTCCCATTTTCTTTCTTCAGCACTCCCCTCCCCCCCCCCCCCCCCCCCCCCCCTCATTGCGCGCGCGTGTGTGTGTTTTAAACTTTTGAAAGTCGTTGTTTGAACGACAGAGCATTTGTAAGTCTGCACTTGGTTTCCTCCACTACTCAGTTACACACACACACATATGTATATATACATATATGTATATCACACACACACACACACACACATATATATATATATATATATCTATGTATGTATATATAATATATATATATGTGTGTGTGTGGTGTAATGCCGAACAAAATTATATATATATATATATATATATTAATTCAATTATAAACAAAGCTTGCTCTTATGTCTTAGATTGAAGAAATAGGGGGAGATAAGCATTGATATCCGCAGTGGTAGATAATTCTGCCTAACTAACAGTATGTGCTTGAGAGGGTGAATGGGGTATAATAAATGCTTCTGAAAATGAGCCTTCAGCAAGCTTATAGTCTCCAAGGGGGAGACAATATCTAATGGGGAGGAAACTCACAACCATATAACTCCTGGTCAGATACCGGTATTTCGAAACCTGATTGTTTCTCCTCAGTGACCGCGGAAAGTGGTAACTTGACTCTTCCGCCTTTTCGGTTTTAAGAAGAATGCTATCCCAGAAAAAGGCTGGTGTGCAATACCGTAGTATGTTTGTTGAGTTTTCAAAAAAACCAACCAAAGGTGCCACCCTAAGAAGCAAAAGAAAATCATGAAAGAGCAAAACAAGCTACATTTTCTTGTGAAAAGTAGAAAATATAAGAAGATAACCTCTTAAGACACACGTGCTGAGGGCCAGTTCTTGGAATGAATCCGCAAGGGACTAAATTACAATAAACTAATAAACTTGTGTCTTAAGAGGTTATCTTTTTATATTTTCTACTTTTCACAAGAAAATGTAGCTTGTTTTGCTCTTTCATGATTTTCTTTTGCTTCTTAGGGTGGCACCTTTGGTTGTTTTTTTGAAAACTCAACAAACATACTACGGTATTGCACACCAGCCTTTTTCTGGGATAGCATTCTTCTTAATAATTAATAATAATAATAATAATGAATACTTATATAGCGCCTATTCTCGGCTAGAGACCAAGCTCTAAGCGCTTTACAATCAACACTCGTTTACACGACGGGCTGCCTACCTGGGTAGTGCCGACTGAAGAGCTGCCAGCTGGCGCTTCATTCAGTCGTTTCCAGTATCATCCAGTCAATATCGTTCAATATCGTTCACTCAATTTCCTTACTTCCTTCATTCTTTCCATTTCTCACGCAGGGTGCATGCTATGTGTAACGTGTCATCCATACCAACGGCCAAACTGGTCTTCTCTTCCGAAAGTTGGTGATGGGATTTTACGTGTGTGCAAGATATTATGCGTGCGTTCACACACGGAACCTCGGTTTATAGTCTCATTCGAAGGACTGTATGGGAAATGGAGTCAGAACCAATGTTAACTCCGAGGGAAAAATCCCCCCGTAGCGAAACGCCCCTGCTGAGATTCGAACCTGCAACCCCAGGATCACCAAGATTACGAGTCCGGCGCTCTACCAACTGAGCTATTACGGCTCCCAAAATATATATTAAAACCGAAGAGGCAGAAGAGTCAAGTTACCACTTTCCGCGGTCACTGAGGAGAAACAATCAGGTTTCGAAATACCGGTATCTGACCAGGAGTTACATGGTAGTGAGTTTCCTCCCCATTGGAGATCGTCTCCCCCTTGGAGACTATAAGCTTGCTGAAGGCTCATTTTCAGAAGCATTTATTATTCCCCATTCACCCTCTCAAGCACATACTGTTAGTTAGGCAGAATTATCTACCACTGCGGATATCAATGCTTATCTCCCCCTATTTCTTCAATCTAAGACATAAGAGCAAGCTTTGTTTATAATTCAATATTTCTTGCAGTCATTGCAACACCAAGCTGCTCTGTAAGTTGCTGGAATGGTGCTCGGTTACTTATCCTTGGAATTTATTAGTTTATTTTTATATATATATATATATATATATATATATATATATATATATATAGGTACATACATGCATACATACATACACCAAATGCAAGGGAGCTCAATACATAGGAGAAACACGCAACTCGCTCAAACAACGTTTCTACTTACATAGGTCACACATCCAGAACAATACAGGCACCCACGTCACACATCATTTCAACATGCACAACCACTCACTTCAAGACATGCGTTGAATGCCAATTGAAAAACAGTATATAGACAGTGACATTCATAGAGACCTCAGGGAAAAATTCTGGATTCGTAAACTACAAACAAAGCACCCACAAGGCCTGACAACACATGACTAATTATTAGTTACACGCAATGAGTTCCCTTGCATTTAATAGTGACTCAGTTGTTCCCTCTGGTACAACAACTAACAAAATGAAAACCAGAGAGAGAGAGAGAGAGAGAGGGAAAAAAGGGGGGAGGGGAGCTGTAAGTATACTGGTGGGGTTGGGGAGTGACAAAATAATAACAACAGGATGGTGTGTTAGACTTTGCATCACTTGGTGATGATATTACAATGTCATGACGCAAGTTTTCTTTTAGCATCGACCTGATGATGTCACTCCACTTTTGACGTGATTACACAGTCTGTCGTCCTTGAAAAAGAGCAGCCGCTGGAAATATCGGATTATATTTGTTTACATTGCTTGTTTGCCTTTTTACTTCAATTCTCTCTCTCTCTCTCTCTCTCTCTCTCTCTTATATATATATAATAAGTAGAGAGAGAGAGAGAGAGAGAGAGAGAGACGATGGACCCAGTAATCAAGAAACAGTAAACAGACGGGAAAATGATAAGGTACGATAAAGAAACCAGAAAGCAATAACACTTATTTTACATGTAAAATAAAAATAAACAATTAAAGCAATAAACGAATATACGCTTGAACTATGGACGAACGAATGAATGAATGAATGTGTACATGACATAGATCGCCATTTAAACAGGGAGAGGAGGAAGGGAGATGGGGGGAGGGGTTAAGGGGATGGACGTAGCTCCCTTCAATCCTTCAACCTCTCTTTCAGTGTCATGTCTGAGCTCGGTTCAACTCAGGATGCCATAGTCACGGTGACGTCACCATCACGTGTGGACTGGGCCGAATCCATGAACGCTAAATCTGCCGAGTCGTGAGACCTACCACTCACTGAGGATGCCGATATCATAAACAAAGACACATGCTATAAATACTTGCTACAACGAAAATAAACACAGGGAGGGGAATGGGGGTGGGGGCAAGGTGAACAGGCCGCCTGTGCATGAATCCCGACCTTCTCCAAAGGCACTGATCACATCCAGGGGTTGTCCAAAAATAGTAACAAATAGATAGATAAATAGGGAGAGAAAGAGATAGATAGATAGACCGAGATAGGCAGATAGATAAATAGACAGATAGATATAGACAGACATACAAATAGATAAATAGATAGACAGATAGATAGATAGACAGACAGATAGATTGATAGACAGATAGACAGACACACAGACAGGCAGATAGATAGATGCGTATAAATAGATAGAAATACAGACAGATAGATATATAGAGAGAAAGATAGATAAATAGGTAGATAGATGGACAGATAGACAGACAGACGGATAGATGGAGAGACAGACAGCCATAGAGCTGGATAAGTAGACCAGATGGATATATGGATAGGTGGACAGATAAAAAGACAGATGGACACATACATAGATATAGATATAATGCATGTGTGTGTGTGTGTGTGTGTGTGTGTGTGTGTGTGTGTGTGTGTGTGTGTGTGTGTGTGTATGTATGTATGCATATTATATATATATATATATATATATATATGTATGAACGTATGTATGTATGTATATACATACGTAAGTTTTTGTATATAAGTATGTATGTACGACTGCATTTGTGTGTGTATGTATGTATATATGTAAGTATGTGTGTATAAGTATGTATGTATGGTTGCATTTATGTATGTGTGTATATATATATATATATGGATATATATATAAGCTACACACAAAAAGTTAAGGATCACTTTCACAAACATTCATAACTGTCAAAATAAGAAAGTCAATGCGTTGAAGTTTGGCCAACATTTAATTCCATTCTTTAGTGATAACGATACACAATTGCCTTCAATCTCGAGCAATCGTTTGGTGTGTACATTTGATTAAAGTGGGTACGTATCCAAATTTGATTTCCCAAAGTCATTGAAATCACAAGACAGGGCATACTGATGCTCCCAAAAGCTCAGTAATGCGTGTAACCACCATGGCTGTTCTGAAACTCGACGCAGCGAGTCCTCATCGAGTTGACCAGGTTGGTGAAGATCCTCTGTGGAAGCGCCTGCCACTCAGCCTGCAGCATCTGGTAGAGGTGTTGGGCATCCCTGGGAGGGGGGTGGCTCCTCACTTTGCGATCCAGCTCATCCCAGAGGTTCTCAATCGGGTTGAGATCGGGACTGCATGCTGGCCACTCCATTCTGTTGACTCCAGACTGCTGCAGGAAGTCGTTGACCACCCTTGCCCTGTGGGGGTGAGCATTGTCATCCTGGTAGACAGCCCTCGGTCCCATCTGCTGCAGTGTAGGCACAGCCAGTGGTCGAAGGATCTCATCCCGGTATCGGATGCCAGTCAGGTTACCCTGTACATGATACAAGGGTGTTCTGTGGTGAAGGCTGAAGGCCCCCCAGACCATTACAGAACCTCCACCAAAAGGCCACCTTTTCTTGGACAGTGGCATCAGTAAAGCGTTGCCCTGGGCGCCTCCAGACCCTCAGTCGGCCGTCGTTGTGGTGAAGGGTGAAGCGTGATTCATCACTGAACAGGACCTGGGACCATTGCTGACGTGTCCACCTCACGTGACGTGCGCAAAAGGCGCGGCGTGCTGCCCTATGGGCTGGAGTTAAGCGTGGCCGTACTGCTGGGCGACGAGAACGGAGATTAAACCCATGTAGGCGGTTCCGTATGGTCTGCTGGCTGATGTTGATGTTAGTAGCCACCCTGAACTGCCTTTGAATTATGCTGGAAGAGGCTGTTCTTGTCTGCAGGGCTTGTCGTTCAATGAGACGATCGTCACGTGGGGTTGTCTTCTTCGGTCAACCAGATCTGCGTCTTTCATGGACAATCCCAGTGGCTGTGAAGCGTTGAATCAGT
>CM065717.1:74624909-74634909 GCA_033310375.1 Conus canariensis | reverse complement strand
TTTGCCTAGTTCTACCCCCGCAGACCTGAACTTGAACCCCCCCCCCTTCCTCCACCCCCACTCCCCCATCCTTCAACGCGTCCTCACCTCCACCCCCCCCCCCTCCGCCCTTGCCTCGCCACCCCACTCGCTCTCCCTCTCCCCACCCTGCTCTGCTTCTCCCTCCCCGGTATGGGCGAAACTGCAGCGGGGTGGGCGGTTACCGATCCAGCCGACGGCGACGCAACCGGCGGGGCTGCCACGTCCCAGATTTGTGTCCTATTGACGTCACCGGTGACGTCTCCTAGAGGTCGTGGCTATCGATCGTGGGACCGTTTTAGGACCTCCGAGTTGGTCTGTGGATGATAAATAAGTGATCTCAACGTCAAGTATACGGCACGCCGGTGTTATTTACAGGTGTTGCTTCCTGGGGCAGCTTTTTGTGGGTGTGTTTATGTTTGTGTGCGTAGGAGTGGGGGGGGGGGGAGTGAAGGTGAGGGACGGGACGGGACGGGAGAGGGAAGGGACAAGGGACGGATGTTTAGAGGCTATTCCTTTCAAGGTGAAAACAAAAAGCACCATTGTCGGGCGTGGGGGTGGGGCGGAAGGAGGGAGGGGGGGGGTGGAAGTTGGGTGGGAAACGTACCCCCCAAAAAAGCTCTGTCCTTATTTAAGACATGATGAACAAAAGCGTAAGGTAGAATTGTGTACATATCTGTCGACAGTTTTTTTTAACAAAGTCTACAGAAAGCAGTGAAGCAATGGATTTTCTGCTTAGTCCTCATCCCTTCCGCCTACTTCCCCACTACTACCACACCACCAATGCCCCTCCCTCCACTTCCCCCCCATCTTATGCCACTACCCCACTCCCACCCCCTTCCGCTTGCGCGGTGCAAAAATAAACTTCGCAGCATTCCACATCCTTCCAATAGATTATTTGAACATATACATCAAGGATTTTTTTTTTTTTTTTTTTAACCGCGGATTCCATGCACAAGTTGTTCCGAGATGCACCTCCACCACCACCCCACCATCACCACTCCTCCTCCACCTTTCCGATATGATCTTCAACCTTTTTTTAAAGAAATTCAAGAGTTTTTTTTATTTGTCTGACTTAAACCGGGAAGATTTCCTTTATAGATTTCAATACTTTTTCCTTTAGTCTGACTTGAAAGTGGCTGGTGACGCAATAGTTCGAATCAGTCGTAACGATTTGATTTGCTTCGGGATTTTAGTTCTTAGAATGTTCTGTTTTTAATTTGCTTGCAACCCCAAGTAACTTCAGTGGTTGGCCAGGCGGCAACAACATGACTGGGCGATTTCTACGCTTTGCAATGTCAGTTACGGCTGAAGTCTGTATGAAAACATCCACATCCGTCACATGCATTCGGTTGAATTCGGTTGACATTGAGTAAAGGGGTGGAGGTTGGAGATATTGATCAGTGTGGTGTGTGGGTGGTGGTGTTTGTAATGAAGATAGAAACTGAGACAGAGAGACTAGGAAAATTTGACAGACAGACAGAGAAAATGGAAATGGAAAATGGTTTATTCAGGTTAGGCCACAGTCCCTACTGAAGGGGGGGGGGGGGGGGGGGACTATTTACAATGGCACTTTAACAAGAAAAAGTAAGGATACATCAACATAATAATGACAAATTCCAACATCTTTTGATCATAGAGTACAACAGATACATGCTTCAATATTAACATTCACATCCTTCAACTGCAGTCGCACGCCTTTTAAATGCCTTATATAAATAAATGCATACGTTCTTCAGTATAATTTCGTTACTGTTAGCCATCAGTAAGGCTACGTTGAATAGACATGGATTTGCATAAAATTTTCCTGGAATACATTGCTGCCGAAGCTCACAGAGACTAGGACAACTAAACAAAACATGTACTTCATCTTCTATTGCATCTCTACACAAAGGGCAGGCTACAGAATGAGTTGATACCTGATTATATCGGTCCCGATGTCTTGCCATGTCTGTTACTCCGACTCTAAATTTTGTTAAATAACATCTAATATGTCTGTTGATGTCAATTAAAAGATACCTTTCACAGCTCCTAGATGATTTGAAAGTTCTATATAAAGAAAACCGAGAGAGACAGAGAAAGAGAGAAAGATGTGTGTGTGTGTGTGTGTGTGTGTGTGTGTGTGTGTATTACGTCGGTGTAGAGACAAGGGAACAAGGAGACATCAGAGAAAGAGAGAGGAGAGGGGTATCTGTTGTTAACGCCGCCGACAATACAGCCTAATCCGTAGACCGAAGGGTACATCACGTTTCGCCCGGTCACGTTTCGCCCTACCATTTGCTCTTGTGTGCAGTTGCGAGAGCTGAGGACACTGGACTTAGGAATCCCAAATGTGACGTTTCACTTTAATCTTCACTCACGGTTCACCAAAATAGTTTTCTTGTCCGACTTTCACTACCACCGAGTGTGCCAGCAGGAATTAACAAAAATAAATAAATAAAATAAAGAAAGAAAATTGACCATGTTCTTTGCATTAAGTAGATAGTATGAACGCATTTGATTAACGGACTGGTATTTTCCTCAAAATAATTATTTGATCAAATCGCTCGCGGAACGTGCCCAAGAGTTGACAGATTTCTAAAAGAGTCGTCGTTCTTGCTGCACTATCATCACCATCAGTATATTATTACTTTCGTTCCAATATTTTTAAAACAAAGAGAGAGAGAGAGAGAGAGAGAGAGAGAGAGAGAGAGAGAGAGAAGAAGAAGAAGAAGAAGAAGAAGAAAGGTCAACTATATATCAAACCCACCATAATTCATACAAGCACTGAACTTAAACAATCTGATTACAAATAGTTCGAAACGAAAAGTGATGAATGTATGGAAATGAAGGCGCGTTGGGTGAAACGTGACAGGGCTTCGAAACGTGATTGGGTGAAACGTTTCGGGGTCAGCGTGATTGGGCAAGACGTGGTGCAGTAGTCACAGAAACGCAGGTGTGGCGGCGACATATGGGAGAAGAAAATTGTTGAAATGAATGCTTGGCGAAAACCAAGGGAGGGCACTGACGCGACTCGCCAAGAGAGAGAGAGAGAGAGAGAGAGAGAGAGAGAGAGAGTTGTGTTTTTATTGCACCTAAAGGGGAAAAATTGGAGAGGCAACCAGACTGAACTGTTTTTAGTGTGCTCAAAAGAGAGAGAGGGGGGGGGGGGGGGGGGGGGGGGGAACCGTCTCGAAAATCTTCATCCAGACAAAACAATGTTATCATAAAGAGAAAATCTTAACTTGCCTTCGGCTGGAAGAAAACTGCAAATCAGGGAAACAATTCTGTTTACACAAGTCAATGTACAGCTGCGGCAGATGGTCAGTGCTTTCCAAATCTCTCTCTCTCTCTCTCTCTCTCTCTCTGAAAGTTTGCCCTATGTGAATGAAGAAGTGAAAGTGACGAATTCTTATCAATACTTGCGGATGCATTGTACGACGAAACTAAATGTTGGTTCTGAATTGTCTGAATCATGCACAACACACACAAAAAAAAATGGAAGAAAAGGATTTTTAGAAGAAAAAAAACGAAGGCACTAAGAAAATCGAGAACAATAGATACAATTCATTTTGGGAAAAAAAATTGTTCGCACTCTGAATCGATTTTGACGAACGCAGCTGAGGTTTGAGGCTTAGAAGATGGTTGCAGACTAACTGAAATGGTACATACCTTTGCCATAAGAAAGTTTCTACACGTTCCCTTGCATGCCACATATAAATTGGTACATGAAGAAACTGCAAGTAGCCATTGCGTGAATGAACATTTTTAAAACGTATCAGACTAAGTTTAAACTCGTCTTAGTACCTATGTCAATAATATGTAGACAAACTCATAGTGGGGTTTTAAACGCATCACGAACCTAGCCAATTCAACTGTGTTCCAAAATTAGAAAGAGGGGGCGGGGGGAGGGGGGGGGGAGAGCGGAAATGAATGTGGCAGAGTATGGTTAAGTCAAGGTATTGGATATCATGCTTTAAAACAGACTCATTTCGTGTAACAAGAGAACTGGCACTGGAATTGGAAATTAACAAACGCAAAAGTTTTTCTTTTCTTTTAATTCTTTCAACAGTTTATTAACAGAGAAATGTTTATCACATGGTACAAATAGGCGACAGAGACACAGCATTTCAATATCTAGACTCTGAGTCTGTCACCCAAAAAGATGCAATCAATAGTTCCGAAATTATTATAAAGCGTGTTTGCTTATTGCCTATCACATGAAATGGCCTAGAAAACGAAAGTTAATTGTTGGACTGTACTGCCTACGACAATACCCGTATAAAAAGGCCGTGTTAATCTTTGGTTATATTTAGATCCGTCTCTGTTATGTCTAATCACAGTAAAATTGTGAGCTCTCGTTCAAGCAGCAACAAAAATTTAGTTAGTCCGTTAGTGAAAGATATGGTACAGGCAACGGAGATAAGAAAAGTAACAAGATTCAAACTCCCGGAACTGGTACTTTGATTGTAAGCTTAAATATGTTCAAGACGATTCTGTGTCAGTTGTGTGTGTGCGCGCGCACGTGTCTGCGTGCGTGCGTGCGTGTGTGCGAGTGTGTGTGTGTGTGTGAAATTATTGCATATAGCTGATATGTGCTCACAAATATCTATTTTGCCCCCCTTGTCTAAAAGTTGTGTCGCTGAATGGACAGCTAAACATCTCTCTCTCTCTCTCTCTCTCCTCTCTCTCCTCTCTCCTCTCTCTCTCTCTCTCCCCCCGAAGGAAAATCCAGCGCCCATAGCTATCTTTGCGATGTCGCGCCCTTACATTGTGATGCACATCGCTTA
Source organism: Conus canariensis (assembly GCA_033310375.1). NCBI lineage: Eukaryota > Metazoa > Mollusca > Gastropoda > Neogastropoda > Conidae > Conus > Conus canariensis. The sequence continues at coordinate 74,630,122 of CM065717.1, read as the reverse complement.
ATGTGCCGACTTGTCCGTAAAAAACGATAGTCCAACAAGATCGAGCTATGTTATAACAAAGAAAAAAAAACATGAAGAAAAAAAAAAGAAAGGAAGGAAGAAAACGAATACGTTTCTTACCGCCAGGGAAAAAAAGTCAACCACGTACAGCATAAAATTTGACTGTGGCAAAGTTACTAGTTCTAGTAAAATAACCTCACTAGGTGTGATTTAGGTCCAGCTATAACAGCCTTCCAGGTTTACATTGCTGGTCATATAAAACAGCCTTCCAGGTTACATTGCCACTCCTGGTGAAATAGCCTCCAAGGCTACATTGCCAGTCCTGGTGAAATAGCCTCCAAGGCTGCATTGCCAGTCCTGGTGAAATAGCCTCCAAGGCCCCATTGCCAGTCCTGATGAAATAGCCTCCAAGAATACATTGCTGGTCCTGATAAAATAGCCGCCAAGGATACATTGCTGGTCCTGATGAAAGAGCCGCCAGGGATACATTGCTGATCGTGATGAAATAGCCTCTCAGGCTACATTGCCGGTACGTCCTGATCAAATAACTTCCAAGGATGCATTGCTGGTCCTGATGATATAGCCTCCAAGGCTACATTGCCGGTCCCGATGAAATAGCCTCCAAGGATACATTGCCGGTCCTGATGAAATAGCCTGCAAGGATACATTGCCGGTCCTGATGAAATAGCCTCTAAGGATACATAGCTGGTCCTGATGAAGTAACCTTTCTGGCTACATTGCCAGTCCTGATTAAATAGCCTCCAAGGATACACTGCCAGTCCTGATGAAATAGCCTCCAAGGATACATTGCCAGTCCTGATGAAATAGCCTCCAAGGCTACATTGCTGGTCCTAATGAAATAGCCTCCAAGGCTACATTGCTGGTCCTGATGAAATAGCCTCCAAGGCTACATTGCTGGTCCTGATGAAACAGCCTCCAAGGCTACATTGCTGGTCCTGATGAAATAGCCTCCAAGGCTACATTGCTGGTCCTGATGAAATAGCCTCCAAGGCTACATTGCTGGTCCTGATGAAACAGCCTCCAAGGCTACATTGCCAGTCCTGATGAAATAGCCTCCAAGGATACATTGCCAGTCCTGATGAAGTAGCCTCCAAGGCTACATTGCTGGTCCTGATGAAATAGCCTCCAAGGATACATTGCCAGTCCTGATGAAGTAGCCTCCAAGACTACATTGCTGGTCCTGATGAAGTAGCCCCCAAGGATACATTACCTGTCGTGATGAAATAGCCTCCAAGACTATATTGCTGGTCCTGATGAAATAACCTCCAAGGGTACAATGCCAGTCCTCATGAAATAGCCTCCAAGGCTACATTTCCGGTCTTCATGAAATAGCCTCCAAGGGTACAATGCCTGTCCTCATGAAATAGCCTCCAAGGCTACAGTGCCGGTCCAGTTGAAACAGGTTCCCAGGCCAGATTGCTGGTCCTGATGAAATAGCCTCCAAGGCTACATTGCTGGTCCTGATGAAATAGCCTCCAAGGCTACATTGCTGGTCCTGATGAAACAGCCTCCAAGGCTACATTGCTGGTCCTGATGAAATAGCCTCCAAGGCTACATTGCTGGTCCTGATGAAATAGCCTCCAAGGCTACATTGCTGGTCCTGATGAAATAGCCTCCAAGGCTACATTGCTGGTCCTGATGAAATAGCCTCTCAGGCTACATTGCTGGTCCTGATGAAATAGCCTCTCAGGCTACATTGCTGGTCGTGATGAAATAGCCTCTCAGGCTACATTGCTGGTCGTGATGAAACTGCCTCCCTGGCTGCATTGCTGGTCCTGATGAAACAGTCTCCCAGGATTAAATTGCCAGTGCTCCTGAAATTGTGTCCCAGGCTACATTGTCAGCACTTATAAAATTCCCATCCAGGGTTAAACTGCCAGTTCTTGTGAAATATCCTCACAGACTAAATTGCTGGACAGGATTACATTGCCTATTCTGCTGGGGAAAAAAACTCACAGACTAAATTGCTGGACATGGGTTACATTGCCAAATCTTGGTGAAATATCCTCACAGACTAAATTGCTGGACCCAGTGAAGCAGCCTTTCCATTATATCGCCGGTTCTGATGGAAGTCTTCCAGGTTTACTTTGCCAGTCCTAGTTAGATGGCTGTCCAGGCTACATTGTCACGGCCCTAGTATAAAAAAAAAAATAGCCTCTCGGACTACACTGCCTGACATGGTGAAAAGAGTTTCAGAAAATATTGCTGGTCCTGGTACATGGTGATATCGCTTTCAAGAGTGACATTGCCGGTAATGGTACATTGTGATATACCCTTCAGGGTGACATTGCTGGCCCTGGAACATTGTTAGATAGTTTTCCATTTACAAAACAAGTTTGATGAAATAGCTTTCTAGGTTCTAATGCCGGTCCTAGTGAAATAGCCTTCCTGGTTACGTCGCTGGTGCTGGTGAAAAAAACTTTCTGGGTTACATTGCTGGTCCCAGTGAAAAAGCCTTCTAGGGGTTACATTGCAGGTCCTGGTGAAATAGCCTGCCAAGCTATATTGCCAATCCTAGTGAAATAGCCTTCCACGTTACGTTACCGGTGCATGAGAAATAGCCTTCCATGTTACGTTGCTGGTACTGGGGTAATACCCTTCCAGGTTACATAGCTGGTCATGGTGAAACAGCCTTCCAGGTTACATTGCTGATCCAGGTGAAATAGCCTTCCAGGTTACATTGCTGGTCCTGATGAAATAGTCTTCCAGGTTACATTGCCGGTCCTGGTGAAATAGTCTTCCAGGTTACATTGCCAGTCATGGTTAGCCTTACAGGTTACATTGCCGGTGCTGGTGAAATAGTGTTCCAGGCTACATTGCCGGTTCTGGTGAAATAGTTTTCCAGAATACATTGCTGGTCCTCACTGAATAGCCTCCAAGGCCACATTCCCAGTCCTGGTAAAATAGCCCTCCAGAGTTACATTTCCGGTCCTGGTGAAATAGCTTTCCTTAGTTACATTGCTGGTCCTGGTGAAATAGCCTCCAAGGTGACATTGCATATCCTGGTGAAATAGCCTTCCTGGGTTACATTGCCGGTCCTGTTGAAATAGCCCTCAGGTGTTATATTGCTGTTTCTGGTGAAACAGCCTTCAAGGGATGGCAATCCTGGTGAAATAACCATGATGTGGTTACGTTGCTGGTCCTGGTAAAATAGCCATCCAGAGTTACTTTGCCAGTCTTGGTGATATATTCTTCCATGGTTACATTGTCGGTCCTGGTACATGGCAAAATAGCTTTCCAGGGTAACATTGTTGGTTCTGGTGAAACAGCCTCCAAGGTTACATTGCCGCTCCTGGTGAAATGCCTGCAAGTTACATTGCCAGTTTTGGTGAAATACTCTTTCAGGGTTACATCGTTGGTTTTAGTGAAATAGCCTTTCAGGGTTATATTGCCAGTTTTGGTGACATACTCTTTCAGGGTTACATTGCCAATCCTGGTGAAACAACTTTCCTGGATTACATTGCTGGTCTTGGTAAAACATCCTTCCTGGGTTACATTGCTCGCCCAGGTGAAATAGCAATCCACAGTGACACTGCCAGTCCTAGTGAAATAACCCTCCAGGACAACATTGCTGTTCCTGGTGAAATAGCCTCCCAGTGTTACAGAACTGGTTTTGGTTAAATAGCCTTTCAGGTTACATTGCTGGCCTGGTAAAAAAACAAACAAACAAACAAACAAACTCTCAGACCATATTGCAGGTCCTTGGAAAATAGTTTCTCAGACTACATTATTGGTCCTGGTGAAATAGCTTTCCAGGTTACATTGCCAGTCCTGATGAAATAGTCTTCCATGTTACATTGCCCGTCCTGGTGAAATAGCTTTCCAGGTTACATTGCCAGTCCTGGTGAAATAGCCTTCCAGGCTAATTGCCAGTCCTGGCGAAATAGCCTTCCAGGCTAATTGCCAGTCCTGGTGAAATAGCTTTCCACGTTACATTGCCAGTCCTGATGAAATAGCCTTCCATATTACATTGCCCGTCCTGGTGAAATAGCCTTCCATATTACATTGCCCGTCCTGGTGAAATAGCTTTCCAGGTTACATTGCCAGTCCTGATGAAATAGCCTTCCATATTACATTGCCCGTCCTGGTGAAATAGCTTTCCAGGTTACATTGCCAGTCCTGGTGAAATAGCCTTCCATATTACATTGCCCGTCCTGGTGAAATAGCCTTCCATATTACATTTCCCGTCCTGTTGAAATAGCTTTCCAGGTTACATTGCCAGTCCTGATGAAATAGCCTTCCAGGCTAATTGCCAGTCCTGGTGAAATAGCCTTCCAGGCTAATTGCTAGTCCTGGTGAAATAGCTTTCCACGTTACATTGCCAGTCCTGGTGAAATAGCCTTCCATATTACATTGCCCGTCCTGGTGAAATAGCCTTCCATATTACATTGCCCGTCCTGGTGAAATAGCTTTCCAGGTTACATTGCTAGTCCTGGTGAAATAGCCTACCATATTACATTGCCTGTCCTGTTGAAATAGCTTTCCAGGTTGCATTGCCAGTCCTGGTGAAATAGCCTTCCAGGTTACATTGCCAGTCCTGATGAAATAGATTTCCATGTTACATTGCCCGTCCTGATAAAATAGTCTTCCATGTTACATTGCCCGTCCTGGTGAAATAGCTTTCCAGGTTACATTGCCAGTCCTGGTGAAATAGCTTTCCAGGTTACATTGCCAGTCCTGATGAAATAGCTTTCCAGGTTACATTGCCCGTCCTGGTGAAATAGCTTTCCAGGTTACATTGCCAGTCCTGGTGAAATAGCTTTCCAGGTTACATTGCCAGTCCTGGTGAAATAGCTTTCCAGGTTACATTGCCAGTCCTGGTGAAATAGCTTTCCAGGTTACATTGCCAGTCCTGGTGAAATAGCTTTCCAGGTTACATTGCCAGTCCTGATGAAATAGCTTTCCATGTTACATTGCCCGTCCTGGTGAAATAGCTTTCCAGGTTACATTGCCAGTCCTGATGAAATAGCCTTCCAGGTTACATTGCCAGTCCTGCTGAAATAGCTTTCCAGGTTACATTGCCAGTCCTGATGAAATAGCCTTCCAGGCTAATTGCCAGTCCTTATGAAATAGCCTTCCAGATTACACTGCCCGTCCTGGTGAACTACCTTTCGACACTACATTGCCAGTCCCAGTGAAATAGCTTTCGACGCTACATTACCAGTCCTGGTGAAATAGCCTTCCGGTCTAAT
>CM065717.1:74604909-74619909 GCA_033310375.1 Conus canariensis | reverse complement strand
AAACCCCCCAGCCAGGTGCGTCAAGATCAACAGAGAGCCAAACAGCAGAACAGACGACGTGAACAGGTTGGTGCTGGTCTCGGAAACACCATTGATTAAAATGAACTGCCCTAATGAAAACGTGTGTGTGTTTTAGATAATTAGATAGATAGATAGGCATTATACACATATAGATAGATAATAGATAGATAGATAGATAGATAGATAGATAGATAGATAGATACAGATAGATCCATGTATAGATGTAGAAATATATAGATAAAAAAAAATCATAAATATATGCAAAGGTTTTTCTTTACCGTGAAAGCCTTCTTTTTCGTATCCATCCTTTTCTCTCCATCCCCAACCCCCCAATCCCCCACCTTTCAGAAATGTCTGCAAAGCTTTGCCAGGTCATTGTTTTCATGACGGAGGACGTGTTAGCTTGCATCGGTCCCCTCCACACACACACCCCCCCCCCCCCCCCCCCCCCCCCCCCCCCCACTCACAGGAACGGAATAAAAGAGCATTAGATTATGAATTGAATAAAATCCTTCACTAACGACTTATGGGGACCATTGTAGTACCATTATACACGAAACCATTCATATGGTCTGCTCAGAGGCCTTTCGTCCGCTGATTCGGACTCATCAGTGAGACACGGTTGACTGTGCGGGTGCTCCCTTGGCATTGAACTGAGGAACACCACAGTCTATAATTCTGTGTTATGATATTCTCACCACCAGGGGTCAGAAACAGAATCCAACGGCACCCTAAAACAGCCAGTGAAAGGCAGAAAAGTAAACACAAGAAAGCGCTGTAAGGAAATAAGTATGTGTAAAACTAAAAAAATCATCGTGGAAATATAATGATAAATGCAGGGTGAAATCTTTGAGCATATTCTTGAGGATCCATTTGAAGGAGACAAGGGAGGTCAACAGGTGTCAGAAGTCAGAGTGGTCCGCCCTGCTGTCTCCTCTGATGGGATGGCTGAAGGCGACCTGACATGAACTGCTCCCTGTGACGGGGCGACGCTCGATGTAGCTGTGCATGGAGTGAGCGGAGAGAGCGGCGCGGGAGGAGAGGAGGGCCACCAAGGGGGTCCGGAAGACGAGATAGATAAACCAAAAGAGAGGAACAAACAAACAGACAAACAAACAGCAATAATGCGACAGATCAACAAGAGCAAACAAACGAACAGAACAAAATAAACAACAACAACGATGCGACATAGATGAAGGGGGGAAAAAGGCAAAAGGAAAACAAACAAACAAACAAACAGAAACAAAACAAAACAAAAAAAGAACAACGATGCCACCATTCCCATGCATAACATGAAATTTTACCTACTCAACCAAAAAAAAACAAAAAACAAAAGCCCAGAAACGAGAATGTCCATAATCATACATAGAAACCGGTGTAAGTGTTCAAAGTTGTGCAGTTGCGCTCTCGGAAACAACGATAACAGCAAAAAAACAAAACAAAACAAAACAAAACAAAAACAAAACAAAACAAAAGTCAACAACAACACCATTAACAACAGGCTTTTTCTGTAGCTGTTTCTAAATTCCACTACTGCTGCTGCCACTACCCCTTTCAACAGCCTACTGCTGGTGCTGCCTCAACTTCCACTGCTCCTGTGCTGCCATTATTTCTACTGCTGCGGTCTTTTCTGTTGTCATTACTGCTGTTATTATTTCCACTGCTACTGTTACTTGTACTGCCCTGCCACGAAGAACTTCCGCTGTAGGAGTAGCAGTGGCTGATAATCTGACGGCCACAGTGACGTTGCTTACTGATGTGTGGGTCGTTGTAACTTGTAAAGTGTGTGTGTGTGTGTGTGTGTGTGTGTGTGTGTGTGTGTGTGTGTGGTGTGTTTATATGCTTGCATACAATGCTCTCTCTCTCTCTCTCTCTCTCTCTCTCTCTCTCTCTCTCTCTCTCTCTCTCTCTCTCTTCCATTTTTTTTCCCAAATCCTCTGATGCTGTCTATTCGCCCTCCCTTGTGCTCCACCCAACCCCCCCCCCCCCCCACCACCACCCTTCCCTCGTCGCTCCACCTTCCTTCTCCCCCCCCCCTTCTCCCATCCCACCCCCTCTCTCTTAATTAACGAGGCTGATTTTGTATTCAGGCGTTCCTCAGACTTATCCCCCGTCTCAGTGACGTCAGTAGCCGGACGAGAGTTCGATTGGATCAATTATCCTAGAAAATTAGTTCGAAGGAAATATGATAATCTTTTCTCCCTTGTCAAGACTTTCTACACAGCATTTCGTCAGCATGGTTTCGACTCCATCACATTCTTTCTTCAAGGATTGTTTGTTTGCCTGCTTGTTTGTTTTTCTAATCACATATTCCTGTAGGTTAAAGAAATCCCGCTTCCTTCAACGCATCCATCGCATTCTATCTTCCCTTCCTACCCTCTGCAGCACTCGAACAAGGCGTTAGCTGTGTGAGTGGGGGGGGGGGGGGGGGGGGGGGGGGGGGGGGGGGGAATATATATATATTTAAAGTCGTGATCAGAAATACAGGACACTGACATTATATACTTCCTGTCACATGCAGGTGTGCGTGTGTGTGTGTGTGTGTGTGTGTGTGTGTGTGTGTGTGTGTGTGCGTGTGTGTGTGTGTGTCTGTGTGTGTGTGTGTGTGTGTGTGTGTGTGTGTGTGTGTGTGTGATTTCTTTTCTTTTTGATTTCTGTAATTCAAGCCATCAATCGCACTGAGTTGTTTAGGAGAGAGAGAGAGAGAGAGAGAGAGAGAGAGAGAGAGAGAGAGAGAGAGAGAGAGAGAGAGAGAGAGATGACAAAGAGAATAAAACAATGTTTTATTGTCCATTTAGCGGACAGAGGCGTTTTATGTGGTGTTAAAAACCCATTTCAGAGAACATTTCAGTACGCTCGTTCTGATAATTACCATGCCACCTTCATGTTCCCTTTCCACACCCCCTCCCCCCCCCCCCCCCCACCAAACACAGAATCATGCGCGCGCGCATGCATGCACTGCACACACACACACACACACACACACACACACACACACACACACACACACACGAGTCAGACAGACAAACACGCAGACAGACAGACAGAGAGAGGTACAGACAAATACACAAAGGAAAGAAACAAACAGCAAGACAGAGAGCGGGGAGGGGGGACGGGAAGGGAGGGGAGAACGGAGACAGATCACGTGGAGGTGAGAATTAAGCAATAGTAAGCTCGCCGCTATTCTAAATCAAAAATGAACCACGGCTGTGGCAGGAGTTAGAGACGTTTATAAGGACAACTCGTTCCGCTTTCTCAACAACCTGTTCGCGCACGTGTTCGTTCCACTGACCTCCATTACACTGCGGTGTAGGGTGCCCGGATCCCCCACCCCACCCACCCCCCGTCTCCCTGCCCCCAACCTTCCCCATCTCCTCTGTTTCCGCCCCCTTGCCCTCTACCACATCTCGCTTTTCCTTACTTTGGTCACATTAAAGACACCCCACCCCCCTGCCCTCCCTATACCACGCTACTTTTTCTTCCTTTCTTTTTTTTTTCTGCTGATAATCACTTTGTTAAATGATGATATGACGAAAGCAAAGAACGTGGGCAATCACGAAAAGTGATAATGACAGTAACGATAACAAAAACACATGCAGAAGACGGATTAAACTTGTTTCCGTGTGATTTAAGGCGATTTCTGCACGTTAAACACAAGGTAACTGAATGCAAACGACGCGTATACACAAATGACACGGGTTACCTATTAACGAAAGAGCTTATGGTCAATTAGTAATGCACAGCGATTATAACAAACATTTAATTTTTTTATTCCTTGGCAGCGAAACCACTGATTGCATCAATCAATTTTTTTTTTTTTTTTTTTGCCTCAGCGAAACTGCAAATAATCAACACATGCGAGTACACGTGTCATGAACATACCAATTACAGACCACAGAAGGCAAGGGGGTGGGGATGGGGGTGGGTTGAAGGTCGGGGTAACTGGATGCGTGTTAATGAGGACTGTGCACACAGGGGCGCGTGGCACCATTTGTGGTTTTGTTTGTTGTTTGTTTTTGTTTTTGTTGTTTGTTTGTTTTTTATTTGACGTCATGTGTTACAGCCCAGAACCGACAACGTGCCAGCTGATGAGATTTGGAAAAATACGTCTCGCAGACACCAAGTATCCGTCTCGAAATCCGACACCCCGTCTACAGAGGGTCTGGACTGAATGCCGGTGTAACAGAGAGTAACGTACCCCTGGACATGATATCGTTCCAAGTGTAGAAGATATATTATGTAAGGAAAAAAAAAAAAACAACAATTGAAAACAAGCCCAGATGTGGAAGAACGAAATTAAGCATGGTTTGGGGCGTGTTTATACTTTCAAGGATTTAAAACGAGACAGGTCGCCGATAATCTCTGAAATTTCGTTAGGATTTCGTGCTCCAGTTCTGTTGAAGTAAGTGACAAGGCTCTCAAGAGAAGTCGACAGCATTCCTTAGAGAAGAAGGGAGTAGTTTGTGAGATGGAAAGAAAGATGCAGCTGTTGGGACGTGAAAAAATATCACTAGATCTAAAAAATGAACACGACCATCGGATAGAGCAAAGAAAGAAAAGAAGAAGAAGAAAAAAACCGAAAAAAAACAATGCTGTTATGTGGTGCAAAATTATTTCAATCGGACATCTGAGAAGAAAGTTATGATTTTTTTTTTAATTCTTAGATTTTTGGCCTCATTTCTTAACCAGTGTGAGTGCAAGACGAGTTCTGTGAGTACACACCGGATTTATGTTACCCAAAATCCTAACGTCGCGAAAGGTTACGTCAACAAACAAAAAGAGACAAACGGATCGAGTTACTATGGCTATTGCATCCCACTGGCCCGCCATCACGGCGCTTCGAACTTACGGGTGAAATTAAGGTATGACCGAACGTCGTAATTCACATGAAGCCGGGCAGACACTCGCAAAAGTAACAAATTCACAGCTTTTTACATTAACAAGCTTAAATCAGTCCCATTCTTCTTCTTCTTCTTCTTGTACCATTTTTTTTTTTTAATTCGCGCTGCCAAAATGAAGGCACACTTCGGAACTAACCTCCTACTTCTGCGCACGCACTAAACTCGCTTGAACAAAGCAGCTTGCAGATACCTCTTTCCGCTAAGTCACGCTGCCTTCATTTCTCTTCCTTTACGAATAATTCATACGCGATGACTCGCTGTCAACCCCTGCTCGCGGCGGACAACCGAAATTTTGATTTCAATCACATGTGCAGAAGGTCGGAGAGGAAGTGGTATCCACGCGAGATTTGCATGTCCATAGCAGTTGCGATAGGCTACTTACTGAACGGGCAAACTTCACTGGCCTGTTAACAAATGGAAGAAGTTAATCGAAACTCATATATGACATGAGAATTGCAATCAAATTCAGTGGGGGAGAGGGAGGGGTGAGGGGGCCGAAGTCGGCGAAAATCCGCATAGAAAAGTTGGTCACAGGTTTCTGTGGCCGTTCATGGACATGGCTGTTGGAAGCATCCCTCAGCGAAGACGCTAGTGGTTTGCAAGATGAACAGAAAGACCCAGTTGCAGTAGGCTACTGAAAGAGCAAACTTCACTGGAGTGTCAAACAACAGGAAGAAATGAATACTGAATAATGAGTACGAGATGAGAATGGTTCAGAAACTGAATGAGAAGACCAAAGTCGGAAAGCCTGAGGACAAAAAAAAAAAAAAAAAAAGGGGGGGGGGGGGGGGGTCAGTGCTTTCACTGGGTAGCGTTCATCTTAGTGCCCAACCGTATTAAACCTGCCGGTGTTTGTTACGTTGAGCTGCTCCATTAGTGTTTGTATATTGATAATACGAACAGTGTAGAGTACATCAGAGTGCTCGAGAATAAACTTCTACCTTCTTTAGCCAACTAATTCTTAAACTTACGCATGGTACCTACCGAGATGATAATCCCTACATTCATAAAATGGAGTTCAGACAGAAGAATAGAAACGACAGAGCAGAACGTTTGTTTTCTCAGCCCCCCCCTCCCCCAGCCCCCCCCCTCCCCCCCCCCCCCCCCCCCCCCCCCCCCCCCCCCCCCCCCCCCCCCCCCCCCCCCGTAGATACCAGATCTAAACCTCATTGACAGTGTGTGGCAAGTCGTCAAAAATGACGTGAGAAAAAACAACGGTTGCATCAGTACTGTCGCTGTCCTTCAGAGCGCTTTCAGCTCTTGGAATTAACCGTCTGTCGCTTATCTTCACTCCCCGTATGACTCTTTCCAAAGGCACTGTTGAGGCGGAAAGCATGTGCCTGTGGACATTTGGGGCCGGAAGTGACATGTGGGGAAAGACTTGTTCTCCACAGTGTAGAAGCCTCATTTGTTTCCTCTTTGGTGCCCACATTTGACAGCGTTGTCTACACTTTGCAAGTGACACTATGTTCTTCAATTCGGGACATTCTACCCAATATCGAACAGTACACCACTGGAGTTGACAGTCAAAGGAAAATTAAATCGCCCAAAACCAAATCATTTTGGTGTTTGCACCTTGACACCTACGACCACATGCTTTTCAGCGCAAATGTATGAGCTCTGTTACAGACAAAGCCACACCTAGACCCCATATGACTGCACCGTGCAGTGAAGCAGGTTATATCTGTGTATCAAATACTCTATACACAAAAGTGAAAGAAGAATTTTCTTTTTTCAATTTATAAAGTGCACACACGACATTGAATTCTCAATATTTACAATGTGTTGACATGAATGACTGAAACGAAGTTTTGGCAAATACTGTATTACCAAAACAAAAAAAAAATCATCAAAGAACCATCTCTTCGTTTGCCGAAAATCCATATTCTTAATACTACAATATCACTCTTATCTTTACCAACATTTAACTATAAATGAGATGCGTCAAGACAACAGAGAGAGAGAGGAGAGGTGGGGGGGGGATGTTAGGATGGGGCAGGGGGAGGGGCGGAGAGACAAATAGCAGGGAAATTTGGGAAGAGGCGGAGGGGGATTACACAGCACAGACAGACTGACTGACGGACAGACACAAAGAGAGAGAGACAGAGACGGATGCACATACATTCTACACACACACACACACACACACACACACACACACACACACACACACACACACACACACATACACGCACACACACACCGAGAGAGACAAAGACAGATTTGGACACACAGACACACAGTAATGTGCTCTTAATGTTTACTGACCGCTGTGTTCTTTCGGACTTGTCGAAGGCTTCAAGTTGTTTGAAGGTCTGCGCTTCATCTTTGAGGTCTGTCCGGCCGACTCTGGGTTCGTCATGGAGTTAGGAGTCTGCCCAGTCGGCTTCAAGCTGCCTGAAGATCTGCGCGTAGTCTTCTTGGTCTGACCAGTCCGTTCCGGATTCATCATAAAACCGTGAGTCTGTCCTGTCGGAGTCAAGCAGCTTGAAGATCTGCACGTTGTCTTTGAGGTCTGTTCACCCCACTCTGAGTTCATCATGAAATTAGGAATCTGTCCTGCTGATTGCAGGCTGCTTGAAGATCTACACGTTGTCTTTGGGGTCTGTCCGTCCGGTTTAGAATTCATCGTGAAAGTGGGTGTCGGTACAGCTGGCTCTGGCACGATGGCAAAGTTGGGAGCCTGTCCTGGCGATTCTGGCATCATTGTGAAATTGGGAGTCTGAGTGAAGATGAAGCACGGACTCATCACTGGGGGTGTTGGATTCACCACTGAAGATTGCGAGTATCTGGCAGGTAGGCCAGCGTTGTTGAAGGCAAAGTTGGGAGTGAACGGGAAAGGAGTTCCTACAGCCGGGGCAGTGGGTGGTGTGACAGCCATTGGGGGACTAGACGCCATAGAGGGCATTCCGAAGGTCAAAGGAGCCGTTGTAAACGGAGGGGCGGGACAGAACGTGGTAGGGGGTGCTAGAATAGTGCCAGGTGTTGTAGTAAACACAGAGTAGGCTGGGCCTACGCTGTGCTGGTTGGACAGGTCAGAGTCCTGTTGCACTGGTGGCGAGGAGGTCGTTGTCTTCGTCCTCATACCTTCCCTGCCAGCCGTTCTTCCTTCGTGGGACTTGATGAACGTGTTCGGCGTGTGCTCCTTATTGCTCACAGTTGGCGATTTACGCATCTGACGTTTCAAACCGTCTTCTGATCCAAACCTTGCTCCTCCGTCTACCGGACTTTCAAAATGCTCCGATGGAACGCTTGTGGACTGCCCGCTGGACTTGGAAAGCATCTGGCTGATTGAAACTGGGGACGGCATGCAGTTGAACACATCGTCCACAGAAAGAGGGTGACTTCTGGTCTCGCTGGAGGTTTCTGGGAAGTTTGCGGTACTGTTAATGGCTCCAATGTTGTTGCTTGTGTTGGATATGATGGTGGTGTAGCCGATGCTGTTGTCCTTCTCACAAGACGCACCGCTGCTGCCGCTGGATGCGCTGAAGAAATTCAGCAGCTCATCAGTGGCATCCACGTCACCAAGTTCCGAAAGGAAATCCATGCCATCGTCCCTATGAGGACCTGAAAATTGTTGGTTAGTATGTTTCACTGTACATAATTATATATTTAACATCTTTAATTTAAAAAAAAAAAAAAAAAAAAAGAATTGTCGACATCAGAAGGGACACATTCTAAAAAAAAAAGAAAAACAAAGAAACCATTTACGTCACACGATTCACAGACTTAAACTTTTTTCTCCTCCGGTTGGATTATACTTTCATTTCGTGTCTATTAATTTGTTTGTCAGCAAAATACTACTACACTGATTCTAACTTGAACTTGGGGAAAGGCGAGTTGTAGACCAGAGATGACCACAGTACAGAAGGTATGATCCAATATTTCTTTCTTCCAGTTGTTTGAGTCACGTGTGTGACAAAGTGTATCTGTAATCACCCTGTTTCGGTTGTCTGCGTTTTTGTGTGGTGGATGTAGGCTACCTGTGTATGTGCAATCGCCCGCTCGTGTATGTGTTTGTATGTGTGCTCGTGGCAAACTTTAACATTGGCTGTTCTCAGAGACTGCAAGTCCTAGCGCAGAAAAATGTGGGAGAACAATAGATGTCATTAGACTTTTCTATCCATCCCTGCATGAAAATGAAAATGTCACCAATGGCAAATGCCGTAAATCGGCTATAAACGTGTTTAGCAATATTTTCAATATTAGAAAACTGACAGTTAAAATGAAAATTGTGATCAGTTACTACACCTTATCAACTGATAAAGGATGTAATCTTCAATCATATTTAATGCAAAACCTTGCGAAAAATATTATGCTTCATGTCAACAAGGTAAGACCATTTAATATAGTTTCCATCGAGCGGAGCACCAAATGTAAGTTGTTATACCCTCCTCTCTTCTCTCTCTCTCTCTCTCTCTCTCTGTGTGTGTCTGTGTGCTTGCAATCATTTTTATTCCTGTAAACTACCGGTACTGATCAAGCGATTCACACGCACAAAAGAAAATTGTCGAGAGGGAAAGAGATTTAAAAAAAAAAAAAAGGATAAATAATAATAATAATGAATACTTATATAGCGCCTATTCTCGGCTAGAGACCGCGCTTTACAATCAACACTCGTTTACACAACGGGCTGCCTACCTGGGTAGTGCCGACTGAAGAGCTGCCAGCTGGCGCTTCATTCAGTCGTTTCCCGTGTCATCCAGTCAGTATCGTTCACTCAATTTCCTTACTTCCTTCATTCTTTCCATTTCTCACGCAGGGTGCATGCTATGTGTAACGTGTCATCCATACCAACGGCCAAACTGGCCTACTCTTCCGAAAGTTGGTGATGGGATTTTACGTGTGTGCAAGATGTTATGCGTGCGTTCACACACGGAACCTCGGTTTATAGTCTCATTCGAAGGACTGTATGGGAAATGGAGTCAGAACCAATGTTAACTCCGAGGGAAAAATCCCCCTGTACCGAAACGCCCCGGCGGAGGTTCGAACCCGCAACCCCAGGATCACCAAGATTACGAGTCCGGCGCTCTACCAACTGAGCTATTCCGGCTGGGAAGAGAGATGTAGGGTGGGTGTGGGAAGAGAGATGTAGGGTGGGGTATTCATTTCACGGTTCACTAACCTCTGGATTGTTTTGTACATGCCGGTGTCTTCAAGCTGCTCGAAGATCTGCATGTTGCTTTCGAAGTCTGTTCAGCCGACTTCAGGTTCATCATGAAATCAGACGTCTTTCCAGCTGGCTTAAAGCCACTTGAAGATCTGCGCGTGGTCTTGGGGGTCTGTCGGGCCACCTCTGAATTCATCGTAGACCTGGGAGTTTGTCCATCTGGCTTCAAGCAGCTTGAAGATCGGCACGTTTTCTTGGTGGTCTGCCCAGCTGATTCCAGATTCATCTTGAAATTGGGAGAGTGTCCCCTGACTCTGGCATGATTGTAAAATTTGGTGTTTGAGTGAAGATGAAGTAAGGACTCATCTTTTGGGGTGCCGGGTTTACTACTGAAGCTTGTGGATATCCTGCAGCATTGTTGAAGGCAAAGTTGGGCGAGAACGGGAAAGGAGTTCCTACAGCTGGCGCAGGAGGTGTTGTGACAGCCATTGGCGGACTAGATGCCATTGAGGGCATTCCGAAGTTTAAGGGGGCGGTTGTGAAAGGCGGGGCGGGACAGAACGTTGTGGTGGGTGCTAGAATAGTGCCAGGGGTTGTGGAGAGCACGGGAAAGGCGGGGGCCACGCCGTGCTGGCTGGATGGACCACAGTCCTGTTGCAGTGGTGGCGATGAGATCGTTATCTTCGTCCTTTTGCCCTCCTTGCCAGCCGTTCCTCCTCCACGGGACTTGATGAACGTGCTCGGTGCGTGCTCTTTCTTATTGTTTACAGCAGGCGATTTATGCATCAGCCGTGTCATGCCATGTCCTGGTCCAAACTGCGTTCTTCTAGCTGCAGGACTTTGAAAATGTTTTGATGGAACGCTGGCAGACTGTCCCCTGGACTTTGAAGACGTCTGGCCGACTGAGTTAGGAGGCGGCATGCAGTCAAACGCATCATCCACAGAGTGTCGGTGACTCTTGGGCTCCCTGAAGGTTTCCGAGAAGCTCGCGGTGCTGTTAATGTTGATGAGGTTGTCATTGTTGGACGTGGTTGTGGTGAAGCTGATGCTACTACTCTGGCCAGACCCACTGCTGCTGCTGCTGCTGCCGCTGCTGCTGCTGCTGCTGCTGCTGCTGCTGCTGCTGCTGCGGGGTGTGTTGAAAGAACGCAGAAGCTCAGCAATGGCATCCACATCGCCAAAGTCCAAGAAGAAGTCCACGTCATCATCATGTCCTGGTAGACCTGAAAAACAAATTCGTTTGGGACTCAAGTGTGCAACTAAAGTAAGTCTGTTTAACTACCCCGTTTTCGGTCTGTGTGTGTGTGTGTGTGTGTGCGTGCGTGCGTGCGTGCGTGCGTGCGTGCGTGCGTGCGTGCGTGCGGCGTGCGTGTGTGTGTGTGTGTGTGTGTGTGCCTGGTGTAAACTTTAATATTGGTAGTTCCTCAGCATCACCTGACCAGCAGAACGATCCTGTCCATCCCCTGCGTAAAGATGTCACCTAGTGGTAAGCACCATAAATGTGCGAGTTACGCTTCACTGATGATTTCAATATCAGAGAACTGACTTTTTCTCATGAGCTGTCATCAGTTACAACAGCTTCTTTACACAGTGAATACAAGTATGTGACATGAAACTTGGTGCGAAGATTGTACCATCTATGACGTTGCGTGTTATCATGGTCGTAATACTTCACGCGACCTCAACCAGCCACAGGAGCAGGTATGAACAATTACATTACTTAGACATAGAACTAAGGTAGGCCACATATGGAGGTATTTAACCAAATTTGGCCAAGAAGGACTATGTGAGTTTATAGCGAGTGATGCAAGTGAAGTGACTTTAAAGTAGCAGCTGAGACAGTCTTGCTTGTTCCAACAAGAATAGGACCGCACAAAAACTATACAGTTATGTCGTAGATGGTGTTGTTCCGCTGGAAAGGCTGAACATAAGGCGTCTACTAGCCACCGGGTAGGGTTTTGAGGTTGTGGGTTCAGCACATCAGACCCATTTATTTGTGGGTTTTTTCATTCTGGACTGGCTTCTATTAAGAATTGAGTTTGTTATGGGCTTCAACGGGAAGACTGGAACCATACGGTCGAGTTTCGTCCATCAAAGGATGCATCTCTGTGAGTATTTCACCAGTTTCCTGACCAACTCTGCAGGTGTCCGTATCTCTTGGTTCCTATTGACGCTGGGGGTGCTGTAAAAATAATAATGAAATAACAGCCCTGTCATGAAGTATTACCAGAATGGTGCCCCATCACATCATCGTCATCATCCTCATCGATCAACACTAAAGTCTTCAATTCTGAACAGCCTGCTCTGACGGTGACCTCAGTTTTTGAATCCTCTCGGTGTCTACGCCTTTGGTGTCCACGTAGTCAGTACTGGCAAGTTCATGGAGAGTGTTGCTGGACGGAGGAGGTGGCGCCCTCTGCCGAGGGATGCTCACTCGTGCTGAACTCACGTTTTAGCGACAATTGTCGTCCGTAGGTAGTGTTCTGCATATGTTGGAACAGATCAGATACGATTCAAATCAATGGAAGTGACTCGACAGCAGTGCAGTGTCTCCTCTGGTGGGTTTGCTTGAGACAGCTTCCTGCTGACTGCTTTCTATGAATTGGCAGTGCCGGGGCTGCAGTGGGACAAGCCAACAAGCGTAGCTGTGAAAAGGAAGACGGAATGAGTTGGATTTGAATAATGCCACTGAAGTGGAAAGGTCGACGAAACAACTTTATAAAAAAAAAATAAAAAAAAAGAAAAGAAAAGAAAAAAAAAGACGTCACATCTGTTATGTTTTAGAAAAAAAAACACACACACACACGTCGTAAGTCAACAGGCGTGACGGACAGGAGTTGGCAGCAGGATGGGAGCTGAAACTAGGTCACTGGGTGCAACATTGCTGACCCAGTCCCTCTTTGTGCTATGGCTTCTCTCAACCCGCGCGTCCTTCTTCTACTCACCCAGATGGAGGCTCCACTGTACGAGGCCGCCTTGCACAGCCGAGGGCTCTGTTGCTGCTCAGCAGCTACAGAGTTCAGGTTTATTAGGTGTGGGATAAAGGTCGCCCACTATCGATCACTGCTTTGGACCTGTATTTCACTGTCCACTGTTGATGTTTGTTTGTTTGTTTAGTTGTTGAATTTTGCTTGTTTGTTTTTGGTTTCAGTTTGTTTGTTTTTTGTTTACTTACTATCTGAACTTTTTTTTAAATTTCAGATTTTCAAGTAAATAAGTGCATGTATACGCGTGCTTGTGTGCAAGCGTGCGTGCGTGCGTGTGTGAGGTCAAAATGAATTTTGTTGACGGTCAAAGAATTAACTTCACATCTTTTTTTTTCTCTCATTCTGCCCTCACAAAAAGGGAACATTTTATGAAACACAGGTAGGTTACTAGCTATACTTATATTTGTTATCATATGTTGCGTCCACTAAGTCTTTGTGACTTTGAGGCAGTAGGCCTATGTTTGATCTGCTTCTAAAAAAAATCATTGTTTACTTCTGTCTGAGAGCTGTTGACATTTGTTTTCCGTTTCTTTCTTGTCAAACCATTCCCCTTCAACCACCTCCCCCCTCCATCCCCACCAACCGCGGCCCTCTTTTCTTTGTCTTTTTCTTTTTTTCAGCGGAACTTTGTAGTTTTTTTGGTTTTTTTTCAATTCCCGCTCGTATGTTTATAGCAGAACACTTTGCTTACTGCATTACTTGTGTCCATGAGATCTCGTTTCCTGCGACCTTCCCCCCACATGTTGACCTCTCTCTTCTTTCCTAGCTCACTTCATTCCCGCATTCCGCCTCATGTCCTGCACTGATCCCTCCCCCCCCCCCCCCCCCCCCCCCCCCCACTCACACACACACCCTCTTTTTGTTCTTGTCTTTTTCATTGGAAGGGCGAAGGAGAGCTTGACAGCTGTTCCTAGATCGGTTGGCCATGTGTGTGTGTGTGTGTGTGTGTGTGTGTGTGTGTGTGTGTGGTGGTGTTTGTTCGTTTAGTTTTACGTCTTTTCACATGGTGTGTTTTTAGACGATTGTGATATTTGTAAATGATATACATCATGATGACATTGATATTATCATACAAATGAAAACATAATTAAAAATAAAGCTTAAATCAGTGAACATGAACAAAATAAGCAATGTTTGCTTCAAAAATACTGAAATCTCATACTAATGTACCAATAGGACTGCGAAGTAAATATTTTGATACGTTAGCCAAAAATGAATGATTTGATGTTAGAGTCTTAAAATCATCAATTGTAGGATTATTTGTTATCTGAAAATTGGGTAGGTACTGCCGCATAATGGGACAATTAAATAGTACATGAAATGTCAAAAGTTTTTCCCCGCATATGCATTTTGCAGTATCAACATATTTACATTTTTATGAATTATATTTAAGTCTAAAACACAAACTGGAAATTTCCCTTGGAAAAACATTCAACAAAGACATGCTGTAAGAGGTGTGCCGATTTACATTATAACCCACACGAGCTTTGGTGTCTTTTTCTAAAAGATTATAGCATTCCTTTACAGACAAAGGAATATGAACGTTTTCACAACGAATTCTTTGTACTGCACCTCCTCTAGCTACTCTGTCTGCCCATTCATTTCCATAAATACCACAATGTGATGGAACCCAAGTAAACGTTACACTGGAACCCTTTTGAATTAGAAAATGTATGAGATGATTAATTTCAATTACTAAGTCACATCTGTCTCTAGACTTCATGGATTTCAGTTTAAATAAGACAGACTTAGAGTCAACACAAAAAAGTATTGGAAATATAACCATAGGAAGATTAACAATGTATCGCAGAGCCATGAGAATGGCTACCAGTTCTGCGGTGAAAATAGAATGACCTGCACCAATATGAAACGATTTTTCTTTCTTTAGTCCAGGTATTACAAACCCAGCACCCGCCACATTAGTGTCAATAAGAGAACCATCGGTATATACCTTCAGATGGTTAGAATAATTTGAATGAAC
>CM065717.1:74582409-74594909 GCA_033310375.1 Conus canariensis | reverse complement strand
CCGATTCATTGAGAACCTGGTGGACTCATCTCTTTATCTGTTGAATGACGGCAGAATAACGCGCATCCCCGACAATCCTAAACACAAACCAAGCGCTATAGATCTAACGCTAGTCTCTCCAGATCTAGCAACTATATGTGATTGGAATACCCTTGATGACACATTGAACAGCGATCACATACCTATAATCATCAATTTTGAAAACGCAAGATCTGAACCAACTGATCACACTCGAGAAAAAGTTCCAAAATTTAACTATAAGCTCGCCAACTGGAATACGTTTTCAGAATTATTAAGAACGTTTCAAATAAACTGTGATGACGTTACCACCCAAGATATTGACAAGCTATATTATCTCTTTCAAAACGCTTTGCTGTCTGCCGCAAATCAATCAATTCCAAGGATAAAATCTATGGTTTCTAAAAAGCATTTGGGCAATGTCTGGTGGAATGAAGCTTGTGAGGAGGCAAAAAAGGAGAAAAAGTTAAAGTTAAAAGCATACAAACGAAATATGTGCGCTGAAAATCTTCTTGAGAAAAAGAAAGCAAAAAATAAATTGAATAGAATTATAGCACAGGCAAAGCGACAATACTGGTCATCTTTTTGCAAGCATGAGGTATCTAATTTCCAAGACTTGCAAAAAGTATGGAAAAAATTAAAAACAATGAAAAATGGAATTAAACTTCCACAATACTCTATCAAACTCGGTAAATCTAATTTCCCTTCAAATTCTGATAAAACTGAAGCTTTTGTTGACATGTTTGCCAAAAACAGCAGCATGAATAGTTTGACAGAAAAAAACAGATCATATCGGGAACAAGAGGATAAGCATTATATAAGTAGTAGTAATGACCCTGGGAATAACCACTACCTAAATGCTCCTATAACACTACAAGAAGTTCAAGAATGTCTTAGTAAATTAAGCAGCAAGAAAACTTCGGTCGGTCTTGATATTTCGAATGAAATGCTACGCCACCTACCAGCAAACGCTGTGCAGTTCCACCATTTATTTTTTTCAAAAATGTTGGAATGATGGTAAAATACCTCAGTTATGGAAACATTCCATTATCGTTCCTATATATAAACATGGAAAACCTCGCACTGACATAAACAGTTACCGTCCAATCGCCTTAACATCCCATACCTGTAAATTAATGGAACGAATCGTACTAAATAGATTATCTTATTACTGTAAAAAGCATGATGTCATACCGATTAACCAAGCTGGATTTCAAACTGGCAGATCCACAGTAGAACACATAGTCAAACTTACAACTCAAGTGAAACAACAATTTGCAAGACGAAAGAACATACTAGCTACATTCTTTGACGTAAAAAAAGCTTATGATCAAGTATGGCATAGTAGACTATTATACAAATTAAAAACTGTTGGAATTAACGGTAACATGTATAATTATGTTCAAGAATTCTTAGAAAATAGATCAATTCAAACAAAAATAGAACATACTTATTCAAATCCGAGAACATTGCAAATGGGACTGCCACAAGGTTCAGTAATATCTCCAATCTTATTAATATTTTAATGGCAGATTTACCGAAAGGCTTATCGAAAGGCACAGTGTTAGCTCAATTTGCTGATGATATATGCCTTTGGATGAGAGTAACCATGAAACGAATAACTCCTTCGAGGTCGCTGAACTACATAAAAGCTTTATACCAGCGAGAACTCAATAAAATAAATGTATTTTTACAAGAAAACGGGCTCGCACTTTCTTTAGAAAAAACACATATAATGCTTTTCAATTCTGGGTATGACCCAGAAAAGCTCCCAGTTTTTACTTTAGATGGCATCGAAATAAAATATGTTAAATCAGTAAAATTCCTAGGTATAATCTTAACTTCTAAACTGTCATGGAACCAGCATATTGACCACATATTAAATAATGCACGGAAAAGTTTAAACTTTCTTAAGATTATAAACAAGCAACCATGGGGCCAAGATGCTTCGACTTTAATACCTCTATCAACCGCTCTTGTGCGATCTAGGTTAACCTATGCTCAGGAAGTATTTTTCAGCGCACCACAACATCTGTTAAATAAATTGCAGAGCATTGATTGCAAGGCTTACAAACTCGCTCTTGGTGTTCCCATACATACATCCAACTTAGGAACATACAATGAGATTGGAGTGCTACCTCTCAGCGAGGTTCGAAAAGTAGCTGCGTCGAAGTTCGTTCTGAAGAGTTTTACACAGAAAAATTTCTGTTCAAAAGAAGTTTGTTTAAATTCTGAAAAAGATTTTGGAAAACGAGCTAGAGGAATACAATCTACAAAATCAATCTACTCGTATACTTCTAACCTTATCAGAGATTCCAACATAAATAGAAATGAAATCGCTGTTAAACCATCCTTTTCACCAGTGCCAAGATGGGAACAAACGAAAGCCTCCTTTGATACGATTCATTCAGATTTGTCAAAAAAAGATTCACCCAACATACTAAAAATTTCCGTATGCTTACACCTGGAAAATCAGTACAAGAACCACCTAAAATTTGTCACAGACGGCTCAGTGCTAGAAGACAGTAGGACAGGGGCAGCTTTTGTAATACCTGACTTAAACGTGGAGAAAATGTACCATCTTGGCAGAAATTTTTCGATTTTTAGTGCCGAGCTAGCCGCCATCCAATGTCCTTAAATTATATTCTTTATCTCCATCTGAATGTCAGTCACGTACTAGTATGTGCTGATTCTAGATCTGCTCTTGAAGCAATCCGGTCTTCAAATTCAAAAATCCGTTTGGAGATAATAACAGAAATAAATCATGTTATACATCTTTTATCCGATAAAGGCACATCAGTTACTTTTTGCTGGGTCCCCTCTCATTGTGGCATTTCAGCAAATGAGAGAGTCGATCAGGCTGCAAGAAAGGCAGCTCGAAATGTTGAAGGTTCAATTCTCCTTAATATTCCTTTGGATTTAACAGAATGCAATATTCTTCTAAACAAAACATCGGATGAAAGCTTCAGAAACTTGATAATGAACTCGGATACTCAGTATTATCAGAGTTGTGTTAAATATTGTGGCAAAATCAACTCGAAAGCCTCGTCAAACAATCACCTTGCTTCTCTGTCTAGAGAGATTAGAAGTTTACTGCACAGAATGCGGTTAAATTCCCTTCGTACGAAGTTCTGTAAAAACATTAGATGTATGTGTGGAGAAACACTCGGAGTAGGACATCTGTTAATCAATTGTCCAAGAGCAAGGGAATTATATCGTAAGTCGGGCGTTTGTAGTTTATCTGACGGATCCAGTCCGTCATCTGTGTCCATGATTTTGAATGACTACTCTTTTCTTTCCAAAGTTTGTAAATGTTTGTTACACAGCCCAGTGGGCATTTACCTTTGATGTTCTATCCTTTAATATTAGATTGTTAATTACTTAGCATTACTTACAGTACTCTTGCTCCTATGCTACAGTCAGTTTGAAGCGTACTTGCCTAATTCCGGATAAATTGACACATTTACATACAAGCGCGCGCGCGCGCGCGCGCACACACACACACACACACACACACACACACACACACACACACACACACACACACACACACACACACGCTCACACACAAACTCACATCCACACTTTGTCCCTCTATCTGGCCATCTCCAATCTCAACTCATATCATAAGAAATGTTTATTCATACAACATATTTTCAAGAAACAATCACACAGTTAATACGCACATTCCATATACTTCAACACACACACACACACACACACACACACACACACACCACACACACACACACACACACACACAAAACACCAGCAACAACAACTTGAGGACGTTCTGCCCCATGTCTTCGCATCAGCTTAATGTAAAATGGATCTGGTCAAGCTGAGTGACTTCTGCCTACGGGGAAAATGCATTCGGAATGTTTATTTTCGTAATAGAAAATTGCACGTTAAGATAAGATTTACAGGAAAAATCGTATTCTTTTTGTGACTTATTGAAGTGTCTCTGAGTGCTGAATGGTCCACTGAAGTAGTTCTAATTCTAGACATGAAGGTGTTTAATTCATTAAGGTTTAATGTGTTCTTGTCGCGTAATTTTTCGTCCCCACTGGGAATTTAAAAAAAAAAAACGAGGCTTATTCCACAAATGATAGATATTGAACTCTGTGTCTTCTGTCATTGGCTCTCCGATATCACCATCATCTGGAACATTGGAAAGAAATCGTCTTGTGCTTGGAAATAAACGCTGGAGAACAGGGTCTCCTCGCTGAATGCCCTAACATTCCTGAAGCTTGACGATGCCCATCTCAAATTAGTAATATATGTCGTATTTCTGTGTATAAAATGTTGACATTTGTAATTTCACTGTATCCTTTTTATTGCTTGTCAGTCGCACATGGCCGATTATAGGGTTAGATGCTTTTTCAAAGTCAGATGTAGCAAGTTGGAAACCAGTTGTAATGCCAAGACAGCGTAAAATGTTATTTGTTTTCTCTCCTGAATACTCTGCAGGATATGGAACCTGCTTGATTTTCATTGTTGGTAGAGCATTGTTTAGTATCTTAGCTATCTCTCATTTTATTATCGCTACTACTGTTTAAGATGTTTAGTTTTGTTATTTCACAGTTTCGTCGGAAATAACCAATGTAATTAGACATTAAATTTAACACACACACACACACACACACACACACGACACCCCCTCTCTCCCTCCTCTCCTCCATCTCTCTCTCTCTCTCTCTCCTCCCCCCCCCCCCCCCCCCCCCCCCCTTAACCCCCTTCCACCTACCCACGCAATATCCGGCTCGGCAAACCGAATGCGAGTAACAATTCCTTCGACCAAACAAACGAACAAATAAAAACGCATCAGCGAGTAACAATTCCTTCGACCAAACAAACGAACAAATAAAAACACATCAGCAAGTGTACAACGATAGTGCATTAGCACTAGAAACGTATATTCCATTGCAGCACATCCAAAGAACCCATTTCTGCTTATACTCTCAGGGTAGAATTACAGTATTGACTGCACACAATGTTCTCTTCCATCTGCTGATTATTTGACCGGCTCCCTAACTAACTCAGGCCATCCCCATCCCCCCCCCCCCCCCCCCCACACACACACACCTCCCGCCTCCACCCCCACCCCCACCCCCTTGCCTCCTCCTCTCTTTCTCTCCCTCCCTCCTCCTTCTCTCTCTCTCTCCCTCCCCCCTCTCTCCTCCCCCCCCTCTCTCTCCCCTCCTCTCTCTCTTCCCTCTCTCTCTCCTCTCCCTCTCTCTCTCCTCTCTCTCTCCCTCTCTCTCCTCTCTCTCTTCTGTGTCTATGTCTCTGTCCTTCTGTCTGGTCTTTCTCTTCTCTCTTCTTCTTCTCTCTCCTCTCTCTCTCTCTCTCTCTCTCTCTCTCTCTCTCTCTCTCTCTCTCATCGTCACGGCATGCACGAAAGTGTGTCAACAGGCCCAGCCAAAACTAGTCTCAAACGGAAAAACTGGAAAAATTTACTTTAGAGTTTACCCTCTATATTTGTACTACCACTATTATCACAACGATCTGTACCACCACCACCACCTCCCTCATCTACCTTTTCACCATCCCCTCTCCCCTCCTGGCCCCGGAAATGCACTGCGTTACCTGATCAGTGAGGGTGAACCTTGAAGGATTTCCAGCCAGATTTTCTTCCGGTCCCTACTTTTATCTTCCCCAAGATTTATCCCCCTTGATGCTGACTACATGCGGTTCCTTCTTGTTGAAAATTCTTATTTAACCGCAAACACCCAGACCATTATTAGAAGAAGAAGAAAAGGAAGAAGAAGAAGAAAAGGAAGAAGAAGAAGAAAGGGACGAAAAAAGAAAAAGAAAAGGAAGAAGAAGAAGAAAGGGAAGAAAAAAAAAAAAGGGAAGAAAAAAAAAAGGACGACGAAAATTCTTATTTAACCGCAAACACCCAGACCATTATTAGAAGAAGAAGAAGAAGAGGAAAAAGAAGAAGAAAGGGAAGGAAAAAAGAAGAAGAAAAGAAAGAAGAAGAAGAAAGGGAAGAACAAAAAGGGAAGAAAAAAAAAAGGACGACGAAAATTCTTATTTGACCGCAATCACCCAGGCCCATCCAATTCCTTACTTTATTAGAAGAAAAGGAAGAAGAAGAAAAGGAAGAAGAGGAAAGGGAAGAAAAAAAAAAAGGAAGAAGGAAAAGAAAGAAAGAAAGAAAGAAAAAGGGACACTCTGGGCGTTTTTCATTACTGTCAGCATTTTGACACAATTTGATGAAATCCTGCCGAATTTTGAAGTTGCTTATGTATTTATTTGTTTGTTTTCATGAGATCGACGCAGCGGTAACGGCGAGAGAAAGAAGCAGGAAACGGGCTGGCCGAAATGTACAACTTGGTCTGTTTGTTTTGACTGGACGTTTTATCCACGGAGAAATAACGCGAGGGGGCGCACCAAAAGGGAGATAGACACCGGGTAGAGCCCGACAGACATCAGCCGCTCGGCGTATCGATTTCTGACTTCCCGCACGTGAGCAGTTCCCCCGCACGTGCACGAGCGGACACGTGTCGCCGTCGTGGTTTGCCGGTATGCTGCAGCCTTCGCCACAGCTGGTATTGGGAAACTCGCGTCGCCGCGGAGCCCGGAAACACACACGTCAATGTCCGGAAGGGGAAGGGAAAAGAGAGGTCCGGGGAGTGAGGGTGGTAGTGGGAGAGGGAAGGGGGGGGGGGGGGGGGGGGGAGGTCGGAGAAAGTTCTGTGCTCATCAGCGTTTGTTGGCTTGTGTCACTTTCTCACAAGAAACCGTAAAAAAAAAAAACACACACACACACACACACACACAAACCCTCTAGGACTGGTTTGAACAAAGTTTGATGGCAAGGCAGGATGTGGTGCAAGGACGGTCGTATTGAGTGGATATTTGCGGGCCGGATCAGGCCCGCGGATCCGGATCAAAAGGGCGGACCTGAGGGATTCGTTCAAAGGGATTAGGGGAGACAATGCTGAGCTGATTTTTAATGAAAATCGGTGGAAAGATGGACCTCAGAGCGAGGGTGTCACACACACACACACACACACACACACACACACACACACACACACACACACCGAGACAGACACTCGCGAATGCGCATACACCCGAACATATATAGACTCGCATGCACTCGTGCTCTTACACTTTACATGTAGAGAAGATTCAGTTTATGTTGTTTATAGCCCAGCCGACCGCAAAGGGCCATATTAGGCCTGATCTACACAGGAATACTCACATACCAGTGCATGCGAGTAGACACACACACACACACACACACACACACACACACACGCGCGCACGCACGCACGCATACGCACGCATGTACGCTAGCGCACACACACACTCATAAACATTTAAATCGAGTGCGCGCGCGCGCGCGCGCGCGCACACACACACACACACAGCTCGTGCACATGCAGGTATACACCTGTAAGTTTGTGTGTTTCGCGTGTATAAGCGCACTGACGCACGCGAAAGTGTGTGTGTGTGTGTGAAAAGGAAGCGTTATTTTTATTTTGTTCCTGGCTGTCCTTGTTTTCCCAAAGAGAGCTATCATTATTGTTTTTTGTTTGTTTGCTTGTCTTATTATGTTATGGTTGGTTTTTGCCCAAAAGAAGTGTCATTATCGATTCGTTCTGTCTTGTTCTTTAAAAAAAAAAGAAGAAAAAAGTGACATTACTATCTTTTTTCTCCTTTTTTGTTTTTTTTTTTTTGTTTTTATTTTTCCAGACAGGAGGCGTCATTTTTTTTTTCGTGTTTTTTTGTTAACCTTCCCAAATAAAACGTCCTTATGATTTTGTAATACGTTATTCAAAACTCCTCCTCCTCCTCCTCCCCCCGACGAAGCTTTATCTTCCTTCCTGTTTTTGCCCGAGGAGACGTCCCTATTGCTTCGTTTGTGTGAGTGTGTGTGTGTGTGTGTGTGTGTGTGTGTGTGTGTGTGTGTGTGGTGGTGGAGGGGGTGATTTAGGGGGGGGGGGGGGGAGTTGTCGTTGCTGTTGTTGTTGTTGTTGTTCTGCTCAAGGGAGACGGACATCCAAAGACAAGATAAACAATCAGCTCATCTGTGCCGTGATTTAAGAAGTGAAAGGTACATTGAAACAGCTGAACAGTGAGCTCAAACCAAACAATCACTAATCGAAACCAAAACAAGCAGCAGGATAAAGACACAGCATGAAATGCGACAGAGCAAGCTAGGAAAGAAAACTAGCAATAAGATCCGGGTTCCCCCCCCCCCCCCCCCCACACACACACACACAACACACCTCCCTTTGGACCCCCCCCCCCCCCCCTCCCCCTTTCCTTAAGTGTCAGACCCGGCTCTGTACAGATTCACGTCAAGGTCGAACAAATCTTTGATCCGCCCTTCCAGGCAAGTTCCTGAGTGAAAAGAGAATGATTTTGCCCGCCAGGGGAAACAATTGTTGGTACAGGCTGAAAGAGTTACTTCCCATACACTTTTTTTTTGTTTGTTCAAATGAATCAGGTCATGGAAAAGATGAAGAGTTAAACTCGATGTCGCTTAAAAGATTTAGTACTTAATCTAAACATTTTTGTTCAGACATTGTTATCAGTTCGTAACATTAGCTTCATAGTGTTCATTCTCACTGTGAAAAAATGTGTCCATAATCTTGCCGTGAACAGATCCCAGGATCCGTTGTCTGATCCAGATCGTGTTACGGATCCCCAAACAGGGTTATCTATGTGCCACATTCCATTTTCCCCATTAGGTTTTATTTCAATTGTCGGCAGGTGTGTGTGTGTGTGTGTGTGTGTGTGTGTGTGTGTGTGTGTGTGGTGTGTGGTGCGTGCGCGTGCGTGCGTGCGTGCGTGCGTGCGTGTGTGTGGTGTGTGTGTGTGTGTGTGTGTGTGTGTTTCCACCAGGTTTCGCTGAAATCGTTGGATGTGATGTGTGTGTGTGTGTTGTGTGTGTGTGTGTGTGTGTGTGGTGGGGTGGTAAAATTCAGAAATAGTTGTGATGGCTCACGCGCCTCAATACGTCGTTTGATTGGTAGTTCTATGGGGGAAACTAGTCACCACGGATGATAATAGTAATAGTAATAAAATAATGAGAATGATAATAACAACAGTAATGATAATAACAGTTATAATAACAATGATAAAATAGTACTTATATTACGAAATTCTGGTTGAAAACTACTCATTGCTCTCTGACACACCATTCAGAACCTTTAGTCATTCACATATAGCAAAGATCTTAACCACATTATGTACACACAGTATGGGAAAAGCGTTGTTCAAAACGCTCAGCTGAAAAGATCAGCTTTTAGCTGTGCTTTGAAGACAGGGAAGGTGGGCTGGGTCCGTGAAGCGAGAGACAGTGAGTTCCAAACAGTTGGGGCAGGGGCAGCAAAGCTGAAGGAACACACAACGATTTTGAATGTCGGTTTTGTGTCCTCATGAGTTTCTGAGTGGAAGAGCGGCGACTATTTGATGATGACTCGTATGCGCTGAGCGTATAGAGAACAGGTATGGTGGAAGACAGCCATGAAAGAAACGGAAGGAAAGAGTGGCAAGTTTGTGCTGACTGCGACATTGAATTGACAGGCAGCCAGCGAAGCTCTCTCAGCAATGGTGTAACGTGATCTTGTGTTCTTTTATCAAGGACGGGTCGGTCGTGCTGCGCTGTTTTGAATCCGCTGGGGTCGGACGGTTTGTTCTGCTGGCAAGTCAGATAGTATTGAATTACAATAGATCAAGCTGGGAAGTTGGCAAGTCTTGCAATTTTTGTTTCAGTTGAAAGATGTGTACGAACTGAAACAATACTACAGCGGAGTTCCAAGAACGGCGCGCGCGACACACACTGCTAATCTGATTCTGCATTGAACGTGTCTAGTCAAGTTTGACTAGATCTTTGACCATTGGTTTCAAACTAATTTGATCGCCACTAATGTTTAGTAAACCACTTCCTTCCTGCTTGATTCTTATGCCAACAAGCATCGTTTCTGTTTTGTCAGTGTTAAGCATGAGCTATCGCTGTTCATTTCTGTTTTGTCAGCGTTTAACATGAGCTATCGCTGTTCATCCTGATGACAGAAGCATTATCAGTGCAAAACTCAATACTAGACTGAACATCACAACATTCATCAGATGGTACACTTTTTTACCTCTGCATATTTACGAAAGGCTATTGCCTTGTCACTCTCTCTCTCTCTCTCTCTCTCTCCCCCCCCCCCCCCCCCCCTTCACTCTCCTCGTCTCTCTTCTCTCATCTTTCCCCCTCTCTCTCACTCCTGTTCTTTATCTGTCCTCTGTCTGCCTGTCTGCTGTATCAGTCTCTACATGTGCTGAAATCATCTCGGACAAAGGCTGAGAATAGAGTGTGAACAACACTGGGCCTAACACAGAGCCCTGGGGAACACCACATATCAATATTTAATGGGTTCGTTTTGGGCGCCACGTTCCGTCTTTGACCAAAATGGGCCCGGCAGTTTTTTGCATCGTCTCCTTCATAGATAAACTTACAAACAAATGGCCGCGGGTGAAAATGTGACCATTTCGGCTAAAGTAAAGAAAAAGCAAATAAACAACACACACACACACACACACACACACACACACACACACACACACACACACACACAAAGAATGATTAGCAACATACACAAACAGATAAAAACAAAACGCTCAAAAAGATAAAAGCAAAACACACAAGAAGACAGAGCAAAATACAGGAAGATAAAGCAAGACATACAGTAGGATAAACACACACACACACACACACACACACACACACACACACACACACACACACAACAGAGAGAGAGAGAGAGAGAGAGAGAGAGAGAGAGAGAGAGAGAGAAGGGGAGAGAGACAGAGAGAGACAGAGAGAGAGACAGAGAGAGAGCACATGAGAAGGTAAAGCAAAACACACAAGTAAAGACTTAGTACCAGAGTGCCGACCAGCGCACTCACACCTGGGTTCTAATCAGACTCTATGGCCTTGTCATCCCTCTCTCTCTCTCTCTCTCTCCCCCCCCCCCCCCCTTCACTTCCTGTTTCTTTGTATCTGTCTCTCTGTCTGCCTGTCTGACTGTATCATTCTTTACATCTGTCTATCTGTCTGTCTGTCTGTCTCTCTGCACACGTGTGTCTGTCTTTTTTTATTGCCTCCTCCCACCCGCATTCCTCTTCTTACACTCTGTGTCTCTGACTCTATATCTCTTGAGACAGACAGACAGACAACGACAGACAGACAGACAGACAGACAGAGAGCCCAAATCGAATATCCAATGGAAATCAGCGTCAGACATAGCAACAGGACCCAGTCTAGTTCGTCTAGAACAGGGGGAGAGGATTCATTCGCTGAGAGAAGGAAGTGATGGAAGACAGTGAGGGAGGACGTGGGAGAGTTTGGAACGAGATTTAATGGAGGTCGGAGCGAACATAGAACCAATCGACAACAACAAATAAAAAAAAAAAAGAAAAGAAAAGAAAGAAAGAACAAAGACCCAAACAAAAAAAGGAAGGAAAGAAAGAATTAAAAAAAAAGATAATGGAAGGAACGCCAGCTGATGACGGGCGGGGGCGGAGAACATCATCCATCTGATCAGAAGAAAACAACATATCTCCAATACCTGCAGCGAGAAACATAAAGAAAAGAAAAAAATATATATCCTCCGTCCTATCTGTCTCCCTCCTCATCCTCCCCCGCACAACTTCACGACCCCCCCCCCCCCCCCCCCTCGTCCGTCCCTCACCCTCCCTAACCCCCCCTATCCTTCTTCCGGTCGACACGTGCGCGTGCGCATACACACACACACACACACACATCAAGGAACAGCTCCCCACCCACCCTTGTCACCCCGCTATCCTTCTCTACCCCCTTCCCGCCCCGCCACTCCTCACCCCCACCCCACCCCCACGTCAACCTCTTTCCCTTCCCCCTCCCCCCCCCCCCCCCCCCTAGCTACTCCCCTCCCTCCGTTCTTCCTCAGTCTCCCGTCTCCCTCCCTTTCCACCTGCCCCTTTCCCTCGCCTCCCCCCCCCCCCCCCCCCCACCACCACCCTCCCCCGATCTTTCGGAGCAAGACACAAAACAAATGATAGCTCCAACGTAAACAGGTATTAACCGTCCAGTCAAGTTGGACGCATATTCTTACGCAAGTCCCAAGATGAGATGAAGAACCGGAAGTAGGGGGTGAAGGACGGTGTGTGTGTGTGTGTGTGTGTGTGTGTGTGTGTGTGTGTGTGTGTGTGTGTGTGAGAGAGAGAGAGAGAGAGAGAGAGAGAGAAAAGAGAGAGAGAGATGCTACCTGACGAAAATAACCTTCCTTCAACGTACGTGGCCAAAGCGACGTCAGTGGCATCAGAGGACTGCTGGCTGATTAGTTCGGACACGTGAGACACGTGCACAGCGAGTCTGGGGAGCTTGGGACTGTGGGGGCGGAGTTCGACACACAATATTCGTAAGAAAGAAAGAAAAAAGGGGAAGACCAAAAGCAAGGAAAGCTGGCACGTGGGGGTGGAATACAAAAAAG
>CM065717.1:74569909-74577409 GCA_033310375.1 Conus canariensis | reverse complement strand
TCTCATGGACAATGCGGCTATTTTCAGCAAATAATCCAGAGACTTGCAGGCTTTAAAAAAAAAAAGAAAAAAAAAAAGGTTCTTTCGCCCGTTTATTGTTCCTGCACGAAAGACCCTAGGTAAATAACAGGACTCGGAGAAGGTAACAGACAGGTTGCAATATATGGCCAGAACAGTCTATAAATACTATCAAGGTAATTTGTCAACGACTTAGGAAAACCATGTGGTTTCTGTGTCCTTTGGAATTGATCATGGATGTGCGGAGGGTAAAGAGATGGGGGTTGTGATGGGGATAAGGAAGTGGTGGCCATGGACGTGGGAGAGGTGGAAAGGGGAGAGTGGAGGGTGGGATAGGACATGCAACTCGATTAAATCTTTTGAAGTAGTGACTTTAAAACCTTTTCGACGCGTGGTGTTTGGGAATCCTTGAATTTCTCAGCACCAATGGATTCGACAGTCGCTTTCTTTAAATGCTTGTCACATCATCGTTTCTGACTTAATTTTCTTGCTGTCTGGTGTAAAATAGATCAAAACGTTTATAGGTCTATTTCAAATCTTGCTATGTTTGTTCTCTTCTTCCCACACTATAGCTCTATCGTCTTGCAATAGTGTTGGTGCAGAAATGGAGCACCGAAGTCTAGAGTTGCTGTAACGTTACTGACACAGTGAGGATGAAAGAATTAACGGCAAACTAACAACTTTGTAATTTTAATCATTTCAGCTTCTCATGAGACCAAAATGTATACAGTATATCTGCCGAATCTGGGACAATTATAACAGCGCATTCCTTTGAATGCTACATCTTTACCAGACGAATCTGATCACCCAGTTGGATTCTGTCAGCTGCTTTCTTTTCAAGACCTTGATATCTGCACGAAATCAAAGTCGCCACACTATGTGACTTCAATCTTGACTGAATCCAAAGACACATCCAAGACCACAATATTGAAAGTGCCGATCGACACGCTGTGTGCCTGAAACCCAAAATATTCTCCACAGTCACCATTTGTCAAAGTTCTTCAATATAAATCCAAAACATCCAATTGCAGACGACACTTTTTTTTTTTTTTTATACGAAGCACTGCACTTAAATTCCCGCTCTCTCCACTTTCCCCAAAAGAATACATACATATATACATGAATACATAAAATAATAAAGTTTAAATATGTGATAAAGATGAACTATATAAATAAAATGTGCATTAACTAGCAAAGAGACAAGCTAATTAACTGACTTTTCAAAAAAGTATAATGAAAAAAATCACATCCTTTGATTCCTGATGGAGCATGGATTATCATTACAACACAGGCATTCTAAAAGCACTATGGAATCTCTAGTTAAACATACCCAGTTAGAGATATAGCAAGTAGGCCAGTTAAGCAGTCGGTTATATGTAAACATTTGAGAGAGAGAGAGAGAGAGACAGAGAGAGACGGTTTACCTGATTCGACTCGTATGCCACACGCAATGAAAGAACAGATGGCGAGGAAGAGGAAGAGAGCGGAGGATGTCCAAGTTGAGTGAGAGTGCAGGTGAGAGCAGGCTGTCTATGGCTTACTCTCGGTTTCCTTCCGAGGTTAGAAGGGCACGTCATCTGTTGGCGGGCTGCAGTTCAAAAGAAGGCCGTTTAGTTCCCTTTACCTGGACTGGTCTGCCTTTCGTTGCGTGTATGTGTTTTAGTCCTAAGTTGTTCCAAATGTTCGTCCATCTCGGAATGACGTAACTGATGATGTTTATTTGAACTGATCCTTCCATTTTGGATTCCCAACTTCTATCACGGAATAGCAGCAGAAGAAACGCCAACAATATTACACAAGAAAAAAAAAAGAAAAAAAAAAAGATTCAGGCACAGAACCAAATGACACGCGACATCAGCGCACTGTGAAGCGTGAAACACACAACTTTCTCACATGACAACAGAATTTGGTCTGTGAGGAATTTGAGATGGTCTGGTTGTGAACATTCCATGAACAGTGTGTACCAATCAGACGACGTTTTCATTTAAAGTGTAATCGGAAAAAAAGGAATATTAGAAAAAAAAAGTTTCCCTTACCTTTAGACTTGAGCCTCATTAATTTTTATCTTGCCAGTATCAAAGAAGTGGATTATAAACGAAAAGATGAATCAGAACCTGGCTAATATAAAGTCTCTTTCAACCCCCACCCCCCACCCCCCACGCCATTGCCATCATCCATCTCTCTCTCTCTCCTCTCTCTCTCTCTCTCTCTCTCTCTCTCTGTGTGTGTGTGTGTGTGTGTGTGTGTGTGTGTGTGTGTACCGGTAAGTGAAGGTCAGTCACGTACAACAAGTGAAATCAGAAACACTCTGGACAGACTAGACCATATGGAAAGTAAAGTGGAACCCACCAAGCGGGATGTAAGGGCATGAAACATACGATCAATCAATGTTGAAAAAGACTGAGTGGGAGGATGAATACATCACCACATAAACAGTAACCGATGTGATGAACGATCACGCACGTTCACCAATCTGGCGTCAAGAAGATATTGTTAGAGCCTTCCTCATCATCAGGTCCCGTCCACACAGAAGTGATCCCCGGTCCATTCTAGTCCAGTCTGGTCGATGGTCAGACGAGATGGCTGTGCTTGGTGATTAAAAAAAAAAAGATCTCAGATATAACCTAAGAGGAAGTGGCACAGGGGTGGCCTCCGATCTGACTACACGGCCTAGGGACATGACAGCGTGTCATCACAGACTAAGCAAGATCGCCTTTATTTACAACAGCCAACCGAATATTAATGACAGACAGCAAGCTTATTCCTCCACAGACATCAGAAATCAACGGCGTTATACTTCTGATCCTAGAGGAAATGAGGAAGAATGGCCCCTCGTACAGAGTAACTGCCAAAATGGGTACAGCAGAAACAGCGAATGCACACATTTCAGATTAAGTCTTCGCATTACAAGGAAGATGCACACGAAAACAAAGACTTTCAGCAACACCAGTCAGGCATCAGACATTCCGGAAACAGGTGGAATGGCAGTCCAACAGGCTTAATTAAAGAACTCGTCTTCGTGATCCAGACACGCAACCTCCACACCTACCACTCCAGAAAC
This sequence comes from Conus canariensis, assembly GCA_033310375.1. Taxonomy (NCBI): domain Eukaryota; kingdom Metazoa; phylum Mollusca; class Gastropoda; order Neogastropoda; family Conidae; genus Conus; species Conus canariensis. The sequence continues at coordinate 74,574,330 of CM065717.1, read as the reverse complement.
GGTCTGTCAGTGAAGTGATAACACTATGTAGACCATGACATGAAGGTAACATTTCAGAACACAGAGGAACTGTTATGGTAAACGGCTATGCCAGAAGTTATAAACTGTCAGCCTCAGCTACCCCGAAGCCGATTGCGGAGAGGTCCAATGATGCCAACGGTCAGCCAGGTCTGTTAAACAAACTGTAACGGACAAAGATTCCACAGACTCCAATATGTGTACAGATGAGAGACCAAGAGACGTGATTCCAATGATTGCTGACAACATTCATGGACCGGTGACTGACCAGGACAGTATCAGAGAGATGAATAAGCCACTCAGTTTTGGTGGCATCAGATGTGGCAAAGATATCCTAGAAACTGACGATAAAACAGGCGATAACACAAATACTGAAGCTGATGTTGCACATGACCCCAAAGAGACGTCGGCTGAAAAGGGGGGTTTCACCGAATGTCTGACACAGGAGAATGCATCATGGGGAACGGACATAATGGATCATTTTACACAAAATGTTCATAAATCGCATGAGGATAATGGCAATGACAGACGGGAACGACACTGACAGTACAGACTTAGACAATACGCCGAAACGAGGCATGACTGCTGTCATACAATCTGACAAACAAGACAGCAGACATGTTTATAATGTGGTTAACAACGGAACGAGCTAAGACAAACAGACCCAACCTCCAGCTCGTGATCTGCGTTCAACACATAATGCTTCCGGTTAAGGGGTAGGCACTAATATCAGCAATAAGACTTTACAAGACGTCCGACAGCCAAAGCGGTATTCCAGATTCTTAAAAAATAAAAAATAAAAAAAATAAAAAAAATTCAGTCAGGTGACTAGACAAAAAGACACGTCTTTGAGAACTGTCGATTTGCTTATCCAAGAATAGAACAAAACTATCAGAGACCGGACAAATATAGCACTTATAGAACATTCAATGCTATTTTTGAAAAAGAACAAACAGTGCGTTTGTGTTATGGATATGTCTTGCTTTGGTGAAACATTTTCTCAGTCAAGATTTAAAGTGCTTCCTCTGAATAATAATGTGTATCGGTAAAGTGAATCTGCCGAAGATACGAGTTGTTTATTTTGAGTGGGTCAGGTTGAAAATGAGTATCATTTCTTACTTGATTGTTCCCCAAATATAGCCCTTCGACTTACATTTCTAAAAAATCGATGAAAGTGCCTCTACGTGTTTTGCTGAAAACAACAAATACGAAATACGGGCATTATGTATCAAGATATCTGTTCCATGCGATTAACAAAAAGAATAAATCTATGCTATAGAAAAAAAAAAAAAGATGTCCGTTGCAGTACTTTGATTTGAAATTTATGTTACGTATGTAAGTTTAGACGCGATCATCAAGATTGTGAAATATAAAACAAGGAAGATATTTAACTTCACACACACACACACACACACACACACACACACACACACACACACACACACACACACACACACACACTTATTCCTTACCCACCCCCGACTCCCTGACTACCTTCTATAGCCCCACCACTCCCGTATCCATTTGTTACCTCCGTGTATTTGGACCGAAGGCTGATGTACATTAAAATTCTGAGATCTGAGCTCTCTCTCTCTCTCTCTCTCTCTCTCTCTCTCTCTCTCTTATACAAGACGTGGATTTTAAACGAACAGAAACTGAATCTGAAGCTAATGTTAGCTATCTCCCCCATCGCCACCCCAGCCCCCACTTCTCTCTCTCTCCCTCTCTCTCTCTCTGTCCGTCTGTCTGTCTCTGTGTCTGTCTGTCTGTCTGTCTGTCTGTCTCTCTCTCTCTCTCTCTCTCTCTCCTCTCTCTCTCTTCCTTACGTATTATGTGTAAGTTGGAACTTCACGAGTATTGTAAACATTCTTGCGTAGCCTTCACATATTGCCTGTCCCCAGGAAAGCACATTGCCACACCCTGGAATCATTCCTTGTTCATACTTCTGTCTGGAAAAAAAAAAAAAAAAAAAAAAAAAAAAAAAGAAAGAAAGAAGGAAGGTGAAAAAAATGAGAGAAGAAAAAGAAAACAGCGCTGGACTCAAGTCAGTGACATCTTGCTGCGTTCCTCAGTGGTCACGTCATCCCTTTGTACCGCTCCATCTGTTTCATAGGAAAATAGACTCCTTGGTCAGCTTGGCTATAAAGAACACGTCTTGAAAACTGAACAAATCTGAACCATCCTGTGACAACTGTGAGAGCCCAGAGCCCGGCATCCACTCCACCAACGGACTGAGTCCCCCTGACAGAGACTAGTGTCATGAGCGGCCAGCTTACATCATAATATGTGAAAGTGAACCAAGACACAGAGTGAGACAGGATTGCCAGCTCTAGAAAGTCTGTAGCTCTGGAAGCAAAACAACAACAACAAACAAAACAACCCAATACGCAGACTAATTGCTAACTGGCACGATTCTTGGAATGCTGACATTCAGCAAGGTACAAAGCGAACTCGACAACATTTTTTTTTTTTTAAGGTGAACATTGAAAATGTGAAGACAGAACTGTGCTTTCTCCATTTGTGTTCACACTGTGCAGAGTGATGGTAAAAGCTTTCAGGATCATGTTCATTATTCACGTGTGCAGATCACGTTTACAATGGTAATACTAAAGCTTTCAGATCATGTTCATTATTCACGTGTGCAGATTCACGCTTACAATGGGTAATACTAAAGCTTTCAGGATCATGTTCATTATTCACGTGTGCAGATTCACGCTTACAATGGGTAATACTAAAGCTTTCAGATCTGTTCATTATTCACGTGTGCAGATTCACGCTTACAATGGGTAATACTAAAGCTTTCAGGATCATGTTCATTATTCACGTGTGCAGATTCACGCTTACAATGGGTAATACTAAAGCTTTCAGGATCATGTTCATTATTCACGTGTGCAGATTCACGCTTACAATGGGTAATACTAAAGCTTTCAGGATCATGTTCATTATTCACGTGTGCAGATTCACGCTTACAATGGGTAATACTAAAGCTTTCAGGATCATGTTCATTATTCACGTGTGCAGATTCACGCTTACAATGGGTAATACTAAAGCTTTCAGGATCATGTTCATTATTCACGTGTGCAGATTCACGCTTACAATGGGTAATACTGCTGAGAGGAGGAGCACAGACTCTGAACCAGTTTCAACACAGCAGCAATCAAGATAAAATGTTAGTGTTTCTCTCTGAGAGAGAGACATGATGTTGCTTATAGCCATGCTGACCGCTGGCCACATCAGGGCTGTCATCGCGTCGAAGTCAACTCACAAGTCATTAAAAACAAAACAAAACCTCATTCACACAAACCGTTTGAAATACTTCTAAAAAAAAAAAAAAAAACGGACATTTCTTCCTAGACATCTTAGATCAGATGAAAAATGTTGATCTCTTTCAGAAATTCACAGATCACATCAGGTGGGACATCTGTGAACAAGGTTTTCACGGAATCTGCTGTCAAGTGTTTATGTCTCACATCCTTTCTCTCTAAAACGTTGTCTTAAATGATGGCATGAATACGTCCCTCCGTCTCAGATAGTTCCGTGCGTTTTCCTGGATAAACATTTCGATCACAGGTTGTCAAAAAAAAAAAAAAAAGTTCAGAAACATGTCCACATCCCCAGTGTCTTGCCGTAACTGCCGGCCAACGCAAAAGCTGGTTTGTTTCAACGTGGGTTGACTTAGTGCGGGCGGAAATTGAAACAAGAGCCAACACAGAATTACTGCGCCACCACAGGAAAGAGCAAAATAATTAGAAACTGCGTTTCGACCTGTCTGATATCTTCGAACTGGGTGCCGAGTTTGGTACTGGGTGAACGACTAAAACTGCGGTAGTGCTAGTCATTCACCCAAAACTGAACTTTCGAAAAGATAAGTTAACTGTCTGTTGGTCCTGCAAGTTCATTGTCTTGAATATTATTTCTTTCCTGAAGAAGACCAAACAAGTCGAAACGCGTTTGTTTGTTGTTGTTGTTTTCTTTTTTTCCGGGGTTTGTTTTTTTGTTTTTATGTTGTTGTTTTTTGGAGGGGGGGGGGGGGGGGGGGTTGTTGTTTGTTTTTGTTTTTGTCTTTTGTCGTTTCGTTTGGCGGTGCAGTAATTCTGATGTTGTTCTCGACACAAAACCAGTTTGTCATCAAATCTCTAAACTGTGTAACCCAGCAGTTCTTTCATTCAGATACTGTAGCATTGTTCGCACGCGGCGTGAGGTTGGCATTTTCAGTTCTCTCCGACTGTTGCATTTGTCCAGATTTCAGATGAACACACTGAATAATAGCGGCTTTGTTTTGTATTGAAAACTGGTGTGGAAGGCAAAAAAAATTGGTGGTCTGTTTTCATACTTTCTAAAGATTCTGAGTAGGTTTGAAAATGCTTTTCTTTACCCCTTTGTTGCATCTGAATGTGGACGAG
>CM065717.1:74372409-74564909 GCA_033310375.1 Conus canariensis | reverse complement strand
CGTGCACGCACGTATGTCAGAATTCCACGTAAATCGAAGGGTATCATCTCGATGCAAGATCCACATACTACTGGCTGCACACACAGACACGACCGCTACCACACTCTCATCCTGTCTGTAAACATTCTCGCGATTGGACTCTTTCATCTATTGTGAGAATGCCGATCATTTTATCCACACAATCGGTGGACATTACTATTTACGGTTTCGTTCATGGGAGAACAGGGATGGAAGTGGGGTGGAGGGAAGAGATTATGGCGGTGAATAATTAGAAACAAACAAACAAACAAATTTTTTTTTTTCCTGATCTCCAGCCTTGAAAGACAACACTCAATACGTTGATATTGACGATTTAGTGTGGTTGTAAAGGCTCAGTCAGAAACTAGGGTCGCTCACTCATCCCTTTAAAAGAACATTTTCAATGTGGGCGCGCGCGCGCGCGCGCGCGCGCGTGTGTGTGTGTGTGTGTGTGTGTGTGTGCGTGCGTGTGTGGTGTGTGTGTGTGTGGTGACTTTGTTTTGTTTTTAGTGTTGTGGAGTCACAACCAAGAAGAGAACGAATAGGGCCTGGTGTTGTGGTCATCATGGAAGGTGAGGTCCATGTAAGCATCTGTTGTGAGGGTTATCTTATGTGTACGCAAGGACCTAACTGTAACAAATGTTGTTTCAGTGCGCTAGCTTATGAGAGTGTCAAGTAAACAAAATGACCAGCCAATAACCCTCACGCTGAAACAAGACCAGGTCCTCGCGAGCTTCAACTGCCGTTGCCCAGTTCATGCAAGAGACGCTACTCGCTACATCACACACTCAGAACGAGCTTCAACTGCCGTTGCCCAGTTCATGCAAGAGACGCTACTCGCTACATCACACACTCAGAACAATCATGGTAGGAGTTAGTGCCCTTTTACCAGTCAGCTCTGCTCGTTGACGTCGACAAACAAGTACAGGAACTGGCATCTGTAATAATTTGTGTTGAAGTCTTGGCCTTTCAATCGCGCTGGCTCTGCTTTAAATGGCAAAAATGAATAAATAACCCTCTCTCTCCTCTCTCTCTCTCCTCTCTCTCTCTCTCTCTCTCTCTCTCTCTCTCTCACACACACACACACACACACACACAAGGCATCTCTGTCACACACACACACACACACACACACACACACACACACACACACACACACACACACACACACACACACACAGCAGCAACAGCAGCATCACCACCACCACCACCACCACCAGCAGAACTGAATAGCGTTTCTTTTTTTTTTCTCCCCTTGCTAAGAAGCTTGTTTTGGAAGAGAAAAACATAAGCATCAGAAAAAACAAATCAGTAGTAGCTAATGCAGAGTTGTGGCTGGACAGTGGTGCATATTTCAAAGCCATGAAATCTAATCTCCCTGTCCCCAATTCCCTTACTCTGATAAAAAGGACGCGCTAACCCCACCCCTCCCCTCCCCTCCCCTCCCCACCAACATACCCGCTGTACTCCTCATCCCTTCGTCTCTCATCATCCCCTCCTCTCTGTATCAAAACAGAATGACAAACTGCGACAGTACAGGTTGCAAATTGTTGTTCATGTCTTAGTCATACACTACGGCATGTGCGCTTTTTCTTCTGGATCTGGACCGATTCTCTGGACAACAGACAACATCTTTGATGACTGACAGAGGTGAGCACCCAGCGGGATAACCACGCTACTCTGGGTGGACATATTCCAACCCCTTGTTGTATTTCTTCCTACTGATATATAGAATTGGAGAGAGAGGAGATGGACAGGGAGTGGGAGAAGGGGTGGATGGTGGAGTGTTGCTGCTGTGAACATTCTATCACTTGTTTTTTTTTTTTTTTTTTTTTTTTTGTGCAAAGTAGATGATTTGTACAAGGGCAATAACTCATACTACACGCTTTTCAATACGTTGTTTGGTGATTGTTTCCCCTGCTACAACTTAAATTGACGGAGACATTCTCCCATTTCTCTGACTTGTGCTGGATAACGTCTTCGCTATTTACGGTGAAGAAACCCCATCGGATAACCACAAACTAGGTAGTCCTTCCGTCATTTAGTCTGTTTGCTCATCAAGCATGGGTCCAGACGGTCATTAAATGTTTAAACCAAAGTGCTTTGATTTAAAAAAAAAAAAAAAAAGTAAATAAATAAGAGTCGGATGAAACGAATGGCCTTAGTAGACGCGAACACACGTTATCTTACGTCACCATATGTGTGTGTGTGTGTGTGTGTGTGTGTGTGAGAGAGAGAGAGAGAGAGAGAGAGAGAGAGAGAGAGAGAGAGAGAGAGAGAGAGGTTTCATATTATCGTTTTATTATTCCCTCGCATGAGAAGGCCTGACAGGATGTGTGAATAGTAGTGATGAATATCTTTATTCCAACGATACTTTGTTCTAAATGTAAAAATAAATCTGAGAGAGAGAGAGAGAGAGAGAGAGAGAGAGAGAGAGAGAGAGAGAGAGAGAGAGGGACAGACAGACAGACTGAGAGGAAAAGTAATATGCATGTCCTGAAATTATCCTCATGTGGATTTATAGCACACACACACACACACACACACACACAATAACGTCACATCAAAAACACGTCAGATCGTCGAAAACTACCGTATTCTGAAAAAGAAACAAGCACTAAGAAGTCAATGAATGACGTGGTAGTTATACTACTGACACGTCCTGGCATGTAAAATTTGGCCGAGCTGAGAACAACGCGCAATCCCCTTGATCTTTCGCTTCCAGATCAAAAAGGTCGCAAAAAATATAAGTAAATGAATAAATAATAAATAAAGGAATGAATACATAACCCACTAATTAGATAAATGAATAAACAAAAACAAAAAAAGACCTTGAAAAATGAAACAATACAAAATGTTTATATATATGGAGAAATTCACATTTCACAAAAAAAGCAACAGAAAAACCATACTTGCAAACAGAAACTGCAAAACAAATTAATGTCCACTCTGGACGGTGTTTACAATGTTTCACAGCCTAATGGCCAGATTAAAAAAAAAAAAAAAAAAAAAAAAAAAAAAGAAAAGCTGGCATGTTATGAATATATAACATATAATAATATGATAGTAATAATATAACATATATCAGATTTTTTTTTTAAAGCACAAGTTTCCAGAATAAAGACAATAGTCCGCAAGGGCAGATACCCCCCCCCCCCCCCCCCGTGAGACGACAGTACAGGAACGCAAACGTTTAAGAAAAAAAAAAAGGGGGAGTCATAGAGAGTGACAGAAAAGAGGAAGATGTTAGCTCAGAATTTCCAAAAGGCAGGGTTAGCTATTTGTACTGAAAAGCCCCCGGGCCTCGGGGGTGGGGAGGGGGGGCTACTGCGTCTGTCACTCCTGTTAGGTAGGTTCGTTTTTTCTTCAAAGATGCTAATGCTGTTATTTTTTGGTTGTTACTTGAACAGAAAGTCTAGAAGCATGTGATCAGGAATAGTGAGCTCCCCTTCGAGCGTTGTTGTTGTTTGTTTGTTTTTTTCCCCTTGCTTTCTTTTTCTGACCTTTTCTTCTTTCTTCCTTCCTTTTTGTTTAATACATATCTCTGTGTGTATGCACACACACACACACACACACACACACACACACCACACACACACACACACGCATGCTTTTGAATACATATACTTCTTCTTTTATGTATAACTTTTCACCCTCATTTTCTTCTCTTTCAATATGACTCTCAGCTTATTCATTGATCACTTTCATTCGTTTCTATCTATTTATCATTGAAATGATTATTACTATTATCTTATTATTATTGTTATCATTATAGTTATTATTATCATTATAGTTATTATTATCATTAATAGCGTACCATTATTATCATTATCGTGATAATCATTAATACTATTATTATCATGATCTTTATTATCGTTATTATCATCATCATTAGTAGCAGTGTTATATTTTTACCATTGTCGATTAATTGTGAAATTTATCATTGTCAGTAGCAGTAAAATTGTTAGCAAAATTATTATTATTATTATCAACATTATTATATTCACTATTCATAGCTTCTGATTAACTATATTCCTTTTATAAACCTGTATATATCTTAGATTATATCTTAATATCTTCCCCATCTTTTTAAATCAGCAATAGTGGTAGCAGTGTAGTAGTAGTAAGCTTAGTTGTAGTAGCAGCAGCAGCAGTAATAGTAGTAGTCTTAGTTGCAGTAGTAGTAGTTGTGGAACTGATAGTATGCTTCTTAGATTTTATCTAACTACCTAGACAATTTTCTATATCGCCATTATCATTATTATCATTACTGCTACCATAACTATTATTGTCACTATTCTTCTCGTTCTTCTTGTTCCTCCTGTTTCCATTCCTCTTATTTCTCTATAACAATCATAATGATAATAATACTATTATCATGATTAGTATTATCATCATCATTGTTATTGCTACTATTAGTGTCATACTATTATGTCATATATCAACATTATGATTATTATCATTGTTAATATCATTAAATTAAAAATGAAATGAGGCAGGGAACAGTAAACAATAAACAAGTAGGGCAACTCTTGCTCCCATAAGAAAACCTAACACAGAGTAACTTTTATTCAAGACTGGCACTTTATTAGTAGTAGTAGTATCGTTATTGTTGTTGTTGTTATAGTTGTGGTCGTTGTCACATGATCAGAACACCATATTTGTTATTGTTGTTGTTGTTAATATCATCCGTAATTTCTCCCCTTAATTAAGCTTTTCCCTCTTCTCTTCAGTTCTATTTCGTAATTTCAGTTCTTCACCCGAAATCACATTTCGTGCTCAGATCAAAGAGACAATTAAGTAACTGTTTGTTTGTCTTTACTTTTCATTGTTTTGAATAGTTCTTTGTCCGGCCTGATGAAAACCGGTGGGTGGAAAAGCGGTGTATCTGTTTTACGACTTGTTTGTTCCTTCCTTTGGCGACCACTAACTTCATTTGTGGTCTTATACAACTGCAACATTGACCGGTTCAAAGTCACATGAAACAAACATGATTCTTTTCTCTTATGGAAATCTTTATGCGAAACTTCAAATATTGATTTGATTCTGTAAATCCTTTGGGTCGGTGGTGTGTGGTGTGTGTGTGGGGGGGGGGGGGGGGGGGGGGGGGGGGGGGGAGGAAAATCAAATGATGAAAACCACAGAAAGACAGGGTGAAAATAGCCATGGACAAACAACAGTTAACCGCAACCAAACCTAACAGTGTTAATGGCCGAACGAAAGAGAGTGAATGGCAAAATTAACCCGGTTAAACGACTTTACTAAATTTCGTAAGTTTAACTAAATAACGTCTTCTTATCACGAGAGGAGAAGCTGTAAAAAAAAAAAAAAAAAAAAGACACACAAGATTTAACTCAAACGTATTTTCCATGTACCTACGAACTGTGTTCCTATGTCGAGCACATCTGCGGTATTGCATAACAACATGGAGTTCGTTTCCTGTCTTTCGTTCCCCACATTCTCCACAACAACAACAACAACGACAACAACAACAACAACAATTTTGGCCAGCAAGTACGAGCATTTGTCTGACCTCAGTTTTAAGTTTATGCAATGGCATTATTCTTTTAAATCGGTCCTATATTCTGTTATGAAACAGACATTTGTCGTTCGAGTCTAAAATCTCATTGCCATGAACGAATATAATTGTCTTATAGAGTCAAAAGATGTCACTACAAATACACATGGACAACAGTTGTTTCCCAAATGTAATCATGCCACATATATACACGCGCGCGCGCGCACGCACACACACACACACACACACACACACACACACACACACACACACACACACACACACTCACACACACACACATACACACACACACGCGCACACACACACACACACACACACTAATTGTAAGCCATATTGCACCAACAGATGAAGAAGAACTGAATGCAAAGGGGAAAATCGTCAACGCCACTGTGTTTGCCGCTCTCTACCAGGAGAAAAGTGTATCTTTCATCGAACACAACAATCTACAAAAATCTCCATACCATCTAGCAGATATCATTCATCCCTCAAAAAAGGGTGCCAGTATTCTGGCAACAAATATCGGGAGGCACGTGCACAGTCTTTTTTGGAAGAAACAAAGACCCCGACCATACAAACGCTTCCCTAGAGACAGAAACTGTCCACAAAAAACGAGCACAACAGGCAACGGAAGAAACGAAAAGGGGACAAGACGTCAAAATGACTTCTCCTGGAGACAAAACCCTAACAGAAATAACACCAGAAATAAGCAACACCAGGACAGAAGTCGGCAACAGTTCTTTACACAAAGACCGGACAAATTCTACACGTCACGTCGACAAGCGGAACCCCACCAGCGCTTCCAGCCAGATGCAGACAGGCAGGGACGTTACAACGACTACAACAGGCCTTACCACAACCGATACACGGCGAGACGATACAACGAACGGGACAACGACACGGATCTCCAGGCAGACCACAGCAACTACTACCACACCTGGACTGACCGGAATGACTATCAAAACAAGCACTTAAACAAACAACGTGACAACTACAAGGACTTCCGGGTAAACCGCAACAGCTACCAATACGACTGGAACGAGTACAAAAACAACCGTTATTGGGACTATGGATTCTGGTAACCAGAGCAACTGAGAACTAAAACTTCTTGAGACAAATTTTCATCCACAAAAAAAAAAAAAAAAAAAAAAAATTGCGAATACTTTATTTGACATTATGATATGACAGTGTGAGTCTACATACATAGCACCACATGAGATGCGCTTCTTTGAACTAAGTGTTTAGAAATGTTCACTTTATTCCTTTTCACTTGAGTTTAAATCACAGTATGAAATTGTGTTTGGATAATATGATTTTAATAACATTGGTTGTTCAATATTAACACATATGGTACAGAAAAAAGTTAAGATATTTTCGTGGAACATTAAAGGATTTAGGGAGACAATCGATGGTAGTATGATTAACAAATTCTTTGAAGAAGAAATACACAGAATATGTTCTGATTATGACATAGTAATATTACAAGAAACTCATCTTGAACGAGAAGATATTAACGATATCTTTATACCAGGCTTTGCCCCTGGTGTTCATTACTGCAGGAAAAAACGGAACAAGGCTCCCAGTGCATCAGGGGGAATATCAGTTTTTATCAAGAAGGAACTACGAACGCTAATCAAGTTTCACCCAACGAGTAATTCTGACATTGTTTGGTTAATTCTTTCTTCCACAAATGACGAGCTTGATACTTTCATCGGTTGTATATATATACCACCTGAATCGTCGTCTTATGGACGTGATAATACGGTGCGCATTTGGGAAGAGTTGGAAAGACAAACAGAACATTTCTCTACCAAAGGGAATGTTATATTGTGTGGGGATTTTAACGCAAGAACTGGACAATTAATAGATTATACTGACACGGACGGTGAAAACAACTTGTATGCATATCCTAATGACAATCTTTAAACGTTATTCACAAACGATGCTCTCAAGACAACGTTATACAAAAAAATGGAAGAAAATTAGTAGATATTTGTTTGGAAAATAATATGTATATTCTTAATGGTCGCTCACTTGGCGATCTTCAAGGAAATTTTACTTGTTTCAACACAAAAGGAAGTAGCGTTGTAGATTATTTCATTATATCACAAGAGCTAATGAAAGATGTTATTGCATGCAAAGTTCATAAACTCACTGTATATTCTGATCATTGTCCTATTGAACTGTCAATTTTACTTCCTACTGTTAGCAATGATAGACCTAATATGAAAACAAATGCGCATGCTGACAGTGCTCCCTTACGTAATAACACGTCAAACAGAAATGACACAAAAGTTAACACAACCATTACGTCATTTATTTGGGATGACGAATCTGCAGTAAAGCTGAACATTGCTTTAAATAACCCTATCATGAAGAGTCGTATAGAAGAAATAGAAAAACGTATGGAGAAGACACAAGATCATGATACGGAGACCTCGGTCTTCATTAACAACATGATTAATGATCTGACCCAAGCAATAAAAGACGCAGCATCCTTATCACTCAAACAAAGACAAATGCGCAAAAGAAAAAAAAATCCGAAACACAAAAAATGGTTTGATGAAAAATGTTTTTTTCTAAGGAAAGAAGTAAGATCACTTTTAAATGCACTGAACAGACACCCTTTCAATCGATACCTACAGGCAAAATACTTTTCAACAGTGAAGGCATACAAAAGTACTTTAAGAAAGACAAAAAATATATACAGAGACAAACTTGTTAGAGAACTAAATGAAGCATTTGAAAAGGATCCAAATCAAGTATGGAGAACACTAAACGAATTAACAAACATGCAAAATACGAATCAAAATAAAAGGAAGGAAATCCATGAAGACAAATGGATATCTCACTTAGAAAAATTAGTTAGCAGGAATATTGAAATAACAGAACAGAGAAAAAAACTGATTGAGCACAAATTGTCTGAAGCAAGAAATGTTATATATAATCCAAACGTTGATGAACCAATTAGTATATCAGAAATCCATAAGACATTTCGAAATTTAAAAAATAAAAAAGCCACGGGAAAGGACGGAATCTCAAATGAAATAATCAAAGCCAGTTTGCCTAATATAATTATACCTCTTAAGAACATATTTAACTGGGTACTAAGATATGGCCAGTATCCCACTCTGTGGAAACATGGCATTTGTGTGCCCATTTATAAAAGCGGCGATCCTACAAATCCTAACAATTATCGTGGAATTACTTTAAACTGCTGCCTGAGTAATGCTTTCTGTCAAATATTAAACAACAGGATAACAAATTACATAGAAAGCAGAGATTTATTTATAAAAGAACAGGCAGGATTTCGAAAATCCTACAGAACAACAGACCAGATATTCATTTTAAAAAAGATCATTGATAGTGAAATAAGAAAAAAGAATGGCAGACTATACTGTTGTTTTGTAGACTTTAGAAAAGCATTTGACAGCATATGGCATGACGCTTTACTTCTGAAACTATACAATATAGGAATCAATGGCTATTGTTATCGGGTTATAAAAGATATGTACACAAACGCGATGGTTTGTGGAAAATCAAATAATGGATTTACAAGATCAGTCCCGGTCAAACAAGGACTTCTTCAAGGCAGTTCGCTTAGCCCGACGCTGTTTAATATCTTCATAAATGATATCTCAAACTATATTGATAACAATGATTCTCCTGTTATAAACAAGCTGAAAGAAACACGAATATCGCATTTATTATATGCTGACGACATAGTTATGTTGTCAAACACAAAATCAGGATTACAAACAAAACTTAACCGACTTCATAATTATTGTACAGAATGGGGCATGAAACTAAATAAAGATAAAACAAAAGTTGTCATATTCACTAAAACTGACTCAAAATTTTCAACCGCATTTACATGTGGAAACGATTCTCTTGAGACAGTAAATGAATTCAAATATTTAGGAATAATTCTTCATAAAAGTGGAGAGTTACATAAAGCACAAGATCATCTAGCAAAACAAGGTAACAAAGCTGTACACTCCTTACTACGTAAAGTAAAGGGAGAACATGTCAATGTATCATCAATAGCAAAACTCTTTGATGCTTTGATTTCACCAGTTATGCTTTATGGCGCAGAAGTTTGGTTTCCATTTACAGAAAAGATAGGACATGTTGAAAAGCAGACTACAATGTTCGACATTTATCACAAATACTTATTATCCAATAATCCGATCGAGAACGTACATGTAAAATTTTGCAGACATATATTAGGCGTACACAGAAAAGCAATGAAATTGCCAGTACTAGCTGAACTTGGAAGATTTCCCTTGTGTCAAGAAATAATGAGTCAAGTAGTCATGTTTTGGATCCATATAATGGAATCAAAGGAAGACTCATATCTAAGAGAAGCGTACGAAGATCTTGACCCATCATCTTCATGGAAATCTTCTGTAAAGAAGATCTTAAGTAATATTGGAATGACACATGTATGGAATAACCAAAGTACACTTAACCCTAAAAAATTGCGTTATGCAATAGAGAGAAAGTTACAAAGTGAATATATACACTTTTGGGAAAAAGAAAAGGAAAGAGCACCAAGGTTAAAATTTTATAATGACATCAGTAATAAATATAGGCTTGAACCGTACCTCATCAAATGCACAAATAAACATTACAGGAAAGAACTTCGTAAATTAAGAATTAGCGCACATGACCTCGCAATAGAAAGAGGTAGATATTCCCATATTAAGCGTGAAGACAGGAAATGTACAACTTGCAATATAATAGAAGACGAGGTACATTTTTTAGACTCTTGTAAACGTTACGATAAAATCAGGAATACGTTTAAAAAACGTATCATAAACAAAATGGATATATACGACGCTACCTCATTGAAAATAAGTACTTTGATGTCTAATGATGACCTTCAGGTTGAAATTGCGAAATATGTATATGACTGCTTTACATAATGACTTTTTGTGTAAAATGAACAAATCATTATTTCTTTGGACGATGAGTTGTTTAATCATCGCCATCTTGTGTCCATAAATCCTTTGATGGTGTTTAGTGACAATAAAAAAAGTTTCAAGTTTCAAGTTTCAAGTTTCACACACACACACATTCGGAGAGAGAGAGAGAGAGAGAGAGAGAGAGAGAGGAGAGAGAGAGAGAGAGAGAGAGAGAGAGAAGAGAGAGAGGCTGACTGATGATCTTTGATCGATTGGTGATCTTTATTCCGAGGGTAGCACAGAGAGGAGAGAGAGAGAGAGAGAGAGAGAGAGAGAGAGAGAGAGAGAGAGAAGAGAGAGAGAGAGGAGAGACAGACAGACAGACAGACAGAGACAGGGACTGAGAGAGATACAGAGAAAGACAGAGACAGAGAGACAGAGAAAGACAGACGGAGAGACAGAGACAGACAGAGAGAGAGAGAGAGAAAGACGGGGACAGGCAGGGAGAAAGAGAAAGCATGTGTTTGAAATCAGACATAAACATGAGATGGAGTAAACGGGAGAGAAACCAAATGAGACACAAAGAGAAACCGAGACAGAAACTGACACAGAGAGGACGACCAAAACAGGGAGGGACAGAGGTGGGGGTAATGCGTGTGTGTGTGTGTGTGTGTGGTGTGTGTGTGTGTGTGTGTGTGTGTGTGTGTTTGTGGGGAGTTGTTGGCCTTGACCGTCTCCTGCCCAAAGCTCAGTGTGCTATGAGCTCGTGTGGGAAGACCGAAACCAACATCATCGAGTTTCAACTACTTCACGGATGAGTCTGTTAGAATGCTGCTCAAATTTTCAACCATAGCGAAGATTACTGGATTACTTGTTTATCACCTCCGGCAAGTTACCCGTTCACTCGCTTCTGTCGTTTTGTCTGACTGTTATCAGTGTTATGCACAGAAGAAAAACAAAACCAAAACAAAACAAAAAACAAAAACAAAACAAACAAAAAAAAAACGAGAAAAGAAAAGAAAAGAAAAGAAAGAAAAAAGCCCCGCAGAACCGATTTTAACGAAACTTGGTGGAAACATGGAACAGCGCCCAAAGACGAATGCAACAACGTTGATCTCTCTCTCTCTCTCTCTCTCTCTCTCTCTCTCTCTCTCTCTCGGTGTGCGTGTGTGTGTGTGGTCCCTTCCCGCAACCCCGCAACTCCCACGAGATAATGCACCGCAGAAGTACAGGCTCATCACCGTATCTTCAATGACACGCAGTGTCTTGTTCAGGCGACGTGACCTTACTCCTGTCGTGTCAAACCTACCGCTGTTCAACACAGAGAGTGGATTCTTTTGCAGATGACAGCTTCCTGTGTTAGCAGCACCTGTCTGCACAGCTTGATCTGTTATACTTTCCCGTAATTGTTCTCTCCTTTCTTCACCTCGGATTTCTCCAATATTTCATAACCTTGTAGTGCCTGCCGTCCTTGGCGCTGAAATATGCAGACGATGTCCTTGTTTCACCAATGGCAGTCTCACTCACTTGCCCGTCATCTTTCGTTACAAAACATGAGGACACTTTTCAGTGCAGACGGGGGCCGGAATAGCTCAGTGGTAGAGCGCCGGACTCGTAATCCTAGGGTTGCGGGTTCGAATCTCCGCCGAGCCGTTTCGGTACAGGGGGATTTTTCCCTCGGAGTTAACATTGGTTCTGACTCCGTTTTCCTTACAGTCCTTCGAATGAGACTATAAACCGAGGTTCAGCATGTGAACGCACGCATAACATCTTGCAACACGTAAAATCACATCACCAAATTCCGGAAGAGAAGGCCACTTTGGCCGTTGGTATGGATGACACGTTACACATAGCATCACCTTCCCCGAAGTTGGAGTATGGCTGCCTTAATGGCGGGATAAAAAACGGTCATACACACAAAACTCCACTCCCTTTGTTGGGCAGATGGGTTAATACTTGCCTGTCTATACACGGAGTGTCCGCATGAGTTTCAGCCTGCGTACGCAGAAGAAGAATTGCAGACGGGACCAAATGTAACTGATCAATTTTGCATGGCATTCTGTTCATAAATTCTGGGATTCGGGGACGTCGTTTCTAAGTCTGCACAACTGAACTGATAACCCGAAGTCAGCGATGGATTAGTCAGCTGGACAAGTCAGGCCATGGACACAGTAAACAGTAACGGTAACCAACAACAGTTACCTGACTTGCTTCATTTAAGTCTGGTCTGGCCTGTTCCATTCCGTCTAGTCTCGCACAGCCCTAGAATTTCGAGGCTGTGGCGTTTCACCTCGCTACACTCTCGGGCTGTTTTCCCACGCTTGTCTCTACGGGTTCGGATTTTCCCGATCCCAATCCTGATTTTGGGTGTTGCGCGCTCAGAAGAGTAGTCGGTGCACAGGATTTCCGAAGGTTTTTACCAGCGCACGTCATAAACTGTACTGAGGAGGAATCTGTCAGGACCAAGGTGCGATCTGGCGATGTTGCTGCAGTGTCTGGAATAGGTAAGGTTTTACAGGTCTGGGCTGTTAGACCAGTGCTGTTAGACCCTCTCCATCCTCCTGTTTGTGTCCAGGGATCACTCTTTGTCTGGTCTCCACACTTCAACCTGTTCGGCTTAGCTGGCACTACCAGGAGCTTCGGCTTAGCTGGCACTACCAGGAGCTCAAACTCTCGCCGTCGTAGCCGTAGAGGTTGTTGAGACATGGCAAGCTACCCGACCGCGACGAGGTAACAAGCAGTCACCTACGATCAGTTATTGAATGATACATTCCTGTGACTGTCGTTACAAAACCCCACGCCACAGATCACAAGACTTGAATTAACAGACACACCCCTAGAATAATGGCTTGCACAAGCTAACCATTTGGTTAGTTATTCAATAAAACGAGGGTGGTATACTGTGAGAGAGGAACCCCAGAGTACAGGGGCTGTAACTGTCGGGGTAAGTTGGGCCTTCACCAGTAGGACTGTTCACTGATGGGGATGATAGTTTCCTCTCTCCCCTTCTCCCTCCCCTTTTCCCCTCTCTTCTCTCTCTCCCTCTCTCTCTCTCTCTCTCTCTCTCTCTCTCTCTCTGCTTTGCCTGTTCCTGTCTTTCTCTCTCAAATTTGTCAACGTTGAGACTAATTTAAAGCATGCATCTCCTATTAGTTGACTAAAGAGTATGTTTAAAAGAAAAAATGCATGCATCCGACAGTAACAGTACAGCGGACGGACCGAGAAAAATCATCGAAGAATCAATCATTTGTTGCAGTGGCTGAAACATACACGTTCGCACAAATACTCAAGTGTCATTCTAAACACCCCAAGCACAATCACACACAAAAAGAAAAATGGAATCTGGCCGAAGGACGAAACCATGAATAGCATGTGGCCAAGGGGAGAACCCATGACGTTTTGCTGTGGATCCATGGGGCATGATGGATTCTCCCGTCGTGCCCGACGGATGAGTAGGCAGGCAGGTCATCTGCTGATGTGGGTCCTCATGTGGGAATGAAAACCAATTCCTGAAGCACAAAGTCTTCCACAGACGCAGCATGGAATGGAGTCCTGCAAGGATGGGCTCCGTTTTCTCCGATTCCTCTTTTCCTGGATGGCGGCTGCTCTGTTGCGCTCGAATGTCTTTGTGCCCTGGGTACATTGTTGCTTCCACCGTGTTCTGTCAAGGGCGACATTTTCTCTGGAAGCAGTGTCGATGTTGCAGCTTCTGAGGTAGGCCTTCAGGGTGTCTTTGTATTTCTTGAGAGATCTTCCTTGCTCACATTGTCCCTCCTTCAGTTGTCCATAGAGCAGCATCTTTGGAATTCTGCTGTCCTCAATACGGACAACGTGACCTGTCCATCCGAGCTGGCTTTTGATGAGCAAACACTCAATGCTGGGTGGGCCACATTTCTTCTGGACCTATAAGTTGGACACTGTCTTGCCATTTGATGCTGCAGATCTGTTGCATCATTGATGTAACTGTTCGAGTATTTGGACGTGTCGGCAGAACATGGTCCAAGTATTACAACAGTAGAGGACAGCACTCTGAACCACAGCTCTGCACACGGCGACCTTTGTGCGCAATTTGATGCCATGGTCTTGCCACAGACTCTTTGAGAGTCTGCCAAACTTAGAGCTTGTCTTTAAGATACGCAACACCACTTCTGCATCCAGAGATCCATTGCTGCTTACAGTGCTGCCCAAATAGCAGCATGGGGCAGATCCAGTGTAAAGGGCAGAACCAGACTTTGGCAGAGTCTGTGCTCTCCCCGAGTGCCCTTCCAGTTATCCACCGCCTCCATCACAGTCCCCCTGCCTCATCTAGGATTTCCTTTCATATCAGCCGTGCGTTTCAGTTCAACACATGCAGATACCGTTTCCGTTTGGTTCACCCACCCCTTTCTGTAATAACATTCTTCAACATGCTTATGTAGAAATAATGAACGTTGGTTAAATGTGCACCTCTGCTGCACTCAGGTCAAACTGTCCGTATCCTTTCTGAGACATGAACTTCTTGTGTTGTGTTTTCATGCTTTAACACTATTTTTTGTCAAAAGAACGCTGGGCCTGAGAATGACTGACTGAAATTAGTTTTGCTTTGGCTTTTAAGTTATTGGTATGATCGAAAAAGCTGTCTCGTACATGTAGTCTATTGGCACTGGGGAAAAAAGCCGTTAGAACAAGCAAGGATGATAAGAGAGAGAGAGAGAGAGAGAGAGGAGAGAGAGGAGAGAGAGAGAGAGAGAGAGAGAGGAGAGAGAGAGAGAGAGAGAGGAGAGAGAGAGAGAGAGAGAGAGAAATGGGGTCAAACTGAATTCATAGCTGCTTTATGTTAGTGTCTTCCTTCATATAGCCAGCGCAGAGATTTGTAAGGCACATATTTTCATAAAAGACAATAACAGTACAGTCATAAAAGACTTTTTTTTTTTTTTTTTACACGAGGATAGTATGTAGGATAGAAGCTTCTTCTTCTTCTTCTTCTTCGTCTTTATATCCAATTCTGTCTAGGAGAAAGACAGATAAATAAACCAACAAACATATTTTCAATCTGAGAGAGAGAGAGTCAGAGAGACAGGCAGACAGTCATACAGAGTGACACAAAGACAGAACGAACGAACGAGCAATGTGGGGCTGCTTACAGTTGTCGTCATTCTCCTCCACTGGTTTGATGCCCGGTCCTGTGAAGCACAGGTTACCTAGAATCTCCCCCACCAGCGCCGACATCTTTCAGTGTGCGATCTCTTTTCTCCGGCTGGGCTATTTCCGATTCCGGTTTCCTGTTCGCGAATGTTCATGTAACCTCGATTTTCCCCACCTTCTCTCGAGTCGTCTTTTACGACTTGGTCCCCTCTTCTCTTTCTTCCCGATGAATTTTAGGTCCTATTTCCAGTATCAGTGTCTTTTTAGTCATTTGCTTATTTTTTCTTCTTCTTCCAAACTTAAGTCCTTCTGATCTCCAGTGTATGTTTGTCTCCTTCCCTTCCCTTCCAGACTTTATTTCCTGTTTACTGCGAGCACAGTATACCTCTCTATACCTTCTTTGTCTTATTGCTCTCCAACGTTGTTTTCTGTTTCCAACGTGCACAGAATCTCTGTCTCCTCCTTCCCATCTGCCACCTGTCGTCCAGCTTTATTTTGCGTTTCCTTCGTGTAATGTCTCTTCCATCTTTGTTTTTCGTCCCATTTCGGACCTTCTTGTCCGTTTTCACTTAATTCGGTGCCTCCTGTGTGCCGCTTTCTTCTTCTCGCTGTATGGACTTTTCCGGTGCAGGTCTTTCAGGCCTATATAGACCTTTTTCCTTTTTTTTTTCCTTTTTCTTTTCCAGGCCTTTCTATGCCTTTTTCTTGCTCTGTTCTCTGTTTTCAGTGTTTATGTTGATTCCACCCCCTGTTTCCACTTCTCAGTCTGTTTCCACTTTACGGGGTATCAGTTCTCTCTCTATATATATGTATATATATATTCCACTCTGTCTTTCTCTCTCTTTCCACTTCTCACTTTAACTTCTGTTTTGCAGTCTCAGTCACAGACCACAACGGCAGCACACAACAGCCCGTCGAACGCTTCTTCGGGTAGTCGCCGTCTGTTTCCTCCTACCTTGCTGGTATCCTGTGTCACCTGGTTCCAGAGCGAACCGCCTCCTTCGTTGGTCACTGACCGAACGGTTTTACAGTGTGTGTGTATGTGTGTGTGCGTGGACAGCACCGACTGCCGGCGGCCTCGCTGTTGTGGGTGCACGCCTCGTGGAGCACGAGCAGCGCGCGATAGCGCGCTGTCAAACGAATCAAACAGGAACGGAAACTCAAAAGAAGATGAGGGGGGGGGGGGGGGGGGGGGGGGATCTCTCTCTCTCTCTTTGTATGTGTGTGTGTGCGTGTGTGTGTGTCTCTTTCTCTCTCTCGTCTCTTCTTCTCTCTCTCTCTCTCTCTCTCTCTCTCAACAATTGGTATTATAGAGGCGAAAGATTCAAGGACTCCCCCTCCCCCCTCCTCTCCCATCCCTTCTCTCTTTCTCTCTCTTTCACCAATTTTTTTTTTAGAAATGACAACCATAGGAGATAGCCTTGAAGTAACATTCAAGTTGTCCTCTCTCTCTCTCTCTCCCCCTCTCTCTCTCTCTCTCTCTCTCTCTGTCCACTTTGTTTCAAAGAAAGGACAATGACAGGATAGTCTGGGAGTGACCCTCAACTTGCCATGCAGTAGATACGCTTCGCAGCCAACGAACACAATCCAAATACAACCGAGAAGAATTCATCTACATGACGTGTAGTAGGTGGCTCGCTCGAATAGGCGAGGGCAGTAACTAAGACAGAGTCTTGAAGTTCAACGTGTGGCTTGAATAGGGGAGGGCAGTGACCAAGAGTCTTGGGGAGGGCGCAACCTGAAGCAATGGCGCTCGCATTTATAGATGTTTAGAGAGAGAGAGAGAGAGAGAGAGAGAGCAAACTAAAGCAGTGGCACTCGCACTTATAGTTGTTCAGAGAGAGAGAGAGAGAGAGAGAGAGAGAGAGAGCACACTGAAGTACTGACGCTCGCACTTATAGTTGTTTCGGGACTTGACGGGCCGAGTCATCTGGCTCAAGTGTTGGTCGGACCTGTCCGTGAGACTGAGACCGGAAAGTTGGCAGATTAGAACAGTGTTCTGTTTGGGTATCGTTCCCGAATCTATCAATGTTGCTTGCGATTGTCCAATCAGATTTGCTTTCCAGACCAGGAACGGGTAACCCTGACATGGCTTACTTCCCTTCCAAAATGGCGATTCTTTTAGCTAATGCCATTTCAATTTTAAATTCAATTAACATATCATATTTCACTTATTCAAAACGTATATCAATGAAAATAACGAATGGTACATGCAAAGCAGAACCTCATCCAACTACGTAGAAACAGCAGAGTGTGTAAAATGTGGAAAAACCGATTTGTCAAAATGTGAGCGTGTGTAACCTAACCTAACCTAGCCTACTAGCCTAGCCTAGCCTAACCTAACCTAACCTCACTTTGGAGATCAACGGGCCCACACCCAGTAAGGTTCTGATTGCAATACAGGGTCTTTGAGCACATACTAATTCGTAACCCTTCTTATGGTCTCTCTTATGCCAGCCAGTGCAAAACTGTTTCTCTGCAAGTGTCAGTCAACACGCAAACTAATTATGAAGAGCGGATTAGGGGGTGGGGGTGGGCGTCGGTTTTTGTTGTTGTTGTTGTTTTCAGTTCACCATCAGTGTAAAAGTCCTCTGACTGGTTGACATTATTCGATGAATATCTGTGCTCTCTTCCAGTGTTGAGAGAGAGAGAGAGAGAGAGAGAGAGAGAGAGAGAGAGAGAGAGAGAGAGAGAGAGAGAGAGACAGACAGACAGACAGACAGACAGACAGACAGACAGACAGACAGACAGACAGATTTTTCTTAATTTACGAGGATAATGGATAAGCACTGCTGTATTGTTCTGTGCCTAGTCCTCGCCCTGAGTAGGCAATACCATACGTAATGAAATGAAATGATATATCAAAATAAACAGAAATATCGGTCATGCACACTCAGAGAGAGAGAGAGAGAGAGAGAGAGAGAGAGAGAGAGAGAGAGAGGGTGAGAGAGAGGGGGAGGGAGGGAGGGAAGGACAGGGCGGCTTAAAGACGGCCTGGACGTTTGACTGAAATATCATGGCAGGCCAACTGTGATCTCATTGAGGCCCCACCCGGATCAGGCAGAGCGGTCGGTGACTATGGGAGTTTTCTGGCACCTAAAGTTCATAACAAGTCTTTTCTTTGAGACACACACACACAACACACACACACACAACAAACACAACACACACACACACACACACCAAAAAACCACTGTCATTTTATGAGGTCACGTTCAGTTATTATTGTTCGTGTTGTCGCTTTCCAAACCAGACTTACTTTTCTTGGCGTGGTGTGTGTGTGTGTGTGTGTGTGTGTGTGTGTGTGTGTGTGTGTGTGTGTGTGTGTGTGTGTGTAAACAACCAATTATCTTATCCAGTCAACTTGTTTGTACCTACTGTCGGGCGAAACGTGATGGAGGTGGGGGGACAAAGATGGACTGAAGCAAACTTGTTTGGGCAAAACGTGACCGAGTGAATCGTGGTGCACCGGCACGCCCATATGCTCTCTGTCATCATTGGTGTCATTGTGGACTGTAGGCCTTCACAAGTCCGCCTTGCAAAGGCACAAAATGCCGGATACCGTAAGTAACTGTCATAAGTAACTGTTTTCACGGCGTAAGTCGGTCACTCAGATTTTCTTTCTTCTCCGTTTTTCTATGTTGACCAAAACGGGCAAAAACAATTGGTTTTGTGCGAAAAAGTGTTCTTTGGACATGGAAACAACTACATTTATGTTGTGGTCACCATTTTCTGACAGTGCGTCTCCATACTGGCATTAAGAGTGATAATTACTTCTGTTCTGATGATTATGATAGTTTCTTTTATACGGAGTTCTGAAATTTTACATTTTGAATTTAACATGTTTCCATACGTGGCGACTGTGTCGCCCGGTGATTTATTGTCCGCTCAGTAAGCGAGCGATCCTCCAGTCAGCTGACAAATTAACCTTGGCCTTAGCCAGCTGGGTTTCAGGTAATAGTAGTGGATCCCTGGGGGAAGGGGGGTGGTGGTGGGCAAAGGGAAGGGGTTGGAGGGTGGGGGCGGAAGGTACTCGTAGCAATCACCGGCGTGCCATGCTTAATCCCTTTTTCATCCTGTGCACGCGCGAGCATTTGCGTGTGGGGTGTGGGTGTGAATGCATGTCTGCCTGATCGTTCGCCCCTGGACGATAACTGTGTCACTGTGGGTGTGAATGCACGTCTGCCTGATCGTTCGCCCCTGCATGATAACTGTGTTACTGTGGGTGTGAATGCATGTCTGCCTGATCGTTCACCCCTGCATGACAACTGTGTCACTGTGGGAGTGAATGCACGTCTGCCTGATCGTTCGCCCCTGGACGATAACTGTGTCACTGTGGGTGTGAATGCACGTCTGCCTGATCGTTCGCCCCTGGACAATAACTGTGTCACTGTGGGTGTGAATGCATGTCTGCCTGATCGTTCGCCCCTGCATGATAACTGTGTTACTGTGAGTGTGAATGCATGTCCGCCTGATCGTTCGCCCCTCGATGATAACTGTGTCACTGTGGGAGTGAATGCACGTCTGCCTGATCGTTCGCCCCTCGATGATAACTGTGTCACTGTGGGAGTGAATGCACGTCTGCCTGATCGTTCGCCCCTCGATGATAACTGTGTCACTGTGGGAGTGAATGCATGTCTGCCTGATCGTTCGCCCCTTGATGATAACTGTGTCACTGTGGGAGTGAATGCACGTCTGCCTGATCGTTCGCCCCTCGATGATAACTGTATCACTGTGGGAGTGAATGCATGTCTGCCTGATCGTTTGCCCCTCGATGATAATTGTTTCACTTTGGGAGTGAATGCATGTCTGCCTGATCGATCGCCCCTCAGTAATATTGGTGTGGGTGAGAAGAACACGAGTAATATTTGTGTGGGTCAAAAGAACACGAGATTATATTGGTGTGGATGGGAGGAACACGAGTAATATTGACGTGTGTGAGAGGAACACGAGTAATATTGGTGTGGGTGAGAAGAACACGAGTAATATTGGTGTGGGTCAAAGGAACACGAGTAATATTGATGTGGCTGGGAGGAACACGAGTAATATTGACGTGTGTGAGAGGAACACGAGTAATATTGACGTGTGTGAGAGGAACACGAGTAATATTGACCGTGTGAGAGGAACACGAGCAATATTGATGTGTGTGAGAGGAACACGAGTAATATTGGTGTGGATGGGAGGAACACGAGTAATATTGACGTGTGTGAGAGGAACACGAGTAATATTGATGTGTGTGAGAGGAACACGAGTAATATTGGTGTGGGTCAAAGGAACACGAGTAATATTGACATGTGTGAGAGGAACACGAGTAATATTGGTGTGGGTCAAAGGAACACGAGTAATATTGGTGTGGATGGGAGGAACACGAGTAATATTGGTGTGGATGGGAGGAACGCGAGTAATATTGGTGTGGATGACAGGAACACGAGTAATATTGATGTGGGTCAAAGGAACACAAGTAATATTGATGTGGGTGGGAGGAACACGAGCAATATTGATGTGGGTCAAAGGAACACGAGTAATATTGATGTGGGTCAAAGGAACACGAATAATATTGACGTGGGTGAGAGGAACACGAGTAATATTGGTGTGTGTGAGAGGAACACGAATAATATTGATGTGGGTGGGAGGAACACGAGCACTATTGATGTGGGTGGGAGGAACACGAGCAATATTGATGTGGGTCAAAGCAATATTGATGTGGGTGGGAGGAACACGAGCAATATTGATGTGGGTGAGAGGAACACGAATAATATTGATGTGGGAGGGAGGAACACGAGCAATATTGATGTGTGTGGGAGGAACACGAACAATATTGATGTGGGTGAGAGGAACACGAATAATATTGATGTGGGAGGGAGGAACACGAGCAATATTGATGTGTGTGGGAGGAACACGAGCAATATTGATGTGGGTGAGAGGAACACGAATAATATTGATGTGGGAGGGAGGAACACGAGCAATATTGATGTGTGTGGAGGAACACGAGCAATATTGATGTGGGTGGGAGGAACACGAGCAATATTGATGTGGGTGGGAGGAGCGTGAGTAACACTGATGTGGGTGAGAGGAGCGTAGGTAATACTGACCCGGTGAGAGGAGTATTAGTAATATTAATGTAGGAGAGAAGGGCATGAGTAGTCTTGATGTGGGCGAGGACAGCATGAACAATATATTGATGTGTGTGACAGGAGCACAGATTCATGTAAATGAGAGGATCATTAGGAACGTTCATGTGGCGACAGGATCGTGAGTAATATCGATGTGGGTGTAAGGATCGCGAGTAACATCATTAATGTGGGTGAGAGTCTCATGGGTAATGTTGATGTGGGTGGCAGAATTGTGAGAAACAGAGATAACTGTGAGAGGATCATAAGTAATATTGATGTGGGAAAGAGAAGCATGAGTTACACTGATGTGGGAAAGAGAAGCATGAGTAATATTGGTGCAGGTGACAGAGGCTTGAGGAATATTGATATGGATGATACGGGCATGAGCAATAATGATGTGGGTGAGAGGAACGGAATTGTATGGATACTTGTGATAAGATCATCAATGGGGCCGGAATAGCTCAGTTGGTAGAGCGCTGGACTCGTAATCTAAGGGTTACGGGTTCGAATCTCCGCCGGGCCGTTTCGGTACAGAGGGATTTTTCCCTCGGAGTTAACATTGGTTCTGACTCCATTTCACATACAGTCCTTCGAATGAGACTATAAAGCGAGGTTCCGTGTGTGAACGCACACATAACATCTTGCACACACGTCTAATCCCATCACCAACTTTCGGAAGAGAAGGCCAGTTTGGCCGTTGGTATGGATGACACGTTACACATAGCATGCACCTTCCCCGAAGATGGAGTACGGCTGCCTTAATGGCAGGATTTAAAAAACGGTCATACACACAAAACTCCACTCCCTTTGTTGGGTAGATGGGATTGATCCTTGCCTGTCTATACAGGGAGTGTCCGCAGGAGTATCAGCCTGCGTACGCAGAAGAAGATCATCAATAATATTGGCGTGGATTAAAGAAGCATGAGTAATCTTAATATGGGTGAGAGGAACATAAATAACATTAATGTGTATGAGAGGAGCACGAGTGATAACTATGTTGGTGAGTACTGATGTGGTTGAGAGAAGCATAAGTAATGGTGATCTAGATGAGACGAACATGGGTAATAATAATGGAAATAAGAGGAGTGTGGGTCCGTTTATCGCCCACCCGTGAATATAAACGTGCTTCTGTGTATCAACCACCCGTGAATTTAAATGTGCTTTTGTCTATCACCTGCTTCCGTTTACCATCCACCAATGAATGGAAACGTGCTTCTGTTTACCACCCACTCGTGAATGTAAACGTCCTCTTTTACACCCACTCGTGAATGCAAACGTCCTCTTTTACACCCACTCGTGAATATAAACGTCCTCTTTTACACCCATTCGTGAATGTAAACGTCCTCTTTTACACCCACTCGTGAATGTAAACGTCCTCTTTTACACCCACTCGTGAATGTAAACGTCCTCTTTTACACCCACTCGTGAATGTAAACGTGCTTCTGTTTCTCACCCATCCTTGAAGTAAACGTGCTCTGTCTGTCACCTACCAGTGAATTCAAATGTGCTTCTGTTTATTACCCACCTGTGAAATTGAATGTGCTTCTATTATCACCCATCCCTGAATTCAAATGTGCTTCTGTTTATCAATTTTTCCATGAATTTAAATGTGCTTCTGCTTGTCGATTTTTCCATGAATTTAAATGTGCTTCTGCTTGTCGATTTTCCCCATGAATTTAAATGTGCTTCTGTTTGTCAATTATTCCATGAATTTAAATGCGCTTCTGTTTGTCAATTATTCCATGAATTTAAATGCGCTTCTGTTTGTCAATTATTCCATGAATTTAAATGTGCTTCTGCTTGACGATTTTTCCATAATTTAAATGTGCTTCTGCTTGTCGATTTTCCCCATGAATTTAAATGTGCTTCTGTTTGTCAATTATTCCATGAATTTAAATGTGCTTCTGTATATCAATTTTCCATGAATTTAGATGCACTTCTACCTGTCACCCATCCGTGAATTCAAACGCGCTTCTGTCTGTCACTTATCTGTGAATGTGAACTTGCTTCTTTTTATCACCCACCCGCGAAATTAAACTGCTCCTGCGGTAACTTCTTCTTCTTCTGCGTACGCAGGCTGATACTCCTGCGGACACTCCCTCACTGTATAGACAGGCAAGATTGATCCCATCTACCCAACAAAGGGAGTGGAGTTTTGTGTGCATGACCGTTTTTTATCCTGCCATTAAGGCAGCCATACTCCATCTTCGAGGAAGGCGCATGCTATGTGTAACGTGTCATCCATACCAACGGCCAAACTGGCCTTCTCTTCCGGAAGTTGGTGATGGGATTTGACGTGTGTGCAAGATGTTATGCGTGCGTTCACACACGGAACCTCGTTTATAGTCTCATTCGAAGGACTGTATGGGAAATGGAGTCAGAACTAATGTAACTCGAGGAAAAAATCCCCCTGTACGAAACGCCGCGGAGATCAATCCCACCCTTGAAACGGCCCGGCAGATTCCAACCCGCAACCTTGATTACGATCCGCGCTCACCAACCACTATCCCCCCCCCCCCCCCCCCCACACCACTCCCTCCCCCTGCGATATAAATCCCTGAATTAAACACAACTGTCGTGCTCCAGCCTAATCTTCAAAATGAGCATGCTTCTATTTATCACAAACCCTGAACTGAATGTAAACACGCTTGTTTTATCATCCTCCTGTGAATGTAACATGCGTCTGCCTCTCACCAACGCCTGAATGTAACATGCTTCTGTTCATCATCCACCCCTAAAAGAAACATGCATCTGTTTATCATCTACCCCTGAATGTAACCATGCATCTGTTTATCATCTACCCCTGAATGTAACCATGCATCTGTTTATCATCTACCTCTGAATGTAACCATGCATCTGTTTATCATCTACCCTGAATGTAACCATGCATATGTTTATCATCTACCCCTGAATGTAACCATGCATCTGTTTATCATCTACCCCTGAATGTAACCATGCATATGTTTATCATCTATCCCTGAATGTAACCATGCATATGTTTATCATCTACCCCTGAATGTAACCATGCATATGTTTATCATCCACCTCTGAATGTAACATTCATCTGTTTATCATCACCCTGAATGTAACCATGCATATGTTTATCATCTATCCCTGAATGTAACCATGCATCTGTTTATCATCTACCCCTGAATGTAACATTCATCTGTTTATCATCCACCTCTGAATGTAACCATGCATCTGTTTATCATCCACCTCTGAATGTAACCATGCATCTGTTTATCATCCACCTCTGAATGTAACCATGCATCTGTTTATCATCCACCTCTGAATGTAACCATGCATCTGTTTATCATCCACCTCTGAATGTAACCATGCATCTGTTTATCATCCACTCTGATGTAACCATGCAATGTTATCACCACCTCTGAGTACCATCTGTTTATCATCTCCCTGAATGTAACCATGAAATTGTTTATCATCCACCTCTGAATGTAACCTGCATCTGTTTATCATCCACCTCTGAATGTAACCATGCATATGTTTATCATCCACCTCTGAATGTAACCATGCATATGTTTATCATCTATCCCTGAATGTAACCATGCATATGTTTATCATCTACCTCTGAATGTAACCATGCATATGTTTATCATCCACCTCTGAATGTAACCATGCATATGTTTATCATCTATCCCTGAATGTAACCATGCATATGTTTATCATCTACCCTGAATGTAACCATGCATATGTTTATCATCCACCCCTGAATGTAACCATGCATATGTTTATCATCCACCTCTGAATGTAACCATGCATATGTTTATCATCTATCCCTGAATGTAACCATGCATATGTTTATCATCTACCCCTGAATGTAACCATGCATATGTTTATCATCCACCCCTGAATGTAACCATGCATATGTTTATCATCCACCTCTGAATGTAACCATGCATATGTTTATCATCTATCCCTGAATGTAACCATGCATATGTTTATCATCTATCCCTGAATGTAACCATGCATATGTTTATCATCCACCCCTGAATGTAACCATGCATATGTTTATCATCTACCCCTGAATGTAACCATGCATATGTTTATCATCCACCTCTGAATGTAACCATGCATTGTTTATCATCTATCCCTGAATGTAACCATGCATCTGTTTATCATCTATCCCTGAATGTAACCATGCATATGTTTATCATCTGTCCCTGAATGTAACCAGGCATATGTTTATCATTTACCCCTGAATGTAACCATGCATCTGTTTATTATCTATCCCTGAATGTAACCATGCATATTGTTATCATCTTATCCCTGAATGTAACCATGCATATGTTTATCATCTATCCCTGAATGTAACCAGGCATATGTTTATCATTTACCCCTGAATGTAACCATGCATCTGTTTATTATCTATCCCTGAATGTAACCATGCATCTGTTTATCATCTACCCCTGAATATAGATATATACACACGCACGTACGCACGAAATCTCTCTCTCTCTCTCTCTCTCTCTGGAAAACAACTCGGTTATACTTTCCTCGAGTAACAGCCAATTCTGTTCTTTGGCTCTGAAATACTGTTAAGCTTTTATGAGATGGACACACATTAACTAAATGGATATTTGTAAAGTAAAGCAATTCTGAAATCTGTGAGATTTAATCACTGCTTGGACCCGACTACTTATCATTTGCATGTGAAATATATAGGCCTAAATATTCATCATTTGTACGGGCCTGTGGCCTAACAATGAACCATTCTCTCTCTCTCTCTCTCTCCTCTCTCTCGCTCCATTTTACTTGCATACACAAACACACACGCTCGCGCGCGCGCGCGCGCGCACACACACACACACACACAGTTTTTGGAAGACGTGAGGGAGAAAGACAGACGGACAGACAGACAGTCAGACAGGCGAAAACGAACAAAATGGCATGTTACTGTCCTTAAACTAAAAATGGTTTCTAGAATGAAGACCGAGGACCCAAAAAGATCGACCGGACCAAATGAGCGGCTTCCAGCGAGCCTCATGATGGCGCGCGCACGCACGTGCGGCCGAAGCACGCGTCACAGTAACCAGATTCCTCACAGACAACAATGTTGCCTGGATTCACGGTCTCCTTGTGACGTGGCCTTGCCACCACTCACCTTCCCCACCCCTCACACCTTCTCTGTCTTCCACCCACGCCCCCCGTCTCTCTTCACCCCTCCCACCTCTCACTGCAGTCTTTCCTGCTGTCTCTCCAACATCCGTCACCCTACAACAGGTGAAGCGCCGAGCTCTTGATAAGTACTTCTCGCGGGGTAGTTTTAGAATTCAGCGAATCACGCAGCCTCTCTCTCTCTCTTTCACACACACACACACAACACAACACAACACACACATATGTATGGCTTACGTGCGTGTGTGTATGTGCGCGTGCGCGTGTGCTTGCGTGCGCGCACGCACCCCTGTGTGCGCGCGCGCGCGCGCGCGCGCGCGTGTGTGTGTGTGTGTGTGTGTGTGTAAGTGCGCGCCCTTCACCAATTGTCTGAACTGCCAAATCGCCCCGATATACTCACACACTTGCTTCCCTAACACTTGTATGCACAGATGTGTGCGCGCAAGCATTATAATCATGCAAGTGTGCTGGGGCCCACACATACGCTCACGTTGTCACGAAAAGTCTAGAGTGCGTACGTGCGTGCGATAACGCAAACTGTCCGAAGACGGTGTCCAAAAGAAAAATCCAAACAATGTTTCACGCGCCCGGACAAACCACGGACACAACACCAGACCTGGCAGCCCAACCACTAGTCAAACTCTGGCAACAAAACATCCTTTTCAAATGATTCAGAAATACACGCAACACACTGCCAACTCCACGAACAAGCGTGCACCAAGGAAACCAAATGCTGGGTAGAACGCACGATTTCGGCGTGGCAACCAACCGTCCCGGTAAACTAAATCCGCAAGCCCTCGAGGGGGAACCAAGTGGAATTCTTCCTAACAATATGAATATTCGTTGATGAGCAGTTTCGCCAAGTCTCCTGAGCTTGGAAAAGTAGGAATGCGATCTGACAAGTACTAAGGACAGACACGCCAAAACATAGAACATATGCGAAAATTTGGAATCTCTCGGGGCCCTTTACTGTCTTTTACCCGACCCGTAGACAGGCTGGACGAGGGCACATGGTGACGGAGCAGGGTGTTTACCCCGTGGAGTCCACACACACACACACACACGGCTGCTCTCTGCCTAACCGTCATCAGCGTGGATTGCACGTGCACACGGCACGGTTGGTTTATCTTTTAAAAGGAATCTACAAAGAAAAACCTGGAAGGCCGTGAAACATAGCCAACAATAATTAATTTAGTTCCTTTACCTGACACAAGTGCACACGGATATGCTCATGCACGCACGCACGCGCAGATGCGCTCCATCTGCACATAAACACGGGCGTGCACGCACGCTCAGACTCAGAGAGAGAGAGAGACAGACAGGCAGGCAAACAAACAGACAGCAGAGAGAGGTGCAAGACCATGTGACCTGGGCTCTGAAGGCCTGACAAGCGTGTCGGGCCATCGGTCAGGCATCTGTGAGTCTCAGTCTTCAGCCGCTGTTTCAAACATCTCTCACTTAATATTTCATTTATTTATTCATTTAGCTGCAACCCTTGGTGCGTTGCGGCTGCGTGGCTTCATTGTAAATGTGATGCATCCAGTAGGGGTTGGAACAAAGAAGGGGATGGGTGGGGCACTCACCACCCCCACCCCCTCTAATGAAAGTGTTGGAGGGACCAGGCAACCTTCTGGGTCCCCAATACTGAAAGTCAAAGAGAACAAGTTGCCAAGAGGGAAAAGAAAAGACCAAGAAGGATGGATTCTTTTTTTAAGCGCAATAGCTCATGACTTTGTTTGTGTCGCCCTGTCCGGATGACATGTTTCTGAGGTACTGTCTCGCCAGGGGGTTCATCTGATTGCACCAATGTGCTTGCTCGGGCCAGAGACATGGACAGAACGTTATGGTGCGTCTCCCTACCCCCCTGTCCTCCAACCCTCACTGCATGCTTGTAAACACATTTGAAAGACGAGAGCCGTCCCCACATTCCGCTCACCCTCCTGCTCCCTCCTCCCCTACTCTGGCCCTGCTTTGGGAAAACGTTTGGAAGATGAGGGCAGCCGCCCCTCCCCCCCCCCCCCTTCTCCCCTCCCCCAACTTTTAAACAAACTTGACGACGAGTCTTGCCCCTCCCTCATCGCATCGACAAGAAGTTGGAGGATGAGAGCCGTACCTCAGGCGTTTACAAGTATTTGAAAGATGAGGGTGTGCGTGGGTGGGTGTGAGTGCGTGCGTGCGTGTTTGCATGCGCGCGCGCGTGTGTGTGTGTGTGTGTGTGTGTGTGTGTGTGTGTGTGTGTGTGTGTGTGTTTTCTGTCACACATTCCGTGCTACTTCAGTGGCACTACCCCACGCCGCTCATGTCGGCTCCCCGTCCACAGTCACCCCTCGGCTTGTCCCGTCACCTCCAAAACACGACAGTTTCCAGGGAGCAGTCAATGTCAAACCCATCAAGAGACACTCACCGGAAGTGACACTGCACCGCTGCTGAATCACTTCAGTGCTGTTCAGCGGCTCCTGCTCTGTTCCAGCCAAAGGTAAGTCAGGCTGGGGACACACAGTGAAGTAAAATGGCCAACTATCCAGGAGTGAGCGAGTTCTTGGATTTAGAGTCTGTTCACACTTGGTGATATTAGATTAAAAAAAAAAAAAAAGGAGTAAAAGAAAAGAAAAAAAGAAAAGAAAAGTGTGCGTGATAAGCAAATGAGCAATGTTTTACATTACGAATAAATAAGCCTTTTAACGTCACTTGATAGATTTGGTAAAATCACTGTCAAAATAACTTTTTATGAAAGGTTTAGTTTGATTGAGAGATCCGGATTTACCGTACTGATGAATACAGATGCAAATGGGTATTATAAATGATTTAGCAAACGGAAAATTTCATACAAAATTGTTAGCATATCAAATTCAATACAAAATTGTTAGCATACAAAATTGAATACAAAATTGTTAACATATAGACGCTTCACATACTATACGTACTGCACCAAGAATGCATGAAACAAAAGTTAACATCGTAATTTTGGGCAGCGCCGAGAGAGAGAACATCCTCGTCCATGTTTCGATTTATAACAAATATGAACTAACATCTAATTCATAAGCGTTAACTTCTGACGATACCGCGCGCGCGCGCGCGTGTGTGTGTGTGTGTGTGAGGGGTTGTGTTTAACGGCTTGACTGTGTGTGTGTGTGTGTGTGTGTGTGTGTGTGTGTGTGTGTGTGTGTGTGTGTGTGTGTGTGGAGTTGTGTTTAACGGTGTATGTGTGTGTGTAGTTGTGTTTAACGGTGTGTGTGTGTTTAACGGTGTGTGTGTGTGTGTGTGTGTGTGTGTGTGTGTGTGTGTGTGTGTGTGTGTGTGTGTGTGTGTAGTTGTGTTTAACGGTGTGTGTGTGTGTGTGTGTGTGTGTGTGTGTTGTGTTACGGTGTGTGGTTGTGTGTGTTAAGGTGTGTGTGTGTGTGTTGTGTGTGTGTGTGTGTGTGTGTGTGTGTGTGTTAGAGTTGTGTTTAAAGGCATAACCGTGTGTGTTGGTGTGTGTGTGTGTGTGTGTGTGTGTGTGTGTGTGTTGGATGGTGTGTGTGTTAACGGCATGACCGTGTGTGTGTGTTGTGTGTGTGTGTGTGTGTGAGTGTGTGTGTGTTGTGTGTGTGTGTGTGTGAAAAGAGAGAGAGAGAGAGAGAGGAGAGAGAGAGAGAGACTGTGGAGTGGTGTTGTGTTTAACGGCTTGACCGTATTTCTCATCAAAATAACCAGATCGATCAATCTTTGATCAGCTTATTGGGTATTTTCTATTGTGTGACACTACCAAGGAAAAGGAATCCAACAATGCCAAGGGCACAGCAAAATAAATTGACCTAAACAAATCCAGCATCGCTTGATTAATCTGGAAGCCTGGTTCATTGCCTAACTGTTTTGGCAAAGATCAGAAAAATTCACCCCGGTTAACCTGGGCCCAATTAACATCTTTGACACCTGAAAGAGAGAGAAAAGAGAGAGAGAGAGAGAGAGAGAGAGAGAGAAAGGAACAAAAAAGGAGAAAAAAGAAAAGGACAAAAATCTACTGGCTATACTCAGCAAAATCGTATCTGGTCCAGCACACCTGTATATCCGAACAAGTGGAGTTGATTTAAGTCAGTTTTAGCCTCCTCACTGGAAGACTCCGTCTATTATTGATAACTTTATTTTGACGTTTTTACCAAATAACAGCCGAGTAAAGCATTGAGCATCATTGTAAATAGTAGTTGTTTTGTTGTTGTTGTTGTTGTTATTGTTTTTCTTCACTCTTTTGTTTTAACACCAGTAAGGAAATTTCATTGTCAAAATTACAGAATTACGAACGTAGACAATATCATAAGATTACATAATTATGAACTCACAAAAACCATAACGTTCTAACGCCCACCCGATGATACTTGACTGAATGAAATATGTATGCAAAGGAAAGTAATACACAGCGACGCTTCGGACCACAAAACCCGACAAATGATCTTTTCTTGGGAATACTAAATATAGCATCGGTCCAATAACTCTTCAGGTTTAACCCCCCCCCCCCCCCCCCCCCCCCCTCCGCTCTCTTCCCTGTCCCCGCCCCTTTCCTCTTTAACACAACACTTAAAAACACTTGTTGACTTCAGCCATCACCTCTCTCGTGCTGTTGGGACAACGTGGACAGTTGATATCAAGCAACAACAACAAACAACAAATGAACGAAACACGGGAGGAGGAAACTCAGAGACATCAAACGAGATCAGTAGCGTCAGATGGACAGTGATGACCTTGCAACACACACACACACACACACACACACACACACACACACACACACACACACACACACACACACAATGTTTTCTTCATCATAGGCATATTCAAACAAGAGTAGGAAATACCTATTCTAACCCAAGACCTTTACAAATGGGCTTACCCCAAGGATCGGTAATCTCTCCAATTTTGTTTAATATTTTGATTTCTGATCTACCCAAAGGTCTTTCTAAAGATACAGAGTTAGCTCAATTTGCTGACGATATATGTCTATGGAGTAAAGTAACGATGAAAAGAAATACTCCGTTAAGATCACTGAATTATATTAAAATTAAATACCAACACGAACTAAATAAAATCAGTACATTTTTACACGAAAACGGACTATCTCTTTCACCTGAAAAAACGAATTTGATGCTTTTTAATTCTGGAAATGACCCAAGTAAGCTTCCAGTTTTCACCTTAGACGGCACTATTTTAAACTATGTTAAAAGCAAAATCGGAAATGAAATGAGGCAGGGAACAGTAAACGATAAACAGTAAACAAGTTGGGTAGTTTTTGCTCCCATAAGAAAACCTAACACAGAGTAACTTTTATTCAAGACTGGCACAGCCTTTTAAACTTGAATAAAGTCGGACAAATACATAGACGAACAATCTAATAGTGGGGGAAAAAACAAGCGCAGGCCAACAACTGAACTATCTTCATAGTAATGACTTGGCAAAGATTTGGACTTTAGGGGGGGGGGGGGGGGGGGGGGGGGGGGGGGAGGGGGGATTTGAAGATGGAGAAACTGGGAACATAAAATTAAGAAAATATGTTACAGATATGAAAACTCTTCACTAGCTGCATAAGGGAACCATCGCAATCCCTTTTGAAGGCAGATATATTTGTATTGCCTGCTCCGAGGCCTTTCGTCCGCTGAGTCGGACTCATCAGGGAGACACGGCTGGTTGTGTCTGCGCTCCTGGCGTCAAATAGAGACACACCACAGTCCACAACCAGCCGTGTCTCCCTGATGAGTCCGACTCAGCGGACGAAAGGCCTCGGAGCAGGCAATACAAATATATCTGCCTTCAAAAGGGATTGCGATGGTTCCCTTATGCAGCTAGTGAAGAGTTTTCATATCTGTAACATATTTTCTTAATTTTATGTTCCCAGTTTCTCCATCTTCAAATCCCCCCCCCCCCCCCCCCCCCCCCCCCCCCCTCCTTAAGTCCAAATCTTTGCCAAGTCATTACTATGAAGATAGTTCAGTTGTTGGCCTGCGCTTGTTTTTTCCCCCACTATTAGATTGTTCGTCTATGTATTTGTCCGACTTTATTCAAGTTTAAAAGGCTGTGCCAGTCTTGAATAAAAGTTACTCTGTGTTAGGTTTTCTTATGGGAGCAAAAACTACCCAACTTGTTTACTGTTTATCGTTTACTGTTCCCTGCCTCATTTCATTTCCGATTTTGTTTTGATTAAATTGAGGTTATTTGTATTTGTTTCTGTCCGTCTGTGTGTTTGTCTTTTGATCTCCCTTGCATCTTTGGGTGGATCCTCAAGCGTAGGCTCAAAGATTGTCCCCTACATTTTATACTATTTGCATAATGTCTTTAGTTTTTCAGCAACTTTTTTCCTCCCCACACTTTCGTTTGGTTTCATTTACTACTCTTCGCTGGCTGCTTTGGGGGTGCTATTGGATTCTTGTTTGCACCCTTGGTGGTGAGAACACCACAGTATTATGGACTGTGGTGTGTCTCTATTTGACGCCAGGAGCGCAGACACAACCAGCCGTGTCTCCCTGATGAGTCCGACTCAGCGGACGAAAGGCCTCGGAGCAGGCAATACAAATATATCTGCCTTCAAAAGGGATTGCGATGGTTCCCTTATGCAGCTAGTGAAGAGTTTTCATATCTGTAACATATTTTCTTAATTTTATGTTCCCAGTTTCTCCATCTTCAAATCCCCCCCCCCCCCCCCCCCCCCCTCCTTAAGTCCAAATCTTTGCCAAGTCATTACTATGAAGATAGTTCAGTTGTTGGCCTGCGCTTGTTTTTTCCCCCACTATTAGATTGTTCGTCTATGTATTTGTCCGACTTTATTCAAGTTTAAAAGGCTGTGCCAGTCTTGAATAAAAGTTACTCTGTGTTAGGTTTTCTTATGGGAGCAAAAACTACCCAACTTGTTTACTGTTTATGTTAAAAGCGTTAAATTCTTAGGTGCAATCCTAAATAGTAAACTAACATGGAATACTCATATTGACCATATTTTGAATAAAGCAAGAAAAAGTCTGAATTTCCTTAAAATTGTCAGTAAACAATCTTGGGGGCAAGACACTAAAAGTTTAACTGTTTTAGCAACTGAACTTGTACGCTCAAGACTTGCATATGTTCAGGAAGTATTTTTCAATGCACCTAATTATCTTTTAAATAAACTTCAGAGCACTGATTGCAAAGCCTTCAAAATTGCCCTAGGGGTTCCCACACATACGTCAAACTTAGGGACATACAACGAAGTGGGAGTTCTACCTCTATCTGAAATTAGAAAAGCTTCTACTTTAAAATTCATCTTAAAAAGTTTCTCACAAAAAAATTTCTGCTCAGAAGAGGTATGTTTTGATTCGGAAAAGGATTTTGGAAAACGTGCACAATATATATACAATCCACAAAATCTATTTATTCATTTTCCTCAGATCTTCTAAAAGATACAAAAATAGATAAAAATAATATCGCCGGAAAACCTACGTTTTCACCCATTCCAAAATGGGTACAATCAAAAGCTTCCTTTGACATTGACTACAATAATTTAACAAAAAAGGATTCTCCCAACATTTTGAGAAATTTTGTCTACACTCACTTAGAAAATAAGTACAACCATCACTTAAAAATATTCACAGATGGCTCAGTATTAGATGATAATAGCACGGGAGCAGCTTTCATAATTCCTAGTTTAAAAATAGAAAAATTATTTCATCTTGGTAAAAGTCTGTCTATATATAGCGCAGAATTACTTGCTATACTCAAATCATTGGATTTCATTTTGAATTTCCCCATAAATATCAGTCAAATCGTAATATGCGCTGATTCAAAAGCAGCATTGAATGGTATTAAGTCTTCTAATCCATGTGTACGATTAGACATGATAACTGAAATTAATCATATAGTACACCTTTCCCAAAAAGGCATTAATATTACCTTTTGTTGGGTGCCTTCTCATTGTGGTATATCGGCAAATGAACAAGTAGACAAAGTTGCAAAAAAGGCAGCTCAAAACCTTAGCGGCACAGTAACAATAAACGTTCGCTTAGATCTGGCAGAATGTTTCTCTATCATAAATAAAACATCTCATGATAATGCAACAAAAACACTGAGGAACTCGGACATATATTATTATAACAACTGCATCAAAGGTAATGGCAAAAACAATGGGATAACATCATACAAAAGATTTATTTTCTCATCCAGGGAGATTGAAAGTCTAATCCATAGGCTTCGTTTAAACTCGTTTAAAACAATATATTGCAAAGATATTAAATGTATGTGTGGGGATTCTATAAGTGTCGATCATTTACTGATTCACTGTCCCAAAACAAAAGAGCTTTTTAATAAATCAGGTATCGAGGGTTTTGTTGATGGATCGACTCCTTCATCACTATCTAGTATATTAAACAATTTTGCTACTCTTGAATCTATTTCTAAATGTTTACTAGACTGTTCACTTAATATTTATCTTTAGCATTTGTGATTGTTACAGTTACAATTTTAGTTTAAGTTAAACGTTCTGATGAATAGGGTGGGGTGGAGGGTTATGATTACATTCCTTACGTACCACTTTAAAACTTACACTCCCTTAAACTCCCTAAAAAATGCGTCTCTCTCATTCTTTACATCAAGCTCACTCTACACTATAATATTGTCTGAATCACTTATAGTGGAAGGACGTTAAACTGAAGAACAAGAACACTGTCACCGATCGGCGGTACTAAACCAGTATGTCCATGTGTTTAAGAGTAGTGGTGGTTCAAGATAGAGAGCGTGTGCGCGTATGCGTGCGAGTGTGGTGTGTGTGTGTGTGTGTGTGTGTGTGTGTGTGTGTGTGTGTGTGTGCGCGTGCGCGCGCTCGCGCGTATGTGAGGTTAGGGTTTAGTTAGTTGGGGTTAGGCTAAGTTCCTCGGAGCTAGGTAGTAAGGTTAGGCTAGGTAGGGGGGCAGGTGAAGTAGGACATACAGTATTTTGCCTTCCAGTCTTCATTTATTGAGGGAGTGGTAGGAGGAAGTTGGTTTCGTTCCCGATTGTTACCCTTTTGTTACTTTGGTTCTATACCAGAGAAGGCGGGGCAGGATATCGGTTGTTGTTGTGTTGTCAAGTCTGTGAGTAGTTGTGGTAAATTGTCGTGTTGTTGCACGAGCAATAACTAGTCCGTTGGTCAGGCGTGTCAGCTCTGCGGAGGGATACACTGCTCTGACCAATCGTTGTTTTGTGTGGTGAGTAGAGTTCGCTTGATTCCGACCAGGGCGGAATGCGTTGGGGTAGCTTCACTTCGGTCCCTGGTGTTCGTCGGAGTGGACGTACTCCTTGTAGGTGCGGCGGCAGCGCCGTTAGTTTTGAAGAGTGACTTCGAGTCATAGTTGGTGCCAGGTCCTCGTCGGGGTTGGGTGCCCTTGGCCTGTGCTGAGTCGGTGTCGTCCTTGTTGGCAGCCACTTCAGCCAGTTGCAGAACTGGTGTGGTTGAACGTCTGTCTGTCCAGGTTGGTGATCTGTTAGGTTCGTTGTGTTGTAGTTCGTCGTGTTGTCTTGTATTATGGCGAGTTGTACTGTAGTTGTCTCATGTTGGGATTAGTTGTATGGTGTTCGTTGCGTATACTGGTTGTCTGGTATGATGTTTTGGTTCCGTGATTGAAATTTGGTGTCAGCCGGTTTGTGTTGTTACCTCTTTTCGGTATATTCTGTAAGTAGTGTACATAGTGGTTCCTGAGTTCGATTGTCATGTGACAGTTTGGCTAGACAATGTGGGTTCGATATAATAACCGTTGATGGGGGGTGATGTAGATATTGTTTGTGGTTTGTCTAGGTTAATTTCCGTGTGTTCAATGAGAAGGTAATACGAGGTTGTTTTTTGTTGAGGATCATAATGAGTCAGGTGCGGATGTGTCTGCGTGAATCATAAAGGGATTGTGCTCAATTTCAGTCATAAATAGTAATAGTTCGTTGAAATTGATTAACGATTTCGTAGTTGACCTGCACAGCATTGGAATCGGTTAACTGTGCAGTAAGGCCAAGGCCAATTTGTGGTCGAGTGGTTCATACTGGGGTACGGTCGTAACCATTCAACTTATATTGGTGTCTTTTCACTTTCGTTACGAGTCAGGGTTCCCGACGCGGGTGTCCTGCGCGTGCGGACTGTATCTGTGGCGTACGCATTTGGTACAGGACAGTGAGTCCATAGGGTAGAAGTTTTTCTAATACAAGTGACAGTCGTCACACATGCAGGGATGTATGTGTTTGTGACAGAATAGGGTTGGAGGAAGATGTCTTAGGTTGTGGGGAGACAGTCCCATTATGAAATTTAGTAGTCGGGAAGAAGGGGAAGGTAAAGTTTAAGGCGAGTAGCTTAGCAGTCGATAGGTTAAAAACGGATGATGTGCAGCATGTAATATTGTATGAAGTGTGGTTGTGTTGGCATAACCAGGATTAACCAGTGGGTTATCTGACAAGAGATGACATGAGAGTGAGGTGCTGGATGGAAATTTTGGCGAACAAATCATGTTGTTTTGATATATGATTATAATTGACAGTGCAAAGAGGGGTAATAATGTGAAGGATTGTGGCTGCGAGCCGATTCTCTTGTGTGAACGTGCTGGAACTGTGAACCGCTAAAAATTGATGTTTTTTTTGTTGTTTTTTTTTCCCCCTCTGAGAGATGTGTATTACTACTGGTTATTGTGTGGAGACATTTCCTTGTGAAATTGGCCATTTCCTAGATTATTTGGTATGTCCTAAGGGGGCCCATGGAGTCCGTGTTGGATCGCTTAGATTGGTTTATTTCTCCGAGAATTGGGTGTGATTCATAATTTCATATGTAATAGCGTGGATGGGCTCAGGGAGAAGATTGTTTTACCGCTGTTGTAAGGGTTGGCAGGAAATGGGTCTGACAGCCCCAAAGTGAGTAATGGGTTGGGGGATGTGTTCGAAATTTAAGGGGTCACTCTCATGCCCGAGTGGGAAGTAGGCAAGGGAGATGGAGAGTTAAAGCTTTACCAAGTAGCCTATGTGCCTTGATGACTCGGGTAGTAGCAACACTACAGTAGTGGCCTACAGTTGTGTCAGCAGGTATCCTGTTCCGTCCTGAGGCTGGGGCCAGATCACCGCAGTCTACTGCTGCGTGCCGGCAGTTGTGTCAGCAGGTATCCTGTTCCGTCCTGAGGCTGGGGCCAGATCACCGCAGTCTACTGCCGCGTGCCGGCAGGTGAGCGGCGCTTTCCAGTGCCTGTTTCCCCGGGAGAGGGAGACCACCCAGGCCGTCTGCCTTCTGTGGGGCAGCTCTCCTCTGGCTACCGGTGCTCTTCCGGGAGTTCTCCGGCACTGGTTCCTCGTCCCTGTTTAGGCGTCCTGTGAGAGGGCGCTGCACCAGGCCTGTTTCCACCCTTGGTGTCCGGCGGGGCCTTCAGAGGAGGAGGCGTCCTACA
Source organism: Conus canariensis (assembly GCA_033310375.1). Taxonomy (NCBI): domain Eukaryota; kingdom Metazoa; phylum Mollusca; class Gastropoda; order Neogastropoda; family Conidae; genus Conus; species Conus canariensis. The sequence continues at coordinate 74,526,703 of CM065717.1, read as the reverse complement.
AGCCCCGGACCCGTCGAGAGGGCGTCTGGTGTGTGTGCGTTGGGTGTCGTGCCCATCGCGGGGAGGAGTCGGACTGCGGGAAGCCACGGTCAGCGCCGGGGTGCAGAGTCTTCCGGGGAGATGTCAGCCTGCGGGAAGCCACGGTCAGCGCCGGGGTGCAGAGTCTTCGGGGAGGGTGTCGGGCCGCGGAGGAGCCACGGACAGCGCCGGGGTGCAGAGTCTTCCGGGGAGGTGTCAGCCTGTGAGGGGCCCCGTACAGCGCCGAGGACTGGAGTTTTCCGGGCCGGGATGGGTCGTCCCATGTTTGTGATAGAAGGGGTGTAGCGTTAGGCAGTAGGGTTAGGGGTGTTAGCTACTGCCTCCTTTTAGGACGTAGTGGCCGGCACAGTGTAGGGTACTTGTCGTTGCCTCCCTTAGGGACGCAGCGACCAGTTTGGTAGTGGTCCCGGGTTAAAAGAGAAGGGTGAGTCCTGGGGAGAGGTGTGGGTGGTAGCAGTAGTTAAGAGATTAGAGTCCCTTTGGTAAATCCTTGTCCCTAGTAGTTAGTCACCACGTGTGCGGGCTATCGCTGTGTCCCCAGGTCACAGTGATATACCGCAACTGGTGTTTCAGGTTAGGTTAGGGTCTTCCAGGTCATTACAGTAGAGTAGGGTGAGTCAGCGGGAATTGGGATACTTGTGTGCAGTTGTGGATGTGCGCGAGTGGTGGCGCCATAGAGTGTGTGTGAAATAAAGAAGCGTGCGTGATTGTAAGACTGTATTAGTGTGCTGTGTTGTCTGACCTAGTGTGTGATAGGCGTGGGTAAGGGTGGTAGGGCCGTCCGGCTTAGCGACCGTGTCACTTTGGTGGAGATGCGGGGTACCATAAGGGGTTCTGGGTAGGTGATAGGTAGCTAGGAGGGAGGTAAGGGGGGTGTTGTGTCCGGTGTGTACGTTGTGTGAAATGTAAGTGGGTGGTTGGTGGGAGCGTACCAGTACCCTGGGAGGTGGTACGTAGTGTCCCTGTTCACTTCAGGCAGGTTTCCATTGGCATTGGGCAGGGCACTTGGGTTGGTGTGAATGGGTTGGCGCTACCGTGTGAGTGAGGTATGAATGGTCAATAAACATTGAGTGGTTGTGGTAAGTGTGAGTGATTACACAGTACAGTGTAGGTGAGGTGCCGGAGGGTACCAGGTGTCTTTTGTGTCCCTTACAGGTGGTATACCCCAGTGAGTAGGTAGAGTGGTACCCAGCCCGTGACTGTGCACGCTGTGTGCTCGGATATCCTGTGGGGATTAAGGGCAGTGTAAGCCCAGGTGACTGTGTGTGGGAAGCACGAGGGTGCGCAGTGTTGTGGCATAGGGTATGCTGTGAGTGCACCTGGACTTGAGGGGTGCAAGTGCACTGATCGTGTAGGTGTGGCCTACCAGAGACAGTGAGGCCTGTGACTGTGGGTAACTGGTGCGCATGCACAGTGGACGGTGGACACACGGTGTCACGTGGTTCAGTCAGTGACCAGACAGTGCATTGGTAGTATCGTATGGGTTGGAGCCCATGTGGGTATATGTATGAGGTACACAAGTGTGGGTGGAGTTATGCTTGGTGCGTGACTCATTGAGAGTATTGTGTACTTGTGCTGAGTCGATTCAGGGGCTAGTGCGTAGTTAGGAACATTTACTTGCGCTCATATTGGATATTGTCCCTTGTTAGCTCTGTGGTGGTAGGGGTACCCTATGTCTAAACACACCCGAGCCCATCCGCAGTACGACCCCGATAGTGTCATGGATCCACAGGCCCCTACGGCAGATACCAAACCTAAGGTTAGTGACCAGGGTGCGGGGGTGGATCAAGAACAGGGGTTGGGGGCTTATGCAAAGTTTGCCAAGTTGGGAGAGGCGATGGGTTTAGCTGGGGGAGACCTCGCCAAGTTCGTCACAGACTCGGTCCGTAATGAGGATGAGAGGACGGCGAGAGAAGCAGAATTGGAGCTCCGGATGGAGGAGAAAGTGAGGCAGAAGATGAAGGATGAAGAGGAGAAAGTGAGGCAGAAGATGAAGGATGAGAGGGAGTTAGAGATGCAGCAGAGGAAGATAGAAGAGGAGAAAGCTGATAGGCAAAGGGAGCTAGGGATGAAGCAGAGGGAGCTAGAGATGAAGCAGGAGAAGATCGAAGAGGAGAAGGAAAGGTTAAAGCGGAAGGATGAAGAGGAGAAAGCTGCTAGGCAGAGGGAACTAGAGGTGAAGCAGAAGATCGAAGAGGAGAGGCAAAGGTTAAAGCGGAAGGATGAAGACGAGAAAGCAGCGAGACAGATGGAACTGGAACTGCAGAGGAAGAAGATGGAGGAAGAAAGGGCAATAAGGGAAATAGAAGCTCAAACACGGCAAGCCGAGTTAGATCTCAAGAGACGAAGGGATGAAGCCGAGTTAGAGGCAAGAGAGCGAGAGCTAATCATACAAGAGAGACAGGCCTTAGATGAAGCAGCGCATAGGGAACGCTTGATTGAGGTGGAGGAAACGAAGCATGTCCACCTTGAGCCGTTAGGAGAGAACGACGACGTGGACGCTTTCATCGCCCAATTTGAGCGTGTAGCCCAGATGTGCAAGTGGAGCAAGACCTCATGGCCCACACGTCTGATGTCTCTGCTGAGAGGAAAGGCTAGAGAAGCGGTGATGCGGTTAAGTGCGGATGAGTTAGGTGACTATGATCAGATAAAGGGCGCCCTGTTAAGCCACTTCAGGCTAGATGCTGAGGCCTACCGGGAAAAGTTCAGAAGCATCAAGAAGGACGCTGCTGAGACTTTCGGCCAGATGCTGGGAAGGATGAAGCGGTGGTTTTCCCTCTGGTGTGCGGCAGCGGGCAAGGATGAGAGTGTGGCAGAGGACGTAAAGGATCTGCTGTTCCAAGAACAGTTTTATCAGCTATTGTCTCCAGAGTTCACGATCGAGGTCCGGAAGACATGCCCGAAAACTGTTGAACAACTTGCAACAGAAGCTACTGTTTTGGCAGAGGCCAAAAGACTGGGGAGGAAGGCGAGACAAGACCGAACAGTTAACCAGCCCAACCTGGGTAATACACGTGAAACAGCAGGGGGCCAGCCCGCAGGGAGGTCCCAACAAAGTGATGGTGCACTACAGCAGCTGAACAGGAGATCAGAAGGGCCTAGATCGACCATAGTTTGTTTCAACTGCAAGAAGCCAGGCCACATCGCTAGGAAATGCCCTGAGCCCCATTCTGTTGGAGCTGTTCATTGTTGTGACCAGCCCCAAGCTCGAGTAGTCCCTACGTTGTGTCGCCCATGCGCTGAGCAGCGGTACGAGCCTGCGTGCATTGTAGAAGTTAACGGGTCTCCGGCCAATGGATTACGGGACACGGGTGCCGGACACACCGTAGTGGCCAAGTGGTTAGTACCGGCAGATGCGTACACAGGAGAGACAGTCCCAGTAGTGTTGGCTGAATCCAGATGTAGGTCTGTGTTACCTGTGGCGGTAGTAGAGTTGAAGTCACCATTCATCGCAGGGAAGTTGGAAGTTTTGGTCATGAATAGCCCTGTGCAGGAAGTCCTGATCGGAAACTTCGCAAAGAGAGCAGGAGATCCCGGTTGGACACGTGTGCCTGTATACGCAGACCCGGCATTGGTAGGGGCAGTGCAGACACGCGCGCAGAGAGCCAGGGAGCAGCAAGAACCCGTACCACTGCCCGTCGAGGAATGCATTCTGAACACCTCTACCCAGCAGTTAATTCAGATGCAGGACCAGGATGAAACATTGAGGAAGGCTCGGAGTGCATGTGAAGCGGGGACGCGCTTCCACACCAAGTTTGGAAGAGTTGAGTACGCTCAGAAATCTGGTGTACTGGTCAGGCGGTTTGAGGGTCCCAAGGACGTAGCGAGTCAGATCTGCGTCCCAGCTGAACTACGGACCACGGTGATGAAGCTAGCCCACGACGTACCCATGTCTGGTCACTTAGGTACCACCCGAACCAAGGAGCGAGTTGGTCGCCATTTCTATTGGCCAGGCATGCATGCTGACATTCGTCGGTACTGCCAGTCATGCTTCCAGTGTCAGCGTACTGTGGACAAGGGAAGAGTGTCAAGAGTTCCCCTTGTAAGGATGCCACTGATGCGCAGGCCCATGCAGATACTGAGAGATCGGTGGTTGCAACCCGAGAGGCAAGAGCTCTGCACAGCTACAGAGTACGTCGTCAACCTAAGGAACAAAATAGCTAAGACGTGCAAGTTGGCAAAGAAGAACTTGGCAACAGCAGCGTACAGGTACAAGCGACATTTTGACTGGAGAGCAAAACCCAGGAAGATAGCTGTAGGGTCTAGAGTACTAGTGGGAGGATCACAAGGTGGGCACTGCAGCTGCAGGCATTCCAGGTTATGGTGCAGGCAGTGTCTGGAAAGGACAATGTGGTGGCAGACTACTTGAGTCGCTTGCCGGAGAGAAAGAGAACCTTAAGTTCCATTTACCTGAGTCATGAGAGGTTGACATTATTGAAGCTATGCATGTGTCATGGGAAGAGAATGACGTAGCAAGTGTTACTGAGGGTGTGGTGTTTGTAGCACGTGTCGCACAGCGGTCGTGCATAGTCAGAGCACCCTCAGTTATGAAATGTATATGTAGTGCGTAGTGTAACGGCTGCCTATAAGTGCCTGCGTTAAGGTCGTGTGAAGCAGCGTTAGATCAGGTTGATTGTGATTGTTGATGTATTTAAAAGTTGATGCTGTTGGGATGGAAGTTTTGGAGTGCATCAAAAGTAACAGTAGGACAGAATGAGTGATAGAGAATTGGATTGTCATAGGTAGGGTGTGGCTAAAACGCCGATCGAGTGAGAAGTTGTTGTTGGTTTTAACCTGTAGTTAAAACTTAGGCAGGGGGGTATGTCACCGATCGGCGGTACTAAACCAGTATGTCCATGTGTTTAAGAGTAGTGGTGGTTCAAGATAGAGAGCGTGTGCGCGTATGCGTGCGAGTGTGTGTGTGTGTGTGCGCGCGCGCGCGCGCGCTCGCGCGTATGTGAGGTTGGGGTTTAGTTAGTTGGGGTTAGGCTAAGTTCCTCGGAGCTAGGTAGTAAGGTTAGGCTAGGTAGGGGGGCAGGTGAAGTAGGACATACAGTATTTTGCCTTCCAGTCTTCATTTATTGAGGGAGTGGTAGGAGGAAGTTGGTTTCGTTCCCGATTGTTACCCTTTTGTTACTTTGGTTCTATACCAGAGAAGGCGGGGCAGGATATCGGTTGTTGTTGTGTTGTCAAGTCTGTGAGTAGTTGTGGTAAATTGTCGTGTTGTTGCACGAGCAATAACTAGTCCGTTGGTCAGGCGTGTCAGCTCTGCGGAGGGATACACTGCTCTGACCAATCGTTGTTTTGTGTGGTGAGTAGAGTTCGCTTGATTCCGACCAGGGCGGAATGCGTTGGGGTAGCTTCACTTCGGTCCCTGGTGTTCGTCGGAGTGGACGTACTCCTTGTAGGTGCGGCGGCAGCGCCGTTAGTTTTGAAGAGTGACTTCGAGTCATAGTTGGTGCCAGGTCCTCGTCGGGGTTGGGTGCCCTTGGCCTGTGCTGAGTCGGTGTCGTCCTTGTTGGCAGCCACTTCAGCCAGTTGCAGAACTGGTGTGGTTGAACGTCTGTCTGTCCAGGTTGGTGATCTGTTAGGTTCGTTGTGTTGTAGTTCGTCGTGTTGTCTTGTATTATGGCGAGTTGTACTGTAGTTGTCTCATGTTGGGATTAGTTGTATGGTGTTCGTTGCGTATACTGGTTGTCTGGTATGATGTTTTGGTTCCGTGATTGAAATTTGGTGTCAGCCGGTTTGTGTTGTTACCTCTTTTCGGTATATTCTGTAAGTAGTGTACATAGTGGTTCCTGAGTTCGATTGTCATGTGACAGTTTGGCTAGACAATGTGGGTTCGATCTAATAACCGTTGATGGGGGGTGATGTAGATATTGTTTGTGGTTTGTCTAGGTTAATTTCCGTGTGTTCAATGAGAAGGTAATACGAGGTTGTTTTTTGTTGAGGATCATAATATGAGTCGGGTGCGGATGTGTCTGCGTGAATCATAAAGGGATTGTGCTCAATTTCAGTCATAAATAGTAATAGTTCGTTGAAATTGATTTACGATTTCGTAGTTGACCTGCACAGCATTGGAATCGGTTAACTGTGCAGTAAGGCCAAGGCCAATTTGTGGTCGAGTGGTTCATACTGGGGTACGGTCGTAACCATTCAACTTATATTGGTGTCTTTTCACTTTCGTTACGAGTCAGGGTTCCCGACGCGGGTGTCGTGCGCGTGCGGACTGTATCTGTGACGTACGCATTTGGTACAGGACAGCGAGTCCATAGGGTAGAAGTTTTTCTAATACAAGTGACAGTCGTCACACATGCAGGGATGTATGTGTTTGTGACAGAATAGGGTTGGAGGAAGATGTCTTAGGTTGTGGGGAGACAGTCCCATTATGAAATTTAGTAGTCGGGAAGAAGGGGAAGGTAAAGTTTAAGGCGAGTAGCTTAGCAGTCGATAGGTTAAAAACGGATGATGTGCAGCATGTAATATTGTATGAAGTGTGGTTGTGTTGGCATAACCAGGATTAACCAGTGGGTTATCTGACAAGAGATGACATGAGAGTGAGGTGCTGGATGGAAATTTTGGCGAACAAATCATGTTGTTTTGATATATGATTATAATTGACAGTGCAAAGAGGGGTAATAATGTGAAGGATTGTGGCTGCGAGCCGATTCTCTTGTGTGAACGTGCTGGAACTGTGAACCGCTAAAAATTGATAAGTTTTTTTTGTTGTTGTTTTTTCCCCTCTGAGAGATGTGTATTACTACTGGTTATTGTGTGGAGACATTTCCTTGTGAAATTGGCCATTTCCTAGATTATTTAGTATGTCCTAAGGGGGCCCATGGAGTCCGTGTTGGATCGCTTAGATTGGTTTATTTCTCCGAGAATTGGGTGTGATTCATAATTTCATATGTAATAGCGTGGATGGGCTCAGGGAGAAGATTGTTTTACCGCTGTTGTAAGGGTTGGCAGGAAATGGGTCTGACAGCCCCAAAGTGAGTAATGGGTTGGGGGATGTGTTCGAAATTTAAGGGGTCACTCTCATGCCCGAGTGGGAAGTAGGCAAGGGAGATGGAGAGTTAAAGCTTTACCAAGTAGCCTATGTGCCTTGATGACTCGGGTAGTAGCAACACTACAGTAGTGGCCTACAGTTGTGTCAGCAGGTATCCTGTTCCGTCCTGAGGCTGGGGCCAGATCACCGCAGTCTACTGCTGCGTGCCGGCAGTTGTGTCAGCAGGTATCCTGTTCCGTCCTGAGGCTGGGGCCAGATCACCGCAGTCTACTGCCGCGTGCCGGCAGGTGAGCGGCGCTTTCCAGTGCCTGTTGTTTCCCCGGGAGAGGAGACCACCCAGGCCGTCTGCCTTCTGTGGGGCAGCTCTCCTCTGGCTACCGGTGCTCTTCCGGGAGTTCTCCGGCACTGGTTCCTCGTCCCTGTTTAGGCGTCCTGTGAGAGGGCGCTGCACCAGGCCTGTTTCCACCCTTGGTGTCCGGCGGGGCCTTCAGAGGAGGAGGCGTCCTACAAGCCCCGGACCCGTCGAGAGGGCGTCTGGTGTGTGTGCGTTGGGTGTCGTGCCCATCGCGGGGAGGAGTCGGACTGCGGGAAGCCACGGTCAGCGCCGGGGTGCAGAGTCTTCCGGGGAGATGTCAGCCTGCGGGAAGCCACGGTCAGCGCCGGGGTGCAGAGTCTTCGGGGAGGGTGTCGGGCCGCGGAGGAGCCACGGACAGCGCCGGGGTGCAGAGTCTTCCGGGGAGGTGTCAGCCTGTGAGGGGCCCCGTACAGCGCCGAGGACTGGAGTTTTCCGGGCCGGGATGGGTTGTCCCATGTTTGTGATAGAAGGGGTGTAGCGTTAGGCAGTAGGGTTAGGGGTGTTAGCTACTGCCTCCTTTTAGGACGTAGTGGCCGGCACAGTGTAGGGTACTTGTCGTTGCCTCCCTTAGGGACGCAGCGACCAGTTTGGTAGTGGTCCCGGGTTAAAAGAGAAGGGTGAGTCCTGGGGAGAGGTGTGGGTGGTAGCAGTAGTTAAGAGATTAGAGTCCCTTTGGTAAATCCTTGTCCCTAGTAGTTAGTCACCACGTGTGCGGGCTATCGCTGTGTCCCCAGGTCACAGTGATATACCGCAACTGGTGTTTCAGGTTAGGTTAGGGTCTTCCAGGTCATTACAGTAGAGTAGGGTGAGTCAGCGGGAATTGGGATACTTGTGTGCAGTTGTGGATGTGCGCGAGTGGTGGCGCCATAGAGTGTGTGTGAAATAAAGAAGCGTGCGTGATTGTAAAACTGTATTAGTGTGCTGTGTTGTCTGACCTAGTGTGCGATAGGCGTGGGTAAGGGTGGTAGGGCCGTCCGGCTTAGCGACCGTGACAAACACACACACACGTGCTGCCGATGCACGCGCCTCAAGACCCCGGATTCTTAATCAGTATGAACTGTTGCCACTGGTAACATTTGAATGTCTGCCTGCCATGCCTCGATCTCCGGCAAGCTATGAATGTTGTTGACGTTGTCAGCTGCCAGCTGTGGTTGACCTTCAAGCAGCGACACCTGCTGAGGGTTCAGGGGTTTGTCTGCCGTGACCTTGGTATTGTCGGCATGAAAAGAACGGACAACGAGAACGGAAACAAAGGGAAGAAGAGGAAGAAAGAAGTATGTCATGCCCGAATGGTAGAATAATACAAAATCCGCTCATTCTCTGTCTCTGTGTCTTATCCCCCCCCCCCCCCCCCTCTCTCTCTCCCTCGCTGTGCGCGCGCGCGCGCGCGTGTGTGTGTGTGCGTGTGTGTGAGTGTGTGTGTGTGTGTGTGTTTGTATGTGTGCGAGTTACCATACACCTGCCCACATACAGCCGCAGTCAGAACTGTCCTGTCGCAGTCCCTGGTTTTACGCTATCGGGTAGTCAAGAGGTAACCCACCAGAGGATATACTGCGCTACCGCCGAGACACTTCGGAGATGCTGGATGGCCTGCTCTGGTGCAGCATCAGCGGGGCACAGTCTACCGAGGACGATAACTTCTTTCGTGCATAGTCTGCGTGGTTGTCTCTCCCCCCCCCCCCCCCCCCCCCCACCCCCCCTTCCCCCACACAAAAAAAATGCATCGAAAATTTTGAAACATGACAGGTTTTTTCTTTTTGTTTTGGTGTGTGTGTGTGCGTGTTACGGCGGGAGGGGAAACGTGTTGTATGCGTGCGTGCGCGCGCGCGCGCGCGCGCGTGTGTGTGTGTGTGTGTGTGTGTGTGTGTGTGTGTGCGTGTGCGCGCGCGCGCGCGTGTGTGTACCAAGGCTGGTTGTGTTCGTCAACCATGCCATCTAAGAGAGACACGCCGTCCTTAACTGTGCAGAACCGCCAACACGTCTGAGTCAGTGTTCAAGTTACATTTCGTTTGAATGTGCGTTGCCCTATGTGCTCTTCTCAGATAAAGGTTGAAACCGATTCTTTTTTTAAATTTACATTTAGAGAGCAGATTACATCCTTGCACACACACACACACACACACACACACACACACACACACACACACACACACACACACCGAGACGCCCGTACGCTGGTGACGAACTTCCAGCCCCCCCACGCCCACCCCTCTACCAGCATCCCTCCCGTTACTGTCGTCACAGACGATTCCTCTTTTCTGTCCTCAACGGGAAGCTGAAATTTCCTGTCCGTTAATGGCTACCCTGGCCAAACAATATGGCCCATTCAACTTGACCGAAGCGACAGTAAACTACCAGTTCCTTTCCGAGTTTGGTAACAAAACAAAAGAAAAGAAATTAGCAGGGGGAAGAAACCCTTGTGCGTTTGTGAACCTGCTGCTTCATGAAAGACAGCGATGCGAGGGATGAACTTGCTATGATCTGAGAGTGAGGAGACTGGGGCTGAAGAGGGAGGAGTGGGAAAGGAGAGACAGATTTTTCAAAAAAGTTAACGAGGAAAGGAGAAGCGTTCCCCCCCCCCCCCCCCCCCCCCCCACACACACACACACACTTCTCTCCCTCCCCCCTGTCCCCTTCATTATCATGCTCTTCATACCCTGGCTGACCGTAGGAAGGTCTATCAGTCCGGTTACCAAATAAGAGCCATATATGCATGTCAAACAAACACACACACACACACACACGCACACTACACACACACGCACAGAACAGACACAGACACACAACACAAACACGTACCAACACACACACACACACACACACACACACACACACACACACACATGTAAAAACAGCCTTAAAGTCCATCTACTTTCCACACAGTCTTAGATCGATGGGAAAAAAATACGTGATACACAAAGGACCAGTATGCAGTTCCTGTTTCAGGGAGTTCCGAGCCAAACAGATGCGAGTCTTGAGACCCATTGGTTTCTCAGCCTCCAGGATCTCCTTGTCTTCCATCAAAGGTCATACTGCATAGTAAATATGACGGATCAACAACAACAACAAAGACTCGAGAGAAATGATTAAAAAAAAATGTGGAGGGAGAAAAAGCACTGACAGGACGGTGAAAATACAAAAGATCCTGGAGAGAAAGGCGGCAGATAGAACATAATGTAGATGGGCACCTGTCCCCTCACAAAGCCTGAGAGTCACCGTTATCAAGCACGTCATAACCGCTAAAGCACACGTCTCTTCCAGATGCTTTCGCAGATCTACCACATACTGAGCAGTGGTCTTTACTTCTTCCGATGCCTCTTCGTCTGTCCAGGCCTGTTTCAGCACCGCAAGGGGTCCCCGGACAGTTCTGCCATGAATCAGTTCAAAGGGGGAGAATCCTAGACTCCCCTGAGGCACTTCTCTATATGCGAACAGTAGTGCCGGTAGAAATCGGTCCCAGAGCTTTGGTTGTTCTTGACACAGTTTCCGCAGCATGGTCTTCAAGGTACCATTGAATCGTTCCACCAGCCCATTGCACTGAGCATGGTAGGGCGTAGTTGTCATTCCTTTTATGCTCAGCAGCTGGTTCACTTGGGCCATGACTTCGCCGGTGAACTAGGTTCCTCTGTTGGTCAACACTTCCGATAGAATGCCAACCCGGGACCAGATTTCAAACAGTGCCTCAGCCACCCTCTCTGCTTCTATGCCCTTCAATGGCACAGCTTCTGGATACCTAGTAGCATAGTCCACTACGGTCAGCACATAACGGTTCCCTTTCTCAGAGGCTGGAGACATAGGCCCCGCAAGGTCAATTCCCACTCTGCGAAATGGCGTATCGATGAGTGGCATCTTTCCCAGAGGGACCTTCCTGGTTGCACCCTTGGGCGACGCTTTCTGGCACCTGTCACACGACTGACAGAAACGACGGACTTCAGCGCAGATTCCAGGCCAGAAAAACTGTTGCCAAATCCTTTCCAAAGTTTTCTTCCCTCCAAGATGGCCCCCCATCAGCGATTTGTGTGACAGCTTCATTAACTCCTGACGATACTTCGTTGGTACCACTACTTGTTCAAAAGTTCCTTCCTTGCTTGTGTACTGTCGATACGGTACTCCTCTACGTTCCATGAATCTCACGCTTCCAGACTTCCCAGAGGATCGGCTACCAGACTCTTCCGTAAGAGTGAAAAATTTCTCGAGTGTCTCGTCTTCAGCTTGGGCATCCTTTAGCTTGCCGGGCGTGACTCCTCCGATCGCATCCAAGGTTGGCTTCAGTGGCTTGAACCTTTCCTTTTCCTTAGACTTTTGAGCTCGGGTCACCACTGAGATTTGAGTTTTCTCAGTAGCCTTGTACACTGGAACACTGCTGGCAGTACCATCCCGCTTGATGGCTGTGTTCCCGATGAGTAAATCACAAACGGGGTTTTCCATCAAGATGGCCTTCGTTTCCCGTGTGTAGAAAGGGGACTGGATTCCTACCCATGCTAATGGCAGTCTCTCACCCCCACTGGAGTCAGCCAGAGTGACTTCAGCATGTTTGCTGGTCTTTTGATGTTCACCACTAAGCTCGCCCTAATGACGAAGAGTTCAGACCCTGTATCTCGCAGTGCTTGAACCGAGTGTCTCCCTACCCAGGCCGAACACTGTGGTACAAACTGTTTGTCCATACATCTGTCACAGAGTTCCTCCACTTGTCCGCTGGTCCTGTTCTTCATGGTAGTCACCACAGCTCTAACACTGCTCTTTTCCTTCTCCCGCTTCCACTGCCTACATTCCGACTTCTTATGTCCAATCTTTTTGCAGGAGAACCAAGTGATTTCATCCTTGCGAGTACTGGGAGGTTTGTTAGTCGCCGCCTTGTCTCCTCCCCCTTGCTTAGCCTTCACTTCACGATGAGCTTCCTCATATACCTGTGCCAGATCTGCAGCCTCCCGAGCCGTATTTGGTCGTCTCTCACGAATGAAAGTAGCCATCTCAGTTGACATGCCTCCTAACAGTTGTTCCAGTAAAACCAAGTCTTGCAATTCAGCAAAAGTCGCCCAACGACCAGACAGTTCGAGCCAACGACTCTGCCAAAGTTGCAGATTAGACAAGTGTCTTCAGTATGTGTCTCCACGGTCTTTCTTGACTGATCGGAATTTTGATCCATACACTTCAGCAGAGATTTGAAATTTCACAAGGAGGGCCGTTTTCAGAGTGTCGTAGTCGATTGCTTCCTCATCAGTCAGTCCTGTACACACATCTCGAGCTCTACCTTTCAATAGCGAACCCAGTCTCACTGCCCAAGTCTCTTTCTTCGTTTGTTGCAACTTTGCCAGTCTGTCAAACTGACGCAAGTAGCCATCCAGGTCATCACCTTCTTGGAAGTGGGGCATCTCAAGCCTAATTTGTCCTATACCAGTAGCAGTCCCCAAAGCCTAAGCTTGCAAGTACTCTTGTCTGCTTTCTATCTCTCTTCCCCTGAGAGCTCTTTCCTCCTGTGCTTCCCTTTCTTTTATTGCCCTGTCCTCACAACACTGTACAAACTCCACCAAGTCCTTACCTTTCAGTCCCATTAACTCCCCTTCTCTGCGGTTAACCGACAACGGGCTTACTGAAGTAAATGGGGTGGGGAAACCACCTGGAGTAGAAGATTGCACTAGTGTCGGAAGTTTACCTCTCCCTACCCCTCTAGGGATGCATTCATCCTGAACATGGGAAAATGCCATTGTATTCAAGCACAAAATACTCTGCTTACAGACTACACAAAATAAAATAAAAGAACTGGTTTCAAAACGAGATTCCTAATACTAATTTTGTTTCACACACCCTTGTTGGTTCGAATCCCGGATGAGCCCCCAAATTGTCACGCAAGTTAGGTTGCTCTGGTCTTGAGTCAGGCTAACCTATGGACAATAAGCGCATTCACTGAGGTACCCTCACGGGCACAGAGGAGGGACATTTGCTTCGCAAATCATGCTCTAATTTTATGTTGTGTACTTCTACACAAGAGTTTATAAACCATGCACCTGCTTACTTCGTGTACTTCTACACGCACTAATGAACCACCTCCCGCAACAAATAGGCAAGCAAGACAAAAGTAAAAGATGCACCAATTTATTAACCAACCATTCCTTAACAACTACAACAAAGAAATGCAACACTACTTCAGGTCTCAACTATCAATTCCTACATTAAACAAACGCATTCACAAAATAAATGTCATCGACACACACACTCTCTCTTTCTCTCTCAAGAGTCCCTTTTTTTTCTTCGAAGTCTTTTGTTATCCCACTCCCCCCAAGACGAACAGTCTTTCTCAAGCAAGCTTGGAACTTGTCGAGCTTCCAGTTCAGCTACAGGCACAGCACAAGTTCTTGTTCCACCGTTTCCTTGTCCGAAACAGGAGTAACTAAAAAGAATAAAGGCACTTAGCTTTCTGTAGGGCTAGGTCCTTAGTAGACACCACGTAGCGAGGAATCCCCTCCCAGGATATCTCCCCTCTACTCGCAAGTCCAGATCTACGGCACGCGCGTAGACGGAACCCCAGCTGCCGGTCCACGTCAGATCCCCCGAACGCCGAGTGGAAGGGTAGTGGTGGATGCAGTGTTGGTTGTAGGCAGTTGCAGTGTTGATTGCGGCGTTGGTTGCAGTGTCGGTTGCAGGGGTCGGTTGCAGGTCAAACTATCCTGTGTTCCAGTGTCACAATGATGGGCAGACACCACTCATTTCCATTGTCCCGAACATATCCGTCCCCTTCCTTTTTTTTTTCTTTTTTTTTTTTAACCAAACATAGTCCAACCGGGCAATTTTGCAAAATAGGCCTACACAGAGCAATCTCCTTGCCTCCAAGGTACACACAACCCTTCTGTGCCAGATTCCTGTCTAGATTCCGGTACGATGGGATTGGACGAGTCCATCCTTAGATCTAGGCCGAGAAGTCGGACTTCACAGAAGAACTCAATTGGGAACCATGAGACCTACCATCTCCTTCCTACCTATGCAAATTTCTAACATAGGACTGGCCACTTACACTTGTTACTCTTTAGATCTGTTCTGCATAGTAGGCTAAAGGGGAAATAAACTTCGATTTTCTTTCCTTTTAGATCTAGGATTTGGGCTTTTTTTTTTCTTTTTCTTTTTTTTTGTTCACTGCCTGTGACACATTGATTATATGGAAATCAGGTATTTCAGCGGTTCCAAAATTACATTTTCTGGAACTGACATGTAATTCAATACAAGAGTAAGAAAGATTATCAATATTTTAATTTGTTGACTTTTTTTTGTTGAAATACTTAAAATATATCTACTCATTAAATGATTTTGTCAAACCAGTTTTTCTTTTAACTGATAATGCACTATGCTTAAACGACCAAGGATACACTGCATCTTTGTGTTTAGTGTGGATACCTTGTGTGTATCTACGTCTGTTTTTCTTTAAACGAGACACATCCCACGGATTGTTTGTGGTAGTATATGCTGTTTCCTCGATCTTTCTCGTACCGTCTTTGTGAAGCATTATCGTGAAGTCTCTGGTAAAAAGAATCCTTGTTTCCATGTCATGAACACACTTGCGTAGAGTTTCGCAATATGATTTCATCCCATTGGTCCACCACTTCCTTCATGTCCTTCGGCATCAGTGTCACCCCTCATTTTAGTATACCCCCCGGAGTTCACCATCCGGAATGATGTCTCTTCAGAAATCATGGGTCCAACTGGGACTCCTATCCTATCGTATCCTTGGGATGTATTCGTGTGGGATGGACACTCGACAGTATCCTTTGAGGAGATCGATTTTGAAGTGTTCATTTCTGCCCAGTTTTAGGAACATCTCTTCAGCCGTAGATATGGGATCTGGATCGAAAATTGCTTGTTTAGCTTCTGATAGTTCACACGTATGCTTTTGTTGCCGTATCTCTTCTTGATAACCACGACATGAGAAGCATACGGCGTTTTAATATCCGAATCAAATCCTTCTTCAACGTGTCATTGATATCCTCCTTCAAAGGCTTCCTGGCAGCATTTTTACCTTTACCTAATCCCTTGACATCGTCTGTTGTCGTTGGGGCACACCTGATGATCCGCCCACCACTCTCCTCCGTCTGTCCCTGTCTTCCACTGCTCGCTGAGATTCTGCCAGGCTCATTCCAGTCCACTCTCGGATAAGTCTTCCCACCTCTTCTTTTGTCTTCCTCTGTTGTGGCTTCCTCTGACTGTTCCTTGCAGGATTGTCTTTGCAAGGCCTGCTGAACAGAATTGGATAAGATTTCAACCTGACTGGAATAGACAAAATGCCTATATGGTGCTCAACCAGCTTAGTTGTTCCTGCAATATCAGTGTATATGTCAGGAAACTCTTTCATGACACCCGTGGTTTCTGCCTTCTGTTGAATCAGTCCAGAGGAAAGGTTGACTCTGCTAACAAGTTCAACATCTTTATGCCCAGCACATCATTCACATATCAACCTTCATTTGACCGTCGCGACAATCCCAAAACTGAGACGTGCCCCTCAGCTTCCTAGATCACTCTCTACCAATCGTATTCTTCAACCCCCAACTCACGACAAGACAGGAAACAGGAAGAGGCAGAATTGTAAATGTGTGTATGGCAGAGAGCGTTGGTCTCATATCGCATCCCAAGTGGGACAGATAGCCAATGGTAAGGCTGCAAGAGGGAAGTAATGCGATCAAATCTTTTCTTTCTGACGGCGATCGGGCGGATGGTGTACTCCTTGAAGCTGAAGGGACTGGACAGATACAGATGCAATATCCCACAAAGTTTTTTCATTTGTACAGCATATTACGGGGGCAGACACATTCATCAGAATTACCGGTACTATTTGAGCTATTGGATCACCTGTACCAGTGTCAGTGGTGTCAGACTGACTGGCAAATCCACCAACATAGAACCACACCCTCCAGAACCATTCCCACGCTCACAGCTCCAGTATCAGTGGATTCGTTTTTGACTTTGATGATAAAAGACTGAAACAGTTGGTAACGGGTTTTGGTTCAACGAGGAAGGGGATTTCAAGGGTGTCCAGACTCTCCCTCCTCCCCTCACCCCCGTGTCATGTAAATGATCGGGCGGGTGGATTTTTTCGGGAGAGTACCCCCCCCCCCCCCCCCCTTGCAAAGCACTAATATTGGAAGAGGACCCTCCCCCCCCCCCCCCTTTTTTTTTTTTCAAGTGTGAGTAGCCCCCATTCCAGCCCACCACCCCTGCTTTAAAAAAAAAAAAGGAAGACGGAAGCCCCACCCCCACCCTTCCGCTCATACAAAAGGTTGAAAGAGGAACCATTCCACTTTCCCTTTCTCCCCCCACCCCCTTTAAAAAGTTGTTTTTCGAAGATTACTCAACCTTCCACCTCCTCCCCACCCGTAAGACAAACTGTTGGAAAAGGGGCTTTTCACCCTAACCCTCACACCTATTTTTTTACAGTTTGGAAGAGAACCCCCCCCCCCCCCCCCCCCCCCACACTCCGCCCCGCTTTCACAAAATATTGGAGGGCTAGGAACTTTGTCTCCCTCCCCTGCCCCAAGGAAGAAACCCCAGATCCCTGACCAACCGCCGTGGCGAAGTGGTTAGCGTCGCGAACTCCCGGCTGGTAGGTCGTGGGTTCGATTCCCATCAGAGTCATGTGGGATTTTTCTTCCCCGACCGGCTCCTACCCACAGTCGAATTTGCTACGGGCTCAGTGGGAAGACTGGCACCACACTGTCGAGTTTCATCCATTAATGGATGCATTTCTGAGTGTTGCTAAAATTTCCTGACCAACACAGCAGGTGTCTGTATCTCTCGGGCCGGGATGACGCCAGGATATATTATGAAAGGAAGCGTAGAGTACAGCCCTGTCATGCACTCTCGGACGGAATGAAACTCCATAGCATTATCTTCATCATCCACATTCTCATCGATCAGGATAAAAAAAAAAGTCTCAAATTCTGTGGCCGTTCATGCCCTGCTTTCAAGGTGACCTCAGTTTCGATGTCCTCTCCACGTCTATCGCGTTAGTTTGATTCCGTCGTGGTCACCAGTATCGGCAAATTCGTGGGGACTGTCGCTGGACAGACGTGGTGGAGCCCTCTGGAGGGAGAGCTCACTCACGCCGGCTCCGCAACTAAGCAATTATTGTTGTCGGTAGGGGGCTTAGTAGGTGGTGTCCTGCGTATGTTCGATCAGAACAGGCGCCACTGAACACCACCGAAGTGACTCGGCAGCAGTGCAGTGTCTCCTCCGGTGGGTTGCCTCTTGATGACTTAATATTGACTGCTCCCTGTGGATTGCCGGTGCCGGGGCTGCGGCGGGACTGACCGGGCTGTGGTTGTGGATGGAGTGTCAAAATGAGCAGCGCGGGTGCACTGCCACTGAGGTAGCACAGAAGATGGGACAGAAAAAAGAGAAGAAAAAAGAAACCCCAGATCCCATTTTGGAACACCCCCTTCTCTGATGTAACTGATCCAGCCCTGGAATGCAGTGATTAAATTTGCCATTCTTACACTAAATCCAATCATTTCAGCTAAACTAGAACGTTCCACGACCATTTTTTATCTCCAATTTCTAAACGTTTTCCAACATTTCAAACATCCAATTTTTCAGAATCCACTTGCGAAATTTTGACTTTCAGTTTATAAATCAACTATTTAGAACATACACATTAGTTCAAAAATGCTGCTGCTAAGATGGTTAATTTAGCCTCCATGCGAAAACTGTTTTTTTTACGGAAATAGTGGATTTATGGTGATGGGGGTGGGAGGTGAACTCTCTCTCCTATACACACAGGCGCGCGCGAGCGAGTATGCCGACCGCTCTGCTTCCCTTTCATCCCTCCCTCCCCCCCCCCCCCTCCCCTCCTGCACGCATAACTCACCTGCAATTTCTCCTCCTCCTTCCTTCCTCCTCCCCTCATCCACCTACCCTTTCAGCCATCTGCTGTCCCAGTGAATGGTTGAGTTTTGCGTCCTCATAGCCAAGCTTTTAAGGACAAGTTTTCGCTGCGAGCAGCGTGGAGACGTTCGTCTTGACAAGACGTTATTGGCTGGCAGGTTTGGTCGAGGTTGGTGTTTGTGGCCGGGGTGAAGGACTCGGGACAGACGGTGTCGTCAGGCAGGAGCCTGTGCCGAGTCATTAGGACCGCAGAGCGGTCGTCTGAGGGTTGTAGTTCGGTTGCGGTTGATGTTGGTGTCGTCGTCCTCGTGGCAGTTCCTCCAAAGCCGTCTCAGGGCTACCGGGCGGCCGTCTTCATACTGAGTGGCGACGGTCCTGTGCCGCGTGAGGCCGACTCGGGTGACATATGAGGCACAAGTCGCGGAGCCGCTGCACGTAGGTCCATGCCACTCTGCGCATTGGGGGGGGGGGGGGGGGGGGGCGATCCCACCCTCTCCCCACCAACAACGTGCAGGCCACTGGGTAGTTTGCAGAGTGGCAGCGCCTCGTCGCCATGGTGTCCCGCCGCCTCGAGAGCCGTCCCCCGGCGACACAGGCTAGTCCTGTCGTCACTCGTGGAAGGGAATCGGTGCCGCCCCGTCCGCAGTTCACTCGTCACCTGAAGACTGAAGACCTTCGCCATCTTTGTTTTAGTATCCATGAAAGCTCATCTTCGACGTAAATAAGCGTCACCAACAATGTGGACACCCAATGACGTTTTCTTTGACGTAAAATGGGTGACGTCTTACCTGCCAATGCGTTTTAGATTTTCTCAAGAGCCATTATTTTGACAACGTAACATTCACCATGTGTTTAGTTTTCATTGAATATTTGTGATTTTTGAAATTAGTATGGCTGTTTTGTCAATTTAATGTGGGCTCGCTTACTTGATTCACCCTTTTATCTTTAAGGCAGTTTGCATTGTCAGTTTACTGTGGTATCACTTCTTTGATTCACCATCTGGTCTGTTTTTATACGGTAGAATATTTCTGTAAGTGGCCCACGTTGGTCCTATATGTAGTAACACGTTTATTTTTATCTGCAGCTTTGCATGGTAGAAATCATGTCAGATGATCCGATCTTCATAAAAATGGAACTTACCATTATATTTGGGGACATGGTGTGGATACAAGTCCTCGCTGACCTCCTGCACATGTGACTTAAAAATGTCGGGTGCCCGCAAGAGGCTGGGAGTCATTGCCAATGAATCATACATGATGGAAGAGAAACAAAAACAGCATGAGTAAGTGGGAAAAGGTTTCAGCAAGTTGCTTTGCTCATCCGAATTTTGTGTAGTACACTGAAGTAGCAAGTTCCAAAGTATGCCTTCACTTCACCAGCTCCAGATTTTAAAATAAAGAGGAAGGAACAAAAAGGGGCCGATTTTAGATCTTGTTATTATTTTCTTTCTTTCTTTCTGCGTGTGCAGGCTGATACTCCTGCGGACACTGCCTGTATAGACAGGCAGTGGAGTTTTGTGTGTATGACCGTTTTTTATCCCGCCATTAAGGCAGCCATACTCCATCTTCGGGGAAGGTGCATGCTATGTGTAACGTGTCATCCATACCAACGGCCAAACTGGCCTTCTCTTCCGAAAGTTGGTGATGGGATTTGACGTGCGTGCAAGATGTGCGTGTGTTCACACACGGAACCTCGGTTTATAGCCTCATTCGAAGGACTGTATGGGGAATGGAGTTTGAACCAATGTTAACTCCGAGGGAAAAATCCCCCTGTACCGAAATTCGAACCCGCAACCCCAGGATCACGAGTCCGGCACTCTACCAACTGAGCTACTCCGGCCCCTTAGATCTCGTTATTGAAACTTGCTCCAGATTGTTCACGTTGGCAAGTGTCTACCTTAATCTCGCTCAGAAAGTTCAAAGCCATGTGATGGCAAGTTAGGGAGATGCAATAGCCATGATAAACTTGATCTGTTTTTCACCTTTTGTCTATTAATGCGACCTCCCCTGACCTTAACATTTTGGGTACACATGACCCCAGTGTGTATTCAGAGAATTCATTTTGCAATCAGACCTCTAGAGCATTTCAATGTTAAAAAAGGGCCAAATTTCATGGCTTACAAAATCATAACTTTCTTTTCAGATGCGCAACCGAGATACTCTTTGCACCTTATATCTGCATTTTTTCCCCCCCTTTTGCTCTTTCTGATGTTGGTGTTTTTTGGTGTTTTTTTTTTTACCTAATAATATCTATTTTTCATACACATACCTGTTTGGTATAATATCATTTAAAATGACTTTTGTCTGTGTGTAAAGCAATCACTGTTAAGTGACCAAGTTTAAAAGACACAAAGCTTTTGCTGAAAATGTTAATCTCATATTTACTGCTGTTATCATTTGATGACATCTTCACCGATGTAGTGGAATGGCCGGGAAGATAAAAATATTCATCATTTCTGCCAAATTTGATCATGGTAATCCCTATACTTGCCTAGAAAATGTCCTCTATGAAAGCTTACCATTGACATACACATGCATATACACACTGAAAACCAAAAGTGTATGATTACACTTATTTACGGAGACTCACACTGAAAACCGAAAGTGTATGATTACACTTATTTATGGAGACTCACTTGTTTACACACGTCAAAAACCAAAAACAGATGAATGTAACATACACCACGTTCATATGAGCTCCACATACCATGTTAAAGAAAAGATTCTCATTCTTTCCATCACAACCACATAATTATACACCTTTTTTCTTTTTTAATTTTCTTTTATTGTTTTTCTTTCAATGTTCATTTCACCACAGAAGTTCAATAAAGGAATAGGATCATGAAGCTCAACTTGAGGCTTTGTTAGTTGGCTATTTAAAAAAAAAACACCCTCAATGTTGGCAGCACACTCAACAGCATTGAACCCAGTTTTATCACACTCTTCTATCCACTGAAAACTTCTCCAGAATCATTCAAAATCGTAATGCCCCACTTTTCAGGTTTAGAAAGTGCCATGAAAAATAAACAAACACCACCACTTATTCTTTCACATTTTCATGCTCTTCCTTCAGTTGTAACATATTAGAAAACTGGCACACATGAACACGCACCAAAGAATACGCAGACAAGCCAGAAGACCTGATTGCTTTCCAGGCTGCCCGATACTAGTGGAGAGTGGATCAATAAAAACTGAAAAAGAAGTCTGGATTGACGTGTTATTCACACACTGAACAAAATGTTTTCTGAATAATGTTAATAGTTTTCAGGGGTTTTTTTTCTTTGCATAATGCTCAAGTCCACTGACTGTTTACTGATCGATCAACAAAAACTGAAAAAGAAGTCTGGATTGATGTGTTATCTACACACTGAACAAAATGTTTTCTGAATAATGTTAATAGATTTCAGGGTTTTTTTCTTTGCATAACGCTCACGTCCATTGATGATCGATCAACAATAACTTCTCATAACATACTGCTTGTCAAGATTTTCCCATGTTCTTTGTGGTTAATGTAACCCCTGAACTAGTTGAAGTAAATAGATAAAATGAAAAATCTGAAATAAATAAAGAACTAACTACATAGATGAGATAAAAATGCAATGCTAAGGAAATCCAAAGCAACCTGCAAAGTACTCAGAAGAAACAGCTACACACAATAAAATTCTAGAAAAATAAATCATTAGTCAAAGAATACCACAGCTCCCCAACTACACACTATCTATATTTCAAGTTAATTTATGTCGACAAAATCTGAGAATCTCATTGCTTCTGGAGTTTCTTTTGCTTTTCAAATGTAAAGAGAGGTGGTTCTACATACTCCCCCCTTCATGTCAATGTTTGTATGTTAGAATCCCAGGACGGGAGGGACAAAAAAAAAAAAAAGCTTTACGAAGCACCTTTCGTTATCAACACCTACAACTACTGTTTGATCAACATTACTGCAAGGACCTTTTTCATCTCTTCATGTTGATAAATTTACAACACTTCCTTGGATTCTTTTCGTCATGCTAATTCGAACAATGTTTTAGTACCCTGTTTGATTTCATCACCTGGTCAGCATTACCTATTTCATCTATAAAAATCCAATATGGGCCACGCCATAAAAACTGGTTGAAAATATGACGGACAGATCTACGGCAGAAACAAAACACACACACACTTTTGCAGTTTCATGTTGTGTGTCTAGTCTGCTTGCGACTGACAATGCTCGGTTAAAAAAGTGTTTATCCAGCCATGTCACATCCCCGAAAACTCTCCAACCAAGTCAGTAAATGAACACCAGTGTGCTGAAACTGCAGTAGTTGCTGATGTGCGGAAAATTATTCACTTGAATATTACCATTCTTCATCTTTTGTATCATTTTCTTAAAAAAGCAAAGGCAAACAAATCATCAGCTTCTCCCATGCATGCTACAGTTCCTCTGTCACAAAATCAGGAATGTGCTCTTCAGCGAAATATTACCCATCTATAATCTTGAGACTTAAGACTAGACCAATCTGTTGGAGGGGGAGGGGGGTGGGGAGGGATGGGAAGGATGGGTGAAGAGCCTCTAGGACTGTCATCTTTATGAGCATGAAATGCAAGGCAAGATGTATGATTCACACTGTCATCTTTATACAGAAAGGTCAGCTGTATACCTCATATAAAATCAGCACAGCCAACAAACAGTCTGTGAAAGCTTAAGTGTCAGTAACAACTGATCAGTACACACACACGCACCCACAGCTGTAAAACACGTTATACAAAATCAACACGGCAAACTTTCAGTCTATGAAAGTCTTTAACTCTGTGAAAGTATTAGTGCCAATAACAACTGTAGACACACACATTCATAGCGTCTGGACAATCCAATTTCCACTACGCGTGACTATTCATAACAACACACACACACTCTCTTTTACACAATGACTCATCATTCCCCGAAAAGGTTACTGTTTTTTTAACAACGCATGCCCTTTCGTAAAGAATCCCAAAATTCCACAAGCCATTGCCATCAATGACTGTTTAAACTACACATGCACTAATTCACACGCTGCTTAGGCATTCTACAAAGTATTACTGTCCATAACAACTTTTCAACATGCACACACACACACACACACACACACACACAGGGAGTCATGAACAAAAGGATCCGTCTTGCAGTAGCTTTGATATTTCAATCTGTACACTTTTTTTTTAAACAGCTTTCACAATGAAGCTTACGTGGTCAACGGGAACATACTGGAAGAATTGAAAGTGATTGTAAAATATGCATCAGTGAAAAAGCATGGTGCAGTCAAAACAAAAAAAACTCAGTGTTTGCTCCTTTCAAAAGACCCCCGTCATGTAAGACCCCAGTCATGTTAATCAGTCAACTGTACAGTTGGTAATGCAGAATAACAAAGCACACTTGAAACATGAAAACATCTCCGGTAAGTCACTTCATGATGTGCAGCAGTCCACTTCTTGAAACATTCACCATTAGTGACTGTACTGTGTTATATAATTTTGACACAACAGATTTTCCAGTGTGAAATTAGGGCATCCCTTCCCAAGAAGAGCAGGTCACCATAATGTAGGGACACTATTATCAACAAATTGTTAATCCAACCACATCATCTGTCATCCTGCTTACTGCGATATTCACATTCCAAACCAAGTCATGTTTTCCTAAACAGAGCCAAGAAAAAAAACAAAAAAACCCAGCAAGTAAACAGATAAAACACCTATCCATGTTTTATCTTCGCTGCTTTTTTGCAGACGGTGGGGCAGGACTGGGGTCTCCATCAAGACCCAGCTCTCGCACACGAGTGTCAAAAAATTTGTTGAGGATCTGGCCAGCACGGTACTCGGGGGTGTTGCGTGCATTGTACTCCACGCAGTTGGAGAAGATAAGGCGTACGTCATCCAACAGCTGGACAGGAGCAGTGTACTGGAATCGATGCACTTTGTTTCGTATCGTGGACAGGTCCATGGGATTCTGGATAACATCATAATAATCTGGTACCTGCACACA
The DNA here is from genome assembly GCA_033310375.1 of Conus canariensis. NCBI lineage: Eukaryota > Metazoa > Mollusca > Gastropoda > Neogastropoda > Conidae > Conus > Conus canariensis. The sequence continues at coordinate 74,502,440 of CM065717.1, read as the reverse complement.
GGGTGATACCAGTTAATTGCAAGATGGCTCAATGGTGAGATTATTATAAGGAATTTTGATGGAGTAAATGGTGTGGCTCAGCTAATGAAAATGTGGAATTCATGGCTGCTCCGGTTTTCAGTTACATTACTTTTTTTCTTTCCTGAGCACTTAATACACCATGATCTAATCTGAAGTGCTCTTATGGACTGCAGGTATTCACTTAGACACTGACTATCACACACAAATGCTGAACATCAATATATCAAAAGGACATGTTCACAGCATTTACAGCCCAGCAGACCACAAAAGCTCTACTCAAGGGTGAAAGCATTAAAACAAAAACAAACCTAGACCAAATGCAAATGTGTAGCTCAGCACCTGAAAATATGACACTGACAACTGCTTTTATTTCTACTGTATAGAGCAACAGGAAACCAAAGTATCTTGGGACAAGGTCGAAGTATAAGGGAATTGTGGTGAACGTCCCTCAAGCAAGACCTGAATCCTACTGGCATCGGTAAAATGAATCAGTTCACCACCAGTTCACACAATGAATCATAATACAAGCTTCACACTGTACAAACTTAACTGAGGAGAAAGAAGTGGGAAGCATCATTTAACAAAACACAACACTGAGACCAAAGGGTTGGGCAGTGTAGTGGGTGCCATAACCACCTACCAGTTTTTTGTCCACAGGTGAGACAAAAGGCCAAGCATCATTGTGACGGATCAGTTCCTGCAGCAAGTCTTCAGCCGCTTTCATTTGCTGCACCTGGCTGTTGCCCCGTTTGCTGCTGGTGTATTGACGGGCACTGATCTCAAATTCTGAAAATGTTCAAAACATCCATGCCAGTGTTATGATACCAGCATCTATGCCTCAGAACTGTCCTGTCATACATAACATCTGATTATTATTATCATCATTATTATATTGGGTATTTATATAGCGCCTATCCTCAGTCACAGATCAAGCTCTAAGCGCTTTACAATAAACACACTACCTCACTCACTCAACGGACTGCCTACCCAGGTAGAGCCGGCCGAAGAGCAGCCTACTGGCGCTCATTCAGTCATTTCCCATACCATTCAAATATCAGTCACTCATTTTCATTTATCTCATTTATTCCTCCAGTTTCTCACATAGGATGCATGTAATGTTCATACGTGTCCTCCATTTCCACCGGTACACGATGGCACACGATAACAGTAAGTGACAATTTTTGTGGCTTGGTAAGAAATACCAGGCGGCTATCTTCAATCTACATCAATTTTGCCAGGGCAGTGGGGAACCCCCTTGCTCTTTTCAATTTTCAACTGCCATGGGTTCTTTAATGTGTGCAGGGGGCCAGGAAGGCACACAGGTCTGACTTGCTTATAGTCCCCATCCGATGGACTTGACGTTCAGTTTGATTTGTCATTCAAACTGGGAAAGAAAGGGCGAGAAAGGCAGGGCTCGAACCCACGCACTTCTCAAACGTTTGATTGGCAGGCGAACGTCTTAACCACTCTGCCACCCTTCTTTCTGATACAACACTAAAGACATCTTGGGCAGACAGACATGATCAACTCAGATTTGGTAATCCTATGTCATCCCTCTAGTAACTGCACACTTTGAGGCTCAGTCATCTGAGCCAGCTGTCAATATCACCAATCACTGGATTTGTATGGCTAATCAAATTATCATGAAAATAAGATATAAAAAAAGTATTCTAAGTGTGTGTAGGGACAGGGGAATGTGTGTGCGTGTGTGTGTGTGTGTGTGTGTGTGAGATATCACGCTTTCATGGCTATGGTTAGATATACTCCATCCTGAAACTGACAGTGCTCTGTTACATCAGCACTACTGCTTCAGAATTTGTCATCTTAAAGGGGTACACTGTAACCAGCAGCCCAGATTCAGGATAACCACAGCAAAACCCTGTGTGTGTCAACAAACCTGGATATGCACAAATGAGAGCATCCATCTCTGGATCAAAATGTCTGATGGGTGTGAAATGTAGGAAATATTATGAAAGTTCCCAATAAAGAAGTATTGTTCTCTTACATTCATCTCTGGCTATTACCTCCCAGTTAAGAATGCCTCTCATTTCAGCCCCAGTCATCAAGGATTTCATACGGTTATTACCACAGAGTTCCACTATTGTTGATCTACAAGAGACTAGAGACATAAACCCAGACTGAGGTGATATTCAAACACTTACCTGTGGACTGACCTGTAACATTGTATACTAAAAAAAAAAAACATACACAGAACAAAGCTACTACCTCCATCAGTGGACAGCCGTGAAACAGAGCTGCGCTTTGACTTTTTAATGGCCTTGTCCCCAGACTTGGGTGTCCAGTCTTTGTCCACCTGGCCTCGCTGTCTGGGGGTCACTTCCCGGCTCCTTTGACCTGAGCCTCTGGATGAGGTCTCCTGACTTGAAGCTTCATACCTCTTGCCAACCCGGCTTGATGTTGGGGTGGGGCTGTTGCGCGGGGTTTCTCGTCGTGATCCTGGGCGACTGCTAGGTCTACCCACCTTGTTGCTGCCTGGAGTTCTGGGGGTCTCTGCAAACAAATGACATGTTCTGTAATTAAACACTTCTCAAACTGTAATATCCTCAATACAATTCACTCACTTCAATCTATATACATAGAATATTATAAACTGTAGTCCTTGTGAACAAATTAATCTTTAGTTTAAAGAATAAAACTCTCAGCAACTCATTTCAAAAGCAAATTTGGACATCACTGACTTTATGCTTTTTGGTGACTTGACAACAAGTTCAGGTTGGGCTGCAGCCCCACTCGTTCTAACATCTTCAGCTTTAGAGGGAGAGCATATAGTTGTAGGCATGGTTATGTGTACATTGCTAATATTTTTTCATTAGGAAGTGACAACTGCCGTCAGCGGTTCCAAGAGTACACAGGTGCAACTGCTGAAAGCTGTCAAAACACAAAACTGAAAACTGCAGTTTGAAAGGTATGAACTACCTCAAAAAGTCCAAAAACATTTTCAAAGTAAAAAACAAAAGACAAATGTTTGCACCAGAGGCAGTCAAGTTACTTCACTGAGAATTAGAAGTGGTCAAAAGACTAACATTGCTAGTTGAGATTACAATTCAGCTTTGTTTTTTTTTTTACTTTTTTTTTTTTTTTTATTAAGATACAATTCAGCTTTGTTTTATTTATTTATTTTTCAATTTTTTTTTTTTTTTTTTTTTTTTTTTTATTAAACTACAATCTGTTCATGACAGAAATCCCCCCTCCTTCCTCCCAACATTCCAAACACCCACCTTTCTTGGCTGTAACAGCATCCTTGGTCTTGCTGGTACCTTTGGGCCTTCCCAGCTGAATCTTGCCAGCTCGCCCCCCGTCGACACACACCTGGCACATCCACTTGCCCTTCGGCACCTTCTTCAGCACAGGCCGGGCACAGTGCAGGTGGTAGGACCGAGGGCACACATCACACAGAATCAACTTGCCATCCTCACGACAAGCTGCGCAGACATCCTCATTTTCCTCCTCTTCCTCATCGCTCTCTTCTTCCTCCTCTTCCTCTTCGTCTTCCGCCTCTGCTGTCGCCTCTTCTTCACTCTGCTGTTCCATTTCCTCATCTTCGTCACTGAAAATGAATGATACATATGCATGTGATAAATTTTTAAAAAAGAATAAATTCTAAATATAAAAAGAAGACCAAGAAACTGATGACAAGAAAAATTGTTACAAAGAGACTTTATTACAAGGGGAACAAGTACAGGTACTGGCATACTAAAGTCCCCAGACAACTTTGTCACAATAGCTACTCATATAACATGATCAAGGGATTTTCTTTTCCGAAACAGAAACAAAACCCAACCTAAGCAGCCAAAAATCAAACACACATCACAGAAATATGAAACAATAACATTTGGGAAAATCCTCTTGAGAAGACCTAACATCTGAGTTTACGAAGTGACAGCCTAACAGGAAAATTATTAAACAGACTTAAACTGTAAGCAGCAAAACAGTTGCCTTCAGCCAGACAAGACTCTGCACACCCCATGTACTCTATACAAACACACATACATTACAAATTTTTTGGACGAAACTACAAGGAGCCACTAAAACGTGGGGGCAACACTGAAGCACCTCTAGCCTGCTTTTCATCTATTTTACTTATCTTTTGTGCTGTTGGCTGTTCATACTGACTGGCTTGCATTTCTGTGAGCCATTTTACTAGCTGGCTCTTCAAAGGTATCTGAAGGTGAAAGTGAACCAATTTATCAACCCCTTGCTTTAGCAAGAGGTGAAAATCCTTAGGTTTTGGCTCTACAAGACCACTGATGGTGTATTGTTGGCTCTGGGAATATTTTGGAAACATGAGGGGGCTCATGACCTCCCTTGTTCCAAGGTGATTGTGTTTCTCATCTCCTTTTTTGATATCTAGCGTTCATCTGGACAAAAGCAAGTATGATAAAAAAAAAAAAAGACTGTTCAACCTAAACAGCAATTTTTCTGCTCCAAATTTTGTCATTCCAGATACATACACATGATACACATATACAGGCATACATTCACAGAAATACATACATATACATATATGCGCAGATACGTGCATGCAGGAGCATGCTCACACATGCCCACAGATCACACACACGCATACACATGTGCCTGCCTGCACACACACACATGCATACGCACATGCATACACACACACATAGACATACACACATGCACCACATACTGTGGCACACACGCACATGGGCCCGTGCCACATGCATATGCATACACACCTGTACACTCTCTACACACACACATGATTATGACACAGCTAATGTCAGGAACATACCCAAGGTCTGACTAGCACATAACGTGAGCAGCCTGAGAACCTTTTTTCAAAATTCTGTCATCTTAGTCATTAATTCATTTACCCATCAGCTTTAAATCATGCACAGTGTGGCCTCGAAATATAGCAAATGTGGTGTAGCGGATATGGACTAGTCTGCATGCAGTGATGCATTCTTGATGAAACTGAAGCATTCCAGAACCTTCACTTTAGGCAGGTGCCTTTAACCAATGAAGAAGTCATTCTATAAATCTACAATTCAAGACTATGTCAAAACACCTGTCACAAACATAGTTTCCAAAATATTCCCAGAGCCTATAGTGTCAGAATCTTCAACTCGATGAAGGCGGACACTCAAAGAACGAACAAGAACATCTGGATCACTGCAGTGAAGGACACATCCTGCAGAGGAACTGTCTGGGGAAGGCTGACAGAACATTTGTTGTAGCAACACATGTAGTGTGTCTGTACTGTACACCAACCTGGCTTCTTCTTCAATGGTTTCCTCAAGCTCAAGCCTTTCTTCTTCCTCCTCCTCTTCCTCAACTTCACTGAAGGTACGTCTGCGGCTCTTTCGAGGGCTGGGAGGAGGCAACTTGGGACGACAATTGGGGCAGAACCAATCACCAGATGGAACTTTCTGTTTGACAAATTAATGAGAACACAGGTTAATGAGGAAATGCATCAAACCACACACACATACACAAAATAAATAAACAAATACATAAAACAAAAAGTCAATACACTGGCACCCCAAATAAGGATTATAAATGAGAGCAAAAACCAAAAAGAGGAAATATTCCTACTAAAGTAAGATTTTAGTGACACTTACTCACCTGACCTGGCAGTTGCCAATATCCTACTAGGTGTAGACATTCACACCAAATCCTCCTCTTTCCACACAAGCCCCACCTACCATCCACCTATCTGAAATATTACATTCTGTAACACTTACCAGTATATAAATTATAAGGATACTGACATTCATCAGTGTAAACATGCTACAGTGTGTAGCCATTAATGCAACCATTTCGACTTAACCAGAGATAGGTCCCAAATAGACCTTTTTTCACAGGTTTACACTTACAAACTTTCTTATCGGTCATCTAATCTTTCTGGAGCAGGGACGCCAAGTGAAGCTGGGGACCCTCAGGTCTGAACTGCCCCGAGAAAGAGCTCCAAAATGACACTTACAGGTACAGGGCAGAACAGGAAGCTTTACAGGAAAGAACACCTGGAGAGTGAGGCAGGAGGGTATCCCTGACCTCCTCCAATGTGTTGTAAGAAGCCTTTCCAAAGAGAACATTGTGTTGGATGGGAGTTTGTCTGTGAGGCCATAAGATCACCTGATGATGTAGGTGCCTCTCAACACATGCCTTCCAAATCAGAACATGCAGAACTGCACACCTGATAAGAGACCAGTGAGGTCAGCAGCTGCAGAGGTTTCAGCAACTAAAATGTTCTTTATCGATATTCTTTGTTAAATAGCCTCATTTTAAAATCAAATGGAGAGAAGAGATGAGTCATTTTCAAAAAGAGAAGACGGGAGGCTTGCTCACATGTTCTGACAGCTCTTCTCATTGCTCTCTTCATGCAAACAAAAAGGTGGAAAGTGGGGGTTTAGAATGGTGAGACTCCTGTCTCTGTTCTCATGATCTGGGGTGGTGTTTCTTCAGTTTGGATAAGGAATGTTATTTACAGTCCAGCCAACCACACTGGCCATATCAAGACTCGTGAATCCCATGAAAATCAGGATACACGACTTCTACAACCTAAATAAGAATTGTTGTTAAAAGACCACATCAAGTACACATTGACTGACCACTTGTTATTTGAATTCCCACATAGCTGTGGAACCATCTGGAAGTGCAGGGGTCTGCAAAAAAAAACCAAACAAACAAACAACAAAAAAAACTGGTCTGAGGAGATAGGAGAGGATCCTAGCTCTGAGGAGAAAGGAGAGGATCCCAGCTGTCAAAGAAGTCCTGCTGTGCCACAGAATCAAAACTGATAAACAATATAAGAATCCCTAACAGAATCAAAACTGATAAACAATATAAGAATCCCTAACAGAATCAAAACTGATAAACAATATAAGAATCCCTAACACAGAATCAAAACTGATAAACAATATAAGAATCCCTAACACAGAATCAAAACTGATAAACAATATAAGAATCCCTAACACAGAATCAAAACTGATAAACAATATAAGAATCCCTAACACAGAATCAAAACTGATACGCAATATCAGAATCCCTGACTCCAGCTAAGCTCAACCCCTTGACAGGTGCAGAGAAAACTTTTAAGACATAAACATTATTAGGAGAGAATCCTAATCTGCCATTTGCATGAAAAAATACAGGTAACCAAAGTGACGCAAGTGGATGGCGGATACAAGATCAACTGATTTCTTTTGGACAGGCAGGAAGAGATATACTGATCTATGTCGCCAGGAAGAGGCGACCCAAAACTGTTCTGTCCTTGAATGCAATCCTCAGTGCATTAAATACTGCGAAATGTGACAATCAGACCTCAATATACTGTCCCCTGAAAGGCTGAGAAAAAGGCTTAAGGTACGGCACTAACTGTGGGCCTGACAACAAGTGCACACTGACTGACATTCATATAACATTTTCTTTTTTATTCAAAAAAGCATTTCCATTTTGTAGATGTATTACTCTATGCAGGGAATACTACAGAAACACACAAACAAAATGTAGTGATACCGAGAGTCACTTGCAAAACAAAAGCTTGCCAAAGGAGTCTACACACCTAAAAAGGAACCTGCAAAAAATCATCAAAAGACCTCTCACGAAGGATTTGAACACTACAACAGCTCCTAAGCCCGACAAAAATAGAACCTCTTCGATCTGGTCTAAATCAGTAGTTCCCACGGCAACTGATGCCACACAGCAGACCCCTGCCGTGAAGATGTGGGGCCAATTGTGTTTCTGCAGACATGCAAACAGTGAAAGGAGTGAACTTCTGCCCTAACACTACAAAACTCTGCATGGGTTAAAGACTATACGATCAGTGAGATTTTTTTTTCTTGGTCTCTTCTTTTCTTTTTTTTCTTCTTTTTTTTTGTCAATGCTTTGGCCAGACAATGCATTGTCTTTTAAGTCCTCTGTCAGCATTCCCTTCTCCATTATTGCTTGAAAAGTTCTTCAGTCATCTTGGAAGCATGACAGACACTTGGAAAGACAATTGGTTCAGCCTTCATGCACATACTTACATTCGCCAAAGATCCTTAAAAATGATATTTAGGATAACAATATTTAACAAAACCCAGCAATAAATGACAGTTTGAGCATCAATTTGTATATGGTGAATTCAACCTTTCGGAATCTAAACCAGCAATATAGTGCCATTCAGTCTGAATTAAAATGAAAAATACGATCACAGCTTGATTTCTTTTCATGGTGTTCTCCTTGAAATAAATAGGATAAAACTTATTTACAGCTGTACCATAACTGCAAAAATGAAGGCAGTATTAAAATATCTGAGGGTGGGAGGGGTGGGGATGGCTCTAACTTTCAGCTCAACAGAAATGGTATTAATAAAAAAAACAACAACCCTACTTATTGCTGTTTTTTGCCTTTGGGATTTATTTAGTTTGCAAATATTGAGAAGTAACATGGGTACCTTAAAGCAGTTTTTGCCAACTGATGTCACTGCCTATGCTGAATCAAACAAGACATTTAACCCATATTAAGGCACATATACTTGAATAACTTGAACTACAGAACTAATAATTAAAAAATATACACTTAACTGTGCTTTTGTTTGAAAAAACCCATTTGAATCAGCTTTGACTGTTTTTTCGGAGGCATGGTGAAATGATCTGTGACTGTTCATTAACAAGTAATGCAAATACTCACTGCCAAATAAACTTACTACAGCTATTCAAAACAGAAAATGCCAGGGGTTGGAGCAGAAAATCATAGCTATACTGAAAAGGCCCGGGGGGGGGGGGGGGGGGGGGGGCTGTTTTAGGCCCCCGGTGGGGTGCAGAGGCAACGCCCTGCTGAGGGGTCTGGGGATGCTGAAGAAAATTTGTCTTGCCAAGACACTTTTGTGGCCTCTCCTTGAAAACAAAGTTGATAATTAACTTCTATACAAAAAGATTCCAAATATGACAAAATATGACTTATGGCTTAAATATCAAACGGAAAATGTTATGCCAAGTACTTAGAATACATCTTTAAGTTCAGTAAACCACCAAAACAAAACAGGATGCAATGTATAAGTATTACTCACCAGTGATGTTAATCGAAAATAGTGGCCAAATTTTGGCCAAATTTCAATCACTTAATTTATAAGTTCAAGAATGAGGATTCCTGGTGGTGTTTTTTTTTTTTTTTTTTAAAGTCTTACATGGCTTAAATTCAGCAGAGTGTCAATGTCTGCACTAGCGCTGGATTGGAACAAACACCGAGCAAAATCAAAAGATGCAGTGGGCCAAATCTTATGATAGAAATCAGTGGATGGTGACACTGGGGCATCTGAAAAATGAAAGTCAATGGTTCTAGTGGATGAACCTGGAAGCAATAAATCAGTAACCCCAACTGAACAGATCTTGAGAAGAAAATCAGTGGCTGCAATAAGCGATCTTAAAAACGTCTATCAGCTAAAGTAGCAAGGTGAATATGGAACTGGAAATTAGTGAGTGGCTGCAGTGAGGCGAATCATGGTAACAGAAGTCAGTGACAGCAGTGGGGTCAGCTTTTCAATGACTACAGTGGGGCATTCTTGGAAGCAGAAATCAGTGGGATCAGTTTTTTTTAAAACCGACATTGGGGCGAGTCTTGGAAACAGAAGTCTATGTCTGCAGCAAGGTCAGTCTTTAAAATGAAAATCAGTGTTAGCCGAGGGGCAAGTCTTGAAAACTAGAAGCTGCAGTGGGTTAAGTCCTGAAAATGGAAATCAATAACAGCAGAGAGACAAGCCTTGGAAATGAAAATCAACTGATTATATCTGATTATTGTCTGTTCCTTAGTTGTTTTTTTTTTACTTCTTTGCAAATAAGCTTCTTATGTCTGTGGGAGTGGCTTTCCATTTCATTGGCCGACTGTTCTGGGAGACATATCACAAAATGGTTGGGGTATACACCAAGCAGCGCCCACTTCATTTGTTTTCTGCAGCCATTTTCGCAACAGACGATTCAATTCGTCCATCTCATCCATTTCTCCACTTGTTTTTCTTCAGGTCATTGTCAATCTTCCGTGCCCCTGCTTCATAGTTAATCAGCTCCATTTTTGACAAATATAAAGCATGACGATATGGTCTTCAAACATTGAAAGCAAAGAGGCGGATTTCAAATACGAGTGGCGTGAAAACCTGAATCGGAACACGGAACACGCACATGGAAAAAAAAAAAAGGAAACATTTGCTATACGGATCCATATCAATACAGGTCTCCCACCCCTGCAATGCAATGCACTTCCATTCAGAGAGTTACAATGGTCTGATACAGGGTGCATCAGGTCCCAGGATCATGTGCCAATTAAAGAATGTTTACAACAATCTGAAGCTCTGCACAGTTATAAAACACTACACTTACACTTGATCACAACAAAAAACACCAGTTCTCTGCCAAATTTTCGTCTTTACTCGACTTCATCAGGACTGTCACCTTGGAACACCTAGTAGTCCTCCTTCGACGTTTATCGTGTCATACGTCATCGTCTATACGTATTTATTGGTCTCGCGCTTATGTCGTCAAACCTGGAAGATTTTTGTTCTGTTTCTTCCTTTCTCTTTCTTCCTTTCTCTGTTTTTTCTTTCTCTCTCTCTCTTTTCTTCCTTTCTCTCTTTCTTTCTTTTCATTCTTTCAAACACACACACACACACACACACACACACACACACACACAGAGTTTGTCCGAGTGGCAGCAGGGGAAGTATCGTGGACACCACCTGAGCTCTAGTCCCATACATTTAGGCCGTCAGGGTAATTTGTTTTCAGTTTGTGGCGCCACAATCGTTCCCTGACTTTGCGTTTGCACGCATTCTTGGAGTGGCACTGTTCTATTGCAATAACCCTCATGTCTGCCATGGAGTGGTTGTTGGCTTGGAAGTGTTTGGCTACCAGGGTTTCAGCATGGCAGCCTTCCGTTTCTCTGGTCCCTTCATTTTTTATGCTTTTTTATAAAACACTCTGGGAAACTGACTGAAACATGGGTGAAGGAAACCACTGACTTTTCCCAGCAACACCAAGCTGTAGTTGAACAGGTGTAAAGGCTGGAGCATTTGATCAACTGCCATGATTAGGCACTGCAAACTCACAAATGTTCCCAAAAGTGGCGGGGGTACTGACAAATTGTTTTTCAACTGTCAACTACACATCACAAAAATGTCCAAAGTCAAGCACGCAACACAAGGGTCTGTTAAAACCCAGCAGCTGCACAGGTTTACAGGTGTCATCTGGTAAGCATCAGTGAATGCAGCTTGGACACTTCTAATGAGATGCAAGGATCTTGGAAATGTGCGACACTAGAAGGACCTTAATTAAAACCAGTTAAGAAGACTGAGGGGGAGAAACACAGTGCTATAAACAAAAGAATCTGTGAAGAAATTAAGATCACAAAGAAAAGCTGGATCAAACAACAGAGTGAGGACACTGACAAGACCTGACACAACATTGTAAAGAAAGCTTTTAAAGTAAGTGTTATTCAGGACAAAGACGGCAACTGATTTTAATCTATGTGCCCTTTGCGAAAAACATTTACAGAACCAAAGAAAGTTCGACCATGATTCAGACTTCAGCAAGGTGTCTAAGGGCACTATGGGCCACAATGAAGAAATTTAACTTTGGACAGAAATGTATCAACGCCATCCAGCAACTGTGCTCCACAGCCACTACTGCAGTGCCCCAATGAGAGAGAGAGAGAGAGAGAGAGAGAGAGAGAGCCAGACACCATTATCAGTTAACTATGGGCAAGTCAAACAGCATACCAAGGGCCCTAATCACACTTCTCACATACATACTCCACGTTATAATCACATCCCACTACCATGGACAGATCATGAACAGAGTCAGTACATATGACGGCCCTACTCAATTTTTCAAAACTCAACACAGCCAAACTCCACTGCTCGACTGTCATGGGTAGAGTCAGTACATCTGACAGCCCCTATCACACCCACACTGCTCTACACAGTCAGACACTACCAGCAGTGATCATCACGTGCAGAGTCAAACATATGATCACACACAATCACCCACACAACATTACACTCAGCCAAAGGCCACCACCACTGACCGTCATAGGAGGAGTCAGACAATACATATGATGACCCCGATCACATTTGTCACACAGCAGCATCTTCTCGGGGTCAGCCTTGCGGCGACAGATTCGACAACGTGCCATAAGGGCAGAGCGGTCCCAGGTGATGCTCTTGTCCAGTGAGGCCAGGTGCAGAAACACCTGTGACAGGCTGCTGCTTCCTAGGAGTGACTCCTCCCACCGCTCAAACACCCGCCTCCGTGTCTCCTTGTCTGGTGTGTCTGCAATTACATGACCAAAATCAGTCACAGGTCGCTAGCTTGTCTTTCTCCCTTTTTGTTTGCTCCATACAATGTACCAATCTTTTCTTCAAAACTGCCCATACATTATTATGGTAAATTTTAGAAATAGCTAACTGGACAGACACTATTATTATCCTACTTGATGAGTGCACACTAACATCAGGCTGTGAAGAAAAAATCCACTCCAGTAACTCATGATCTGACATAATTCTCATAGAGTAACTGTTCACTAGTCAGCTACTATTCAATTTTCAGATCTTTACCTTGTCTGCTGGGATGGTGGGGGGTAACAATAATGTCTAGTCAAGTATTTCTAAAAGTAATTTTAAAAAGGCAAATTCCTTTTTCTTTGATTTACCGGACTGGGCAGGTGCCAAAATGACCCAAACGGAGATGGGTAAAGGGAAAAGCTCCCACATCTAAATCTCAGATACATCAAACTAGAGATTGTGACCTGCCAGTCACTGTCCATTCCAAACGACATTCAGTCTTGTTCCTCAAGTCAATGGCCAGACAGCACAAAGAAACCTCATACTGCGGCATGTCCAACAGACATCACAAAGCAAATAGTACACCTCCTTAGACAGAGCCAGCAGAACACACTCAAAAGGCCATAATTTAATAATCCCCTTTTCAAAGTGATGAATAACATTGGCAAACATAATGGAATTACCACGACTATATCTATATTGGAAATATCAAGAAAGCGGGAGAGACCCCGACAGTAAAAGTCAGTTTGAAAAGGGGGGGGTTGCTGTCTGGAAACATCTATCCCACCCTGAGTCTACTGCATCTAAAAGCCATCAACATAATTAAATAAACCACACTTTCCATTCAATTTTCACAAACACCCACTTAAACAAGATATCAAAAACAATGTTACTTACCGTGTTTGTCTTCTTTTGAACTCTTCTTTTTTCCATCTTCTCCAGCGTCTCCTGCAACAAATTTCCTTTTGTTTATCCATGCCATCTATTCTTTACCCACTCCTGTAGAACCTCTCGGTCAGATCTCTAAAAATCGTCACAATACAAGATTAATTTAGCAGAAATAAAAAGAAACATGTTCCTGGGGTAAAAAAGACTTTACAGGTCATCTGGATCAAGAGGATCTTTACACTGCTTCAACGCACCTTACAAAAGCACCCACCACAGTCAAAATGATGAAAGACAGAGACGTCTACAACAAAACTGCTGATATTACTACCGTACTAAACCAATGGTAAAACCAAGCCTTAAGGTCGAAATGGGGAAAACACCTTTCTCAGAGAGAAAAAAAAACAACCAAGGATTGAAAAGAACTTTTATATCTAAAAGTAGTTTTACGCTATACATTATTCCCACTGGGTGCTGAAACTTGCCTTAATATCAAGGTCCATGCCCCCTCCCCACCCCCCCAAAAAAAAGAAACTGGGAGAGCACAAAGCTAACTTTGCCTCAGTTCCCAACAGAGCCAGCCAGAATGATCACCCTTTAATTTCACAACAGAGTGATCACCCTTAGTATGGACAGGCATATCATAAAATACTTTCAGATGTAACATTCCTTTTTTTCATACTTACCTGTCCAAACAAATGCCTGAAAACTGAAAAAAAAAAAAACCCAGTGCGAGCATGCTCAGATAAGACAATGTTTTTCCCCCTCCTCTTATTCACACGAGAATGTCTCAGTACAGTCCCCACCTAAGAACTCAGCACCAGAGGGTCAAATGGCCTTAAACAGGATTCCTTTACGAGTCTGGAGGTGTAATGCAGAGTCCCTTCTCTCCTTCAAAGGCTTAAATAGAAAATAAGAGAGCAAAACCAAGAAAAGGAAAGCACTGTAAGGATCAGGAAAAGGAGAAGACCCAAAAGGTGAGTAATGATGGCACCAGCGCTTTACACAAACTCAAGTACCCAACATCTTGTGAGAAATATTTTTTTCATACATGATCAAATAATGTCCAAACATATGACAAACACACAAGCAAAAGTAATGGCACTTTAAGATTACTATTATTTTGGGGGGTGGGGTGTGCATTATGGGGGTAAAATCAGTGTGGATGTGTAACCGTCTGAACAACCCACCACATCCCCCTGACAATCCTGGGCTTCCATGTCTTCAGTTATGTCATACAAGTAAAAACTGCCAGAACTAGTCTGTGATCTCCAACCTGCTGCCTGACAGATGTCGAGGATTGCGACACTTCGCCAGAAGGCACAACTAACAGAAAGAGCCTGGACTTCACGTGTCCTGGTATCCACTCTACGGAGATGCAGTTTCTGGCCATAGACTTAAGCCTACAGAGTAACCTGCCTAAGCCTTGAGCTTATCTTCTGGGGTGTAACTGAAGCACTCTGCTTGCCATGACATAAAAGAGTGGAGGAAGAGCCCAACTATCCTCTGTGGATAAGTCTTCAGTGTTCTGACAGAACAGTGAACCTACTCCATCTTTGATTGTCTGGGCCCCGAGACTGGGCAATATTGGAGCCAGCAAAGGCACAGTTACTGTTAGTGACTGCGCTTCAGGCCTCGCGATCTTGACCAGAAATGAAGTGCACATCAAGAATGTGACCGAGCTATCCTCATGCCACTTCAAGGACAGTGGGTTCCTGAAGAAAGCATGAACCTTGCTCAGTCCTTTGGCTCCAATGAGCCAATGATCATCATTGTGTTGTGAGTGAAGTGCAAGGATTAATACTGCTGCATACACATAGGTTTATGTCAGCACCTATACACACACTGACTATACATGATAAACATCATTAGACACATGATAAATATATGCTAAACTATTATTACACATATGATAAAGTCTTCATATCACATACCTTTCCTTTACTTAAAGCACGAGTTAAAGATAGCACAAGTCAAAGATGGCAAAGGCAATGGGGTGTGCTAAAGCTGAGCATGCAAACGGATACATTGGCTATACAATGTCTCAGTCAGGCATATCCCTTACCTAAGGGTGACTTCATGAAGCGCATCTCCACCCCTCTAGCTATCTGCACCAAGGCATGGGCCAAGTCTCTAGCCACCTGGTCCTCAGGCACATGTACAACTGCATCCCCCTTTCTGCATCAAAACAAAACCATATTCAAGATATGTTCATAGAGATAATTGTGCATGCATAATTATACATGTTCCTGACAATTCCTATCCTTTTGTCAGTACTGGGCTTTGGGAATAGAAGAAAGATGATGCACACAACAATCTTTACATAAACTTGATAAAGTAAATTGTGAAGGGTCACTATGAAAGCCTTGGCATTCCCTGGTGCGCATGCACATACATATATATATTAAATGTAGAAGAATATGTCAATCCAAACCAACAACAAAAAAGAGAAAAAAGAAAAAAGAAAAAAAAAAGGGGGAAAAAAAAGAGAAACAAAAGAAAGAAAATGAAAATTTTAATTCCATTTCTTTCACTACAGCTTTAACTCAAACAGAAACTTGGAGTGAATGATGTCAAGGCAAATGTGAAGCATTCAATGTTTTATACCAAAGACCTACTTGTCTTTCTTGGGGCTCTGTATTAGGGCAAAGGGCGCCTCATCTGTCTGAGGGCTGTAGCCTCCATTCTCCAGGGCTGCTCTCCACAACATCCTGTCCTTCACCTGGTAATACACACCTCACACAGTTCATACTGACCTGTCACCACTGCTGACACAGGCATTAACATCTGTAAAACTTGAATCTACAAGTAAAATAACATAATTCCATATCTCAATAAATTATCACCTACAGATGATCCTGCAACTCAAGAATTCCTCCAATGTTTATTCTTCTCCTTATATTATTGTATACCCAGATCAAAAATTTCCCTCATGAGCCAGTAAAACAGAATCACAGTAATGATAATCACTGTGACATGAGACACTCAACTGATGCACTATGGTACACAATTACGAATGAACATTAAAAATTAATTGATAACAAAGCCTATTTCTCTAATACTCATCATTGTTTATGTCTCTATGCCTTCAATTATAATGATCCTCTTGGTCTCTAGTTTTTCCTGATTTATGTTATATCACAGCTTTGAGAAATCTGGTTTGATAAAAGATTCTTCTTGCAGTCAGTCTATGGATGTATTCAGACAGGCAAATGATACTTTGATAAACCATGTAAAGTAGCTTTTGATTATGGTTAGCTGGCCAACTAAGATACTGCTTCAATGTTTTCTGATAGGAGGGCCAACTGAGCTTAGTTATCAGCAACTGTAATCATCTGCCTTAAAAAGTGGCCACTGAAATTGCCTAACTTAATGCTGACCTTAAAGTCATGTGCTTCTCTAACTTTCAACCAAGCAATATGTATAATAAAGTAACAGTAATAAAAATTTACATCATATACCTCTTGAATAATCAAGGAGCTCAAGGCGTCTATCAGAGCAAAACAAAAAAACATGCACACACAAAACAAAAAAAATCGACAAAAAGGGGCTCAAAATACAAATTTTAAACTCTACATTTATGCAGTTCCCCTCCTCGATTCACTCCCTACCACTGACTCATCCCTGAACCCTCCCTCCCCCCACCTCCGCAACAACCAATTTACTAGCCCTGGCACTATATACACACACAGTTTTCAAACACACAGCATGCAGAGACACATATGCTTAACAAAAAATTAACAATTTGTATGACACAGTCAACCTTTTCTTAATTACAACAACTGAATTCGGCCGTGCACAGGGCAAGGACAAGAACCAAATGACTTGAATGGTGTGAGGGTAGAGGATTGCCACCATAATGTATAAACAGAACTTAAAAACTTACCTTTAATGGCAGTAATACATCCACCAGCATGCTTAGGCCTCTACAATTTGGTGTGACTGAACCTCTGAGGTTAAATGTTTTTACATTCTACTTATTCTAACCTTAAATTTTAGTCATTTCATTGTATCATATACCTCTCACATTCTTGCAACAATCACACACACTTTCCCACAAACACATCAACCTTCTCACTCCTTACCTTTATCACCCCAAGACTTCCAACAAAGATGCGCTCTTCCAGATCCAACAGCGCATCTCGTAGAGTCAGCTCGATGGCTTCGCTGGCTGAGTCGCTCTGTGTGATGCCCTCTACCCTGCTGGGGGCACTGGCCCTTGTCTGGATTTGCGATTTGGGCATCTCATCCTCCTGAACCTTGGGCACCGGGCACAGGGTGTTTAAGGGACATGCATCAATGGTGAGGTTAAGGTAAGGGGTGAAGTCTTGCAGCATGCTGTGCAAGGCACTTTCCCTGAAGCCCCTCATGTTGAGGGCAGCCAGGAGGTTCTGCAGACACACCCTTGAGTCTATCACATACCATTTGGGCTGCTGCTGCTGCAGTAAGTGTTCTAATGGAGAACTGTCCAGTTTGGGCAGCTCCAGGTCTGGAGTAGATCTCCCTGTCTCTATCCTTTCTAAATTAGCCATTCCTTCTATACTGTTACGTTTTCTGTCATGTGCCCGAGACACTTTTTCCTTTGCGTCTGCATCGTTGGACACAGCAGACTGATCTTGTTCAGAGGAAAGCCTGTCTGGGTAGGTGTCTTTGCATACACTGGTGTCTTTCTCTTTTGGTTCTGACGCCAGTTTATCTGAGTCTGTATCACAAACAATGAGTTTCTCTTTTAATGTGGGATCAGCCTCCTCCTCACCATCACTGACAACCATGGAGTCACCATTCTTGACAATGTTCATCACCTTGGTTCCATCCTGCCCCTCAACTCTGTTCAACTCATTCTCCTTGTCACTGCTAGTGTTGTGGTCCTCTTGCCGGACCAGCTCCGGCATTTCCTGGTCCTCATCCACCGAGATGTGGGCAGCTGAGGAGAACAGGAACAGTTCGTTGTCTTCCACCATGACGGCAGGCAGGGAGGAGAACAGCCAGTAGCGCCTGTAGTTCCGGTCACGCCCCATGGGATACAAAGCATTGGTGCGCTGCAGATCCACAATCACCTGCAAGGCCTCCAGTTCTCGTTTAGCATAGTCTGCCCTCTTTTTGGCCTCGTCATGCTTCTCCTTTTCTTCTCGCCGCTGCTTCTGCTCCGCACTTTCTGGGGGATCGTCCAGCGGAGGCAGTTCTGGCAGCTCCTGTCCCTGTTCTTTGGCTTGCCTGTCAATCAAAAAAGATCCAATTATCAAACTGTGTGCTTTAGATTCTTTGTGATTGTGTGTGAGTGCATGGTGTACGGGTGTAACTGACTATAAGGCTCAGAATATGAGATGAATTAACGGGACGCTTAAGTTAAAAATAAGAAATGTATAAGTGTTCTGCGTTTTTCTTTTTTTTAAGTCCTGTTCATAGGTCTGGTTGTTTGTAGGGAACAAATAACTCTGACCCAGGAATGAGATGCATTCAAAAAATTTACTGGTGTATGTTACATTTTGCTGTCTCAGCTGTGTACATGTACCCAATTAATGTGGTTTTGCCAACTTCTCTGAACTATTCAATGCAATTCATTTGGGAGTTGAAAAATTTAAACATAAATTGGTAGGTCTGAGTCACATAAAGAAGTTAGGATGAAAAGAAAAGGAATGGCACATTTTGTTGAGGATAGTGATGCTGAAGATGATATGTCACTCACTACATTCCAGTGGGCATGGCGCCCTCTATTATACACACCGACTGTTAACCAATATGACATCATACTCTCAGGCTACCCACACCAAGCACTGCCTGAAAACTGCAAGTGTCTGGATCATTTCTTTTTGCTTTTACTCAGCCTTTCTTTTAAACTGCCCCAGAAGCAGATACCCAAATCACACTGTGGCGATAAAATGCATACTTGTTCCACTGTGGACACCAGCGTCAGAAAAAGAAATGTTTGTAAAGATTAACCAGCTGATACCAAAGGATATGACCCAGAGGTGCACCTTCTGTGAAGTATCCCTGGACAGCTTAACACTGAATGCTTTTGAGATTACAATGACTAAAACATTGTATGTGGACAGTAGTTTCAAGTTGCTTTGTGTTTGTCACACCTTTACTGACACTGTGATATACCTGTACAGTAACATACATTGTTTACACAGCAGATGCATGATGAACACATGCACCTGTAATACAGGGTGTGTAAAATCCATTTAAGAGAAGAAAGCATGAACACACAAATTGCGCTCACTTGAGAAAATGTATACAGACAGGTGTTTCCAGTGACCCTGCGTAAAGCATTCTTCGGGTACCATTGTATGCAGCTGTTGCAGAACACTTTAGGTAGGCTTTAACTTTTCATTCATCACTAATGCGCATATATCATCATAATCTGTATGAATATCTTAGTTATAGTATTTAGCATGCATATACTTGTCTTTGGCGACATCTTTGATGACAGTGACACAACATAGGGTGATCAGCCACACATACTCAACTGGAAATACGTTTAGATTTATGACTTCCCTAAATAAACTGCATTAGATTATGTGGTCTGCACCCTGTCCTCATGGTCTTGATGTCTCTCTTTTTTCCCCCTTTTTTTTTTTCATTTTTCATTTCTTCTTTTCCATAACCACTGTAATTTCCAATCCAGGTTTTCCTGTGTGTAGTGTTTAATCCATGTTTTCTGTCATGAAATGAGTAAGTTGCCACTGAAAGGAAAGTGATCAAGGAAGACACTACCTGTGTGTAGTGCCACAATTCAGCAAATGCAATTTGGGCATCTAGCAGTCTGTCACGCATAAACTGAATCCAAAAAAGGAACTTCAGCATTAGCAGTGTGGGGTTTTCTAGCAAGCGGCTACATTATGATCCAACTGAGACAGCACCCAGCGAATTGCTGGCATTTGAACTGTAACAGAATTTCTCTGGTAAAAGCGAAGTAAGAGTATGAAACAGTATGAAACAAAGTGTGAGACAACATAAAATCTTAAAGCTCACTTGATTTGTTCGGCTCTGGCCAGCTCTTTCAGCCTGTACTCTCGTTCCTTCATCTTCTCTTCCATTTGACGCTTGTATCTGAAATAGATGAAACAAGAAAACTTGTGTAACTAAATAAGGCATGAGGCCTTACTGATGCCTGCATTTGAAAAGATATGCACAGTGTATAAACAAGGCAAGATGCCTCAATGATTGTTACATCTGAAAGGATTTATAACTTATATGCGTCAGTTAGAAATGACAATGTGAAGACCGTTTTTCTACATTAAGCAGTAACTGTAGACATAAGTATTTTCCAGTTCAGTATGAAGACACCATACACACACGCACAAGATACTACATACTTGCACTCACAGACAAGACTGTGCTCAGAACTCTGTATATTGTTTATTCATACAATTACAAAAACTGCATTCTCTTCACATAAACAGCTAACACAGATACCCCCTGCCAATACTAAGTTGTTACACTCAGCTGTCAAAGCTTGATTTATAACAACTATCTAAATAACA
Organism: Conus canariensis; assembly: GCA_033310375.1. Taxonomy (NCBI): domain Eukaryota; kingdom Metazoa; phylum Mollusca; class Gastropoda; order Neogastropoda; family Conidae; genus Conus; species Conus canariensis. The sequence continues at coordinate 74,481,752 of CM065717.1, read as the reverse complement.
ATTCCCCTATATTTTCATTGCATTCTTCTCTTTGTATGTTTGTTTTTTGTTTGTTTTAACTGATGTTCCCCTTGGAAGACAGCTGAGTCTCTGAACGCCAAGTGGTCTTCCACATAGAACCAGACTCCCATCTTAGAGGAATCCTTTAGAAAGATCCAGTGTCCTGCCCTGGAGGGAGGATAGAAGAACAGCACCTGAGAGCAAGTGATAGCGTTTTCCCAATGGGGGGATCCATGAATGAGTGCATTTTGCAGGACCTCAAGCCTCTTAGTTAATGAGTGAGAGGACATATGGAGTCCATGGTCATCTGGGATGAGTAACCAGCTATTTGTGCCAATTTTTCAACAGAGAAGTTCTGACTCAAGAGAAGTATTAACTGGAGAGTAAAGAACTTTAGGACAATCCTCGCATAAGTCAAAATTAGGGCCAAACGTGGCAATATCCTGATGTAATGAAGAGGATAAAACCCATCCCATCATTTCCTGCAGTGGCCTGATTAGGGACTGTGCAGGGGCGTGGGGGGGGGGGGGGGGGGGGCTGCAGAGTCCTTCCCTTGAAATGACTTATGGGCCCTGTGGAGGGGCTGGAAGAACCACAGGATCCTGGAGCAGGGCCAAAGAGTTCGTCCTCATGTGCAACTTCCTGTGAACATGGCAAATCCACCTTCTGAAGAATGGCATGAACAGCCACATGTTTCCCTCCAGGAAAACTGTCTGCTGAGGGCCACGCTGTTGATTACTCCTTGGGGCCAGGTTCGTGATAGTGTCTTGGCTTATCTCAGTTGATCATACTGCCTGCTGCCAAGAGGATGAGTGCACTGATGAGGGAGAGCGAGCGCCCTGGTTAAGTGAATTGCTCACTGCTGAACAAGTGTCCACCATGGCTCTGGAGCTGAAAAACACTGTTCCTGATAACACACCAAGCCTGACAGTAGGCAAGAGTCATCTTCAGGCAAGGGTATACAAGTGTGATAAACTGTTGGCGGGATAGGAAGGGATGAGTCTATGATACCACAGGTCAATGCTTTAAAAGTATTGGTGGGGCCAGAAACGAGGAGTGCTACTGTGGGAGCCACAAACTCTCCTCCCTCCCCCTTCCCTCGGGGATACAGCAATGTGTATTGTGTCCCGCCAAAAAAATTGTCCCACATCAAATAAACTGGTTGTAAACATTCAGTCTGACATGCTGACCTACCAACCCCAAAATCCTCTCTATTTAAATAGACTGCTGGGGAAAATAAGTAGTATTATAGCAAAATGTGTAGTCTGGGGCAAAGATGTTTAAAACAGACAAAAGAATACCATGGCACTGTGCTGATTTGGTGACTGACACTGAACATCACCCAAAGCTAATCTGGTATAAACTAATTGGTAACAGACATAAATGAACATGGTCACTGTTAGTTGTGTTCATGTCATTTGCAAAAAACACATGTTATTTTCTTTGTCTGAATTTAGTGTACATTTTTCCTTTCAACAAACTGTTCACTAGATAATATGTTCTCCATGTCAGCATGTTTAGTGTTAGCATGCTGCGACTGCCAACTCAGACTTGTAAAATCATACTTGCACAGTGTTCAGTGTGCAAACTGCTTCCTTTTCCTTGAAGCAATGTGGCACGTATATGTCTCTTGGTAGCACAGCAGAAAAGTCAGCAAACCAGTCCTGGCTTTCTTCATGCCTTTGTCTGTGGATTGTCTTCTTCAAAACTTTATTCATAGGACTCATGCAAACGATTCCTTGAAATTTCAATACCAACTATCATCACAACAATGAACATGTACAACACAGCATACACTGTCATCTGCCTACTTGACTACAGCAGTTGAAGAGTGGGGAGCCTGAATGGGCATGTCTTCTTTTGAACAATAACCCACGTTTGGCAAGTCGGAAACGTGGATTGGACATGTCACTTGGTTCAGAGTGCTGCTTCACAATTATTCATCAGACTTTCTTATTCTACCGACTGAAGGTTACGTAGCTTCAGCCCAGAATGCATAGTTGCATAGCCTTGCAGACAAACGAGTTTTCACTGATGGTTGTAATATAGTATAGTCAAGTCTGAACATGGTACAAAATGACACCATAAAATACAGATACAGTGTAAAAAAAAAACAAGCATCTCATATACCCTTTCAAATGGATTTTGTAGCTAATAAAGCACATAATGTCATTACCAATTTTAACTAATCAATAAGATGGACTTGTTCCTTGTTTAAAGACTAGCCACAGAAATGTAGTAAAAAAATTTTTTTTTTAAAGTGTAAAAGGACCTGAAAAAAAAAAAAAAAGCAGTACATACTGGAGAGCCTGATCCTCCCGAATACGGCGCACCTCGGCCCACTGAAGCAGCTTCAAGTCGTACTTTTTGACACGCAGTTTATCATACGTCTCTTCAACGATGTCTCGTACTGCCGCGTAAGTCATCACCTGCTGTACAAGTGTTGTCACAAGGCGTAACTTGTCGTCTGTAAATAGGCAGTGCCAGCTGTGGTTCAATTTCAATCCTATCACAATACTTTCAAAAGGATAAATATCACCAAACAAGCGATGTGTAATTAAGCATGATGCTCAGCCAAATCACATTTAAATTGTGGATACCTGCAGTACACAGGTGTAGGCAATATCTGAAGTAACACTTTACTAAAAACAAACATATTTCCTCTGAAAAGACAGTTATAAAAAATCCGGTCAGCATCTGTATGAAAAAAAATATGACGATGTAAAATGGATACATACGGGATCTAAAATCGTTGCCAGCATATCTCTACATAAAAACTGTCCACAAAAGACACACAAATCCTGCCTCCTTAAAGTGCAGTTTGCACCATCTTTACCAGTGAACACACACAAAAAAGTACCCAATCATGAAATTACTTTCTGGCCACCCTCCCAATTCTAAATTCATCATAACTCTGCATGAGATCCTAAAATCTTTATGGCATTTTTATGTATAAAAAAGCACTTTCAGCACTAATTCCAACGCTGATTTCAAAATTTCCTAAAAAGTGAACAAAAAGGAAGCCTTTGTTGTAATGCCTGCATGCATTTTCTCACCTGGGCTGAAATCAAAAACATTTCCAGCTTGTAGTTTCTTCAACAGGCCTGGATCCTGTTTTCTCAGCTCTAGTCCTGGATCATCCAGTGAAGAATAGCCCCCTCTTTGCTGGTATCGAAAGCGAGCATTCTTGCTATTGGCACGCGCTCCAGATGACATGAGATGTAACCGCAGCACTTCAGTCAAAGTGAACTGGTCCAACAGGGTGTCCTTCAGAGGCATTCCTGTACCAGTACACAGCTTCATCAGGACCAGCACATATATATAGCAATTCAGTCTGCTTGTACTCTTCAAAGAAATGTGAAAGCTCAATTTATTACCGCTATTTATTAGTAACAGTACATAATTATGAACACTTATTTTACTGCGTCTCACAAAAGAAAACGGACTCAAACTGGTATGTACGCACACACACTGTTCCAGCTTACCGAACGTCAGTTGCGAGAACTGGGCGAACAGGGTGGCCGACCGAATCAATTCATTATTGGACAGACAATCCTCCTCTTCATTCTGTTCATCATCACCTGCAAATACACACACAGTTCACTCACAATTTCAGTTTAATTTTTCCTTGCCACTAGTCAAAGCATGGGGGATAACAGTAGGATACTACTAAGGCCAGAAATAGCATATGCACTTACAAAGACCAAAAAATATCATTTATATAAAAATACTTGAGCACCTGTACAAGGTTATGTCAGCACCATCACCAAAAAAAAAGAGCAAGTTCATAATGAAAATATGCACATTAGTAGTTAAGTGAAACAGGCTGAGCAAAGTACGTTAGCTGTGATTAATCATCTTCATCAGGGGCAATTTCAGGGAATTTTGAAGGGAAAGGAAAAGGATAGGGCCTGGGTGTGGGTGAACAGAAGGGGTGGCCAGATGAGAGATTATAGGTATTCCATTGCAACTAAATTTAAAAACTACCGACTTAGTGTTCTTGGACAATTCTACAACTGGATCATGTCTTCGCTTAGCAATCCACTGTGCCAACACTGGCATAATAATGTGGTATGCACTGCCCTTAACTTCTAAAGCAACCACGAATTTGCTTCTTTTCTGATCTCAGATCTTTTGGGGATTAACTGTACTATTTTTATTTCTATTCTCATCCCCCATCTTTATAACCTATGATTGTATTCCAAATAAGTCTTTTTTCCTGATGAGGTACTGACATGTTCTGGGCAACTTGAGCCTCTTCATCACATGTCTAATCTTTTTTTCTTTTTTTAAAAATCACACTTCAATGCAGACCACAATAGTTAACAAATTTCTGACAAAATGGTGCACATGGAAAATATTTGATATCTTTAAAACTACAAAGAGCCCAGGTCAGTATCTGGAAAAACATCAGTTGACCTGTGGATTTTTCCAAAGGAGAGCGTACACATGTACTCTAAGTCTGAAATGCGTGAAAATATGACCAGTCAGCATACTGCAGTCAGGCCTGGGAGGGAAGTGGTTGCAGCATGGATGTGTAATGGTTACAATTTACAACTTCTCTACTCTTCATATTCTTCGTTTATTTTTCTCAAGGGATCTCATCTACATAGCATGTATGGACCACAAATCTGGATCATTTGTCAATACTTACCCTCTAAACCTCGTGAAACTGCACAAAGATCTATACTTCATTTGAGTTATCCTACTGAACAACAGTCAACAACAAAAAAAGACAGAACTGGGGTTAAAAAAAAAATTTTTTTTAAAGAGAAAAAAATGAATTCCATTACACCAAGGAGTTTCACGAAACACTTACTGGTCCAAACAAATGCCCACTTGGCGTGAAGCATCGACTTATCTTTAGGATCCTAAAAAAATAAATGAAATGAAACTGAGAAAGCAGGGAGCTGACCTTGCTCCATTCCTAGTTTGACAGCATAAGTGATCGTCCTTTGTAAGTTCACTTCATCAAAACATATTTGAAACTAGCTCAGTTTTCCACCTTTTCTCCACAAAGCAGAGAGATGGGAGGGCATCTTAGTGTTTGGACACTTAAGTATTTTGTAAAACTGCTCTTAATCATAAAAATTCCTTTTTCTCATACTTATGTGTCCAAACAAATGCCAAAAAATCAAAAAGGATGGTGGGAAGCATGCTTACCTGATCAGGAAGACATTGCACCCATATGGAAATGTCACTGAAAGTTCAAGCCTAGTACTTGGTGTCAGTGGCCACTAATGACCTTACATGATGCTCTCTATACCTAGAAGTGAAAGGTTTAGTCCCCACTATCCCTTAAATAAAGGCATAAAAAAAAAAGTTACAAGAAATAAGCGAAGGTAATGAATTTCTCAAGCTCTGCGACAGGGAAAGAAGACCCTTCCCACAACATTAGTGGGAATCCATTGCGTCTGAAAAAAAAAACAAAAAACAAAGTAAGCTGATAGAGCAGAAAAGGCAAAAGGAAATAAAGAAAACTAAGCAAGTTCAAATGATTTGATGGAGTGAACTCACAAAGGGTGATCACCAGGAATGGAGGTGAAGTTATCTCCCAGCTCTTCCAAAAATTTTTCTTGAGAGGATCCTAATGAAAAGATTATGTTCCACGCCAAATGAGAAATGGGGAGTTTGTGTTATACTCCCTGTTTGGCTAGTATACTTACCATGTCAGACCATAGCATTCAACGGCAGTTAGCCAGCTCTGTCAGGCCGAATTTTTTCCGTGGCCAATGCAGTCATAAGACAGTCACGTGATGTCACCCCACTTCCGGCCCCGGAAGAAGCCAGTGTCAACTTCCTATAAGTCATTCAGCGAGGCCTGGTGTATGGTGACCCCGAGAACCTTGGCGCCAGAGGGGAAGGTAGGGAGGGAATTAGAGTCTGACATGGTAAGTATACTAGCCAAACAGGGAGTATAACACAAACTCCCCATTTTGGCGTCATATACTTTACCATGTCAGACCATAGCAGAATTTAAAGGAATCGGAGGAGGGCGAGCGCCCTAGTGGTTCTTGGGGTTGACCGATATGGCTGCATTGGCCGCCACAAAGGAAATCCCCTTAGACCCATCAGCTCTGGTCATGCGGATATCCCTCAGGTAAAAATTAATGAAGGGATTTTCCGAACGCCAGTAGGCTGCCTCCAGCAGGTGGCGCACGGGGACAGAGTACTGGAACGCTGTGGAAGTGGCCAGTGCTCTGACCTCGTGGGCCCTGGGTGATAGGACAGGGAGATCCTTGTACGCCTGAGCGTAGGTAGATCTCACCGTCTTGGAGAGCCACCTGGAGATAGTTCCCGCCGAGATATCTCTAGTATTGTTGGGGTTGAGGGAGATAAGGAGTCGTCTCTGGGAGGAGCGCCTGGGGCGTGTGCGTTCCCAGTAGTACCTGAGACACCTGGAGGGGCAAAGGTCCATGTCTCCATCTTTTTCTCCCTTTCCCAAGATGTCAGAACTCCGGAAGGAACTTGAGAGAGACTGAGCCGTCCCTGTGGAAGGCGATATCTGTGGGGTCACCGCTGAGGGCGTGAATCTCACTTCGTCTTCTGGCCGAGGCCAGGGCGAGGAGAAAGGTGGTCTTAAAGGAGAGGAGGTCAAAAGGAATAGAAGCAATGGGTTCAAAAGGGGTTTTTCTGAGGGCATCGAGGACCGTAAAAAGGTCCCAGAGGGGAATGCGCCTAGGGGACTGAGCTTCCCGTAGAGCAACTCCTCTAGACACCTCTCTGAGGAGAAAGTCATTGTCAAAAGAAGGGCCCCCCAGTTGACGAATGGTAGTGCAGATAGCTGATCTGTAGCCCCGAATGGAGCCAGCCGACAGTTTAAGGGAAGAGGATAGGTGGGAGAGGAAATTTCCTATTTGGATGTTGGAGGGGCAGTAATGGGGAACAGAGTTATCTGAGCACCAGGTTATCCATCTCTCCCAACGGTAGTTGTAGAGGGATTCGGTGCTGGCTCTGCGAGATGCCGAGGCGAAGTCCCGTAATCCCTGAGAGGCCCCTGCCCCGGCTAGTGTGTCTAGGACGGACTGGGGTCTCTCCGAGTGGGGGGTAGATGCAGATGTTCGCAGTTGGGCTGGCATAGAAGCCACGCGTGTAGGCGAAGCATCTTGGGATTGGAGTGAGGAAGACCTGACCGGGGTTGTCTCAGCATGTCCCAGCGAGGGCTGAGCCGGAGGGGGGGAACGTGGGTGAGGGACTTGGGGTCCGGGAACCAAGACTGGGTCGGCCACCATGGCGTTACGAGGATCAGCCTGGGTCTTTCCAGCCTTGCCTTCCTGATCACCTTGTGTAGGATGGGGAAGGGGGGAAAGGCATACGCCAGTAGGCCCGTCCCGGGGAGGGATAGTGCGTCGACTGCATCCGCCTGGGGATCTGGAACGGGAGAGACGTACAGGGGCAGGTGATGGTTGAAGCTGGTGGCAAACAGGTCGATCATGGGCACAAACCAATGGTTGCGCGACACCAGCGAAGGAGGGCCTCTGTTCTGAGGGAGAGGCCTATGGAGCGGGCCTCTCCCCCTTTGTTGACATAGCAAGCTACCGACGTATTGTCCGTGAGGAGGAGAACAAGTCGGTGCGCGACCTTGTGCTGGAGTTGGAGAAGGGCTAGCCTGACCGCTTCCAGCTCCCACTCCCCGAGGCGTGACTGTCCTCCACGTGGGCCCCCCAGCCCAAGTTGGAGGCGTCTGTATAAAGTTCCAGTGGTTGGGTTGGGTTGGGAGGGAGATGGGGACCCCGGTGGAGAGAGTGGCTGGAGTGAGCCGCTCCTCCGTCGCCGAAATGAACCAGTGTCCGAGGGGAATGACCTGGTCCCAGCGGTCGGAGGTCTGTGACAAACGTCGGCGGAACTCCCTCTGAAGTTGGCGTTTGGGGACCCGCCGCAGGGGAATGAGGGGAGACAGGGACTCCATCATTCCTAGGAGGGAGGACAGGGTTCTGGCCGAGGTGTGGGGTGCCTGTGACAGGCAGGAGATGAGGTCCACTATGCGTGCAGGCCTCTCCGGGGTCTGCCAGACGAACCGTAGGAATCGTCTGTGGGCCGGGTGAATCAGGATCTGAAAAATAGGCGTCCTTCAGGTCTACGGATGTGGCCCAGTCGCGATGATGGATGGAGTCTCGGATCTGGGTGGGGGTCTCCATCTTGAACTTGGTGGGCCTGAGGAACTTGTTGAGGGGCGAAAAATCTAGAATGGGCCTCCATCCTCCCGAGGCTTTTGGGATCACAAAGAGTAGAAGCCGGGGTTTGGGTGGGAAATCTCCGAGATGGCCCCTCTTTTGAGGAGGTCTTGGACTTCCGTGCGAAGAGCTTCTGCTTTGGCGGGGGAGGGTTCGTTGGGGGAGGGAGGGGGAGATAGCATGAGGGGGGGGACGCTCGTGGGCCCAAGGAAGGCGAAACCCTTCCTGTAGCACCGCCACTATCCAGGGGTGAGGCGTATGCGTCTCCACTGGTGGGCATGCCGGGAGAGGCTGCCCGCCAGGGGGGGCGAGGGTCTGGGCTGGTGGGTGGGGGATAGGGCGAGGGGGGGTGCTACCTGATCTAAGTCCCCCTCGGGCTGTCTCCCTAGTCAGCTCCGGGAGCGTGACTGTTGGCCTAACCGAAAATTTTGCTGATGGGGTTTTGGCTTAGGCCTTGGGAGAAGATTAGGTCGCTTGGCGGGCCGTGCGGTGCGGGAAGGCGATTGTCTGGGATAGGGTCTGTGCCTGGGGAAGGAACGAAGTGGGGGTCTAGCAGGGCGTGGCGGTGGCCTGGGCGCAAAGGACACAGCCTGCTTGCGTTCCTCAACTGCTTGTGCTATGACGTCAGCCGAGTAGTCGCCAAAGAGCGACTGGACCTGGCCCGGGATGCATCGCAGGGCTGCCTTAAGCGTCGGGGAGAGAGAGGTCCGCGCCAGCACGGCCTCTCTCGCGACCAACAAGCAGTTGAAGTGGCTTCTGGCTGCGCTGTCCGCCGCAGCCGAAAGGTGATGCGAAATCCTGTTAACTAGGTGTCGCATGAAAGGATCGCTGAACAAGCGAGGGTCAGGCTCTTGGTGCGCCTCAGAGCCCGGGTCCCCCGGTACTGGGATGGCACCATCGTCCTCCGGCCATAGAGCCTCCGCTCGCTGAAGGGGCATGTCCAAGTAGGTGTGTCCCGCCGTGGTGTGGAGGATGCCCATCCTGGCTACTCGGACCCATTCCTTTAGGTTCTTAAAGGAGATGGCGCCGGAAGTAGGGGGGGGCAGGTGGGGGATCAACCGACGGTCCGACTGGGAAATGCCCATCTCCCTGGTCACGGGATTGTCCGTAAACAAGGAGGCGACTGAGGGGTTCTTGGGTAGATTGGTCTAGATCTCTGGGCCGGGGGAGAGGGAGAGAAATTCGTCAGCGGGTGCGGCCTCTCTCCTAACGAGGTCTGGTCGCCACCGTTCTATCGTGCGGACATCGTACAATGAGGTGGGGGCTAGCTCCTCGTCATCGTCCGCCTCAGGGAGGTACTGGTCCTGAGAGGGTTCATAGCACCCGTCTTCAGGAGGTAAGTCGAGGGGTGCCTGTAGTGTGTCCCCGGTGGCCCTATAATCGGCGGCCGGGACATCGTCCTGCCGATAGGACAGCGCCCGAGGAGGGAGACCAAGGTCGACCCAGGTAAGTGAGGCCGGGTGCCACATTCGACCATGTAGCTGGTCGTGCTGGGTGTTGGCGTTAAGCCACTGGTCTCTCTCGGGGGCATAGAGCCACCGGTCCCCGGGGAGGTAAACGGGCTGTGGCGGCCCTGGGGAAAAACCATGGTAGGTAGGCCGCACTCAAGGTCTGACCAGCGCGTTGGGCGAATGCGTAGGTCAGACATCCGCCGAGTCGTAGCCACGAGACCCTCTTCTTCTTGTAGGCAGAAAGTCCCCGGGGACCCGGGTAACCTGAATCACTGTTGGGGGGGGGCTTGAGAGGCCGTGGCCTGTCGTCCCCGTCCAGGTCTGTGCACTGCACCATACACGTCCTTGGAATGGGCCTGGGAGGGCCATAATGGTATGGAGGAGGATGCGGAAGTCGAGCCCCCAACCCGCGAAAGTGCGGATTGGTCAGGATGCGGTCCCGTGTTCCTCCCCCTGGAGGAATATGTCAGGTTACCCTTGGTCCCGCTGGTAGATCCTCCCCCCGGAGGAGCGGGACCGCGGACGTTGCCCAAATGGGGATCCGAAAGGTCGGTTCCCCAACGTCCAATACCCCTAGGGAAGAAGGTGACGTTCGATCGGGGTAGGTCGACCGTCCTTGTGCATGGGCACGGCCGGGCCCATGGCGCGGCGTGCCCGCACGCCCAGGATTATGGACACCACCGAGGTCGTGCGTCGGGGTGACCATAAGGCTGCTTCCGGAGTCGAAGCGCTCCTCGAGCTCAGGTGTTGGCTGCACCTGTGCCCGGTGGGGCCGAGCGCTATGAGTGCACGTATCAATTTGGGGGGAAAAAGAGATACGTGACTCATCAAGGCGAGTGACGGATGGTGATTCCATCCCAGATCCGTCACCCGTGCTGGTCCGCGGCTCGGCAAGGTGCCCCGGGGGCCGAGATTCGCGTGACTCAGCATGATAGTTAGAAGTCTCCGAGCGAGTCCGTAGGCTAGAGGGCAAGCTGGCCGATGGAGAAGGGGTGGGGGAGGGCGAATTCCGTTGGCTAGTCTTTGCTCGGCCGGGCCCCTTGAGGGGAGCCTTGCCATTAGACTTTCTGGGCAGCACCTTGAGGGGAGCTTTGCCCTTAGACTAGCAGGCAGATCAAATGAAAGGCATTTTGAAATGGTGGCCGCTTGCCTATCAGCCTTGGGACGCCGCGGTCGTGCGTCCGTCGGTTTGGTAGACGAGGAAGATCACGCGTCCCTTCCGCGGAGAAGTCGTCTCTGTCTACCCGAACCGTACGTTCATCAGTGCGAACGGATTGCTCCGAGATGGAATCGACCCGCGGGTTCTCCGGGAAATTGAGCGAACTCCGAGCAGTGGAGTGGCTCGACCCGGCGGTGTCCTTCACCATGTTGGGCACAGGTGGATAGAGCAAACCCGGAACACACGACCGCAAAGAGGAGACAAGGTGGCCGATCGAGAAAATCAATTAATCTCGATCGTCCGTGTGGTGTCGTGCAAAGTGCTCGAGAGATCGACTGAAAACTCGAACTACCCGTACACGCCACCGGTCGTGTGACTGGTATGGCTATTAATAGCAATCTCTACACGTGGAGTATCACTGTGTATAGGTGTGATAGTTCTTGGGCACTAAATCTTAATAAGCAGATCAGTGTCACACACCCTTACTCGAACACGTTCTACCTGTGAAGGGTAAAGAGTACAGGTGTGATAGTTATTGAGCCCTAAACCTTAATATGCGGAACCAGCACAAAATGCGTGCTGAACCCGAGGCTCGGCAATATGGTGGGGGAACACGACCGGCGAGCGGTGCCGACGATCGCGAGTAACAAAGTCGCGAGAGTGCCGGTAAAAGAGACAAATCTTTAATAAATACGCTCCCGAGAGTGCCGGTAAAAGAGACAAATCTTTTAATAAATACGCTCCCACCATGAGCCTCACACGGCAAAAATACTCAGGGTCTAGTGCAAGCCGGAACCAGCACAAAATGCGTGCTGAACCCGAGGCTCGGCAATATGGTGGGGGAACACGACCGGCGAGCGGTGCCGACGATCGCGAGTAACAAAGTCGCGGGAGTGCCGGTAAAAGAGACAAATCTTTTAATAAATACGCTCCCGAGAGTGCCGGTAAAAGAGACAAATCTTTTGATAAATACGCTCCCACCAAGAGCCTCACATTTGCAAGCCACAACTGAATCAAGTATAGAACAAAACACAGCAAAGTTAACACAAAGGCAAGTATAGGCGAGACAGAGCACAAGACTTATCTTGCTTTGACGGCAGGCCGAAGATGAATGACTTATAGGAAGTTGACACTGGCTTCTTCCGGGGCCGGAAGTGGGGTGACATCACGTGACTGTCTTATGACTGCATTGGCCACGGAAAAAATTCGGCCTGACAGAGCTGGCTAACTGCCGTTGAATGCTATGGTCTGACATGGTAAAGTATATGACGCCAAATATGACATTTGCCTGGACAGGTAAATATGAGAACAAGGTGCAGCATTATATGATGCTGCACAAAGAAGACAGAAAGCGGTGCACAATCTTTCCTGCTTTGCCTCAGACCTGTGGGTTTTTTCTCTGCCTCATCCATCTGTTCCTTCTCCAGGGCCTGGTACTCCTCGGCCTCCTCCTCCTGCAGGTTGAACAGGGCACACAGCAACATCTGCAGCAGGTCGCAAAGTGGGCCCTGGGGATCTGATTCCATCAGAGCCATCTCCACCTCCTCTGCAACAACATCAGACCACACCACCTTGAATAAGTCAATTGATTTCCCATCATTCCGTTCCAAAATAAATTTTCTTTCTTTCTTTTCTTAACTGAACTTTGATGTGGTATGTTTTATGTTCACCTGTGCCCATGCAATTCACAGATCTGATAGCCCTTTATCAAATCTGAGAGGAGTATATTCACACAAAGGAGAGGAATATGTAAAGGTGTAGACGATTCTGTAAGTGGCATCACAGCCCAAACCATTTTTTTTTTTTTTTTTAAGTCTTTGCAATACCCAACACTTTACTTTCTTCATTTCAACATTTTTTTTAAAATTCACTTTTTAGTGTCTGTTGCAATTACTGTGTCAGTCTCTACACCACTATAATTATGACTGCATGAGTTATGCAGTTCAAAACTTCTTTTTTTCCCTTTTCTTTTTAACTTAAAAATATTCACTTTATGGGGTCTGCAGTCATGTTTTTTTTTTTTTTCATTTCTGTGTCAGTCTCTATGCCACTATGATAATGATAGCATGGGCCCCCTGAACAGTGCATTTACCCCTTGAGAAAAGCTCAAGTGGCTTTTGCATTTCTGTGATAGTTCAAATAAAGCTGAACATCCACACAACCTCCGAGCAAAATTTTGAGGTACAAAAGGCAGATGTACATTGAGCATAATGTATATTAACACCAATATATTATTTAATTTTCTATGTATTCTACGTGAAACTTCTCTTGACTTTTTTCTTCTTTTGGATCTGGGCAACACAAATCATGATTTATGGTTGGGCCAGATGGTGGTAACAAATAAAGGAAACAGATGTTCCCAATCAAAACTTCAGTTGAAACTGTGAACAGGCTATGCACACAGCGGATCAGCAGATGTGCTACTGTGTGAACTGAGCAATTACGAAATGAACCATCTTTTCTATTTCCCCATTTCTCTTTTCAATGACAAAGAATTTGTGGGGAACAAGCATAACAACAGAATGAATTAACCCCAGCTGGACGCTTTTTCGTACATACATATATGTGAATGTATGCGCTATCGTCGTAACATCAGTTTGTTTCAACTTATCACATCTGTGGGAGTAGCTTTTTAATGTGTTTTTTTCTGTTATTGTTATCAGATTTGTTTTCAAGAAATGTCGATCATTTTACACTGAATACAAGTCCCCAAGATCATGGAAATTGGGACACATAATGCTCTTCGTCTCAAGTGCACTGTTCACCTGTATACCCACAAAGCTGCATGTGGCATGTCTCTGAGCACACACTACTGGTCTGTCTAGATCAGGTGTCACCAACTCACTCCATGTGAATCCCTTTGGGAAGAATTGCTTGAAGTCGAAGACGCTCTTGAAGGCAGTGACATATTCCAAGACCAAGACAGCATCTCCAAACAGGTGTGTTGGCACACGACACCGTATCTCCTTCAGCTCAGGTAAAGGCTGCAACAGTAGAAATAGAACACAGGCATATCAAGTCTGTGAGAAATGCCAACTTCCTACAAATAAATACCTGATGAAGGAAATGGCACAAATAATGGCAGAAAAGACCAGCAGTACTTTGCCATGCAGAGAAAAATATTGCGAACAGACTTGTCAATTGAACTGAACCAGCTCTCTATTCTATCATTTGTTACATGCATGCATGTAGAATGCATGTAGATGATGTATGTTACCATACATGAAAGATGTGCCCTTTTTGACACATAAACACATTCCTGTAGATCATCTTTTCCTTACTTTCAGGCCAAAGAATGCTCTAAACATGAAAATCCTTTGTGTGTTTGGTGTATACAGAGAATTTATTTCTTTAACTTTCAAACACATGAAAGCACTTCAGACTAATCTGCTGGATGGCAGTGCTTGTCAGCCTGTAGATGTGTTATATAACCTTGCCTGCACATGTTAATTAAGTGCTGTTGAGGAATGGGAAACTACAGGCTTTTGCTATTCTCGTGGATCAATATGGACTAAACTTGAAAAAGGTCACGGCAGTTCACACAGGTTTGCCCTTTTTACTTCTGTTACTGATACCTTAAGGTAAACTATAGATAGCCGTGTCCAGTCAACCAGTGAAAAAATTAGAAAGGTGTTTACAAAAAATACATTACTTTCAGCATAAATTAATTCTAATAAAAAACATTTAAAAGGATATGCACCAGAAGTGAAGAACATGCATGCCTGATTCAAATTATGCATAAATCTAGTTGCAAAGCGAGAGGACTGCAGGCGGAAATCTAAACAAATCTTAAATAAATGTTAGCGAACCGCCCAGAGAACGTGGACAAACGAGTCACAAGACATTTCACAGTCAGTTAATTTCCTGGACATCACTATCTCCCTCAAAGATGGACTGCTTCAAACCTCAGTCTTCTACAAACCTACTGATGCGCACTCATACCTGGACTACACATCTTCCCACCACCAGTCCACTAAAAATAGCATTCCATATTCTGAATTCCTTCGCCTACGCAGACTGTGCTCTAGCGAAGAGGATTTCACTATACAAGCAGCCAAAATGTCTGATTTTTTCACCAACCGTGGATACCCTAGTGCCGTCATCAGTGATGCTCTCAGCCGCACTGCAGCTATATCCAGAACATCTACTCTGGAAACTAAACCTCCCAAAGAGACAGACAGACCCACTGCCTGCCTTCTCTTCCATCCTCACAATCTGCCCATCTGCAGGATCCTGAAGTCTAACTGGCACATAGTAGAAAATCATAAACCTGCCTTTGAGACCACACCAATGATCACTTTCAAACGTGACAAAAACCTCAACGACCTACTGGTGCGCTCTAAGCTGAACAAAATCTCAACACCTAAGCCACCAGGTACTTTCCCCTGCTCAAAACCCAACTGCAAAATCTGCTCTCTCACCAAACCAGACACCATCCTACATGGCCCCACAGGCTCTTTCACTATTAAACGCACTTTCTCCTGCCAGAGCCACAACATTGTGTATGCCATCCACTGTCAGCTGTGCGGTAAGATCTATGTAGGTGAGACATCTCGCACACTTGAGACGCGCATCTCTGAACACCTGGCCGACATCCGCCACCATCGGCCCAAACCAGTCGCTCTACACTTCAACCATGCCCAACACAACATCAACCATGTCAAAGTCTTGGCACTTTGGCAATCTAAGAGTGACAGCTTGGAACGCCTTATGCAGGAATCTCATCTCATTGCCAAACTGGGCACCGTCCACCCTCATGGCATCAACGTCCAAAAGTAGTATGTACCATTCCATCTCTGCAGCTCCAGCCTGAAATATCCCCCACCTACACACACCCATACCACCCTACCTCCCTCTGTTTACCTCAGACATAGGTTGCAGCTATCATCATCTTCCCCTTTTCCTACACTCTCTGAGTCTCTCCATTTGCTACATCAATCGACTTACTCCCCCCTCCCCTAGTAATGATGTGTGTAGGGGTGTTGGTGGATATGGCGGTTGCTGGGGGTGGAGGTGGGGGTAACCAATGAATAAGGCTGATATTACAAATGGAACACACACACACACACACACACACACACACACACACTCACACATAATAAATAGAATGCTGGCTCCTTTATCGTTGGTCGTGAAAGGGGGGGGGGGGGGAGAGAGAGAAGAGAGAGAGAGAGATTGTGTATAGGTGTGAATATGTTTCCCCTCCCCCTCCCCCAGTTAGTACGTAAACCCATCCCCTTCTTCCCACCACCGTCATAGCATCTACACCTTAAAGTAACATGTACCAACCCACCACTTCAATCTCAGCCCATAATATCCTCCCACCACACACACACATACTACCTTATCTCCCACTATTCACCTCACACAACTTATAGCTATCTTATTTATGCATTTATTATCATTATTATTATTATTATTTTATTATTATTATTTTTTTTTATTATTATTATTATTATTTACTGATTTTTTAATTTATTATCATTTTTAATGTTTCATTTATTTATTTATTTGATTATTATAAAAATGTATTTTCTAAATATATTTCTGTATCATGCTTTCATTACCTTAACCTTCACTATCGTTGTTAGCAGTATCATTCAGTAATACTATTGCTAGTATTGATACTACCACTGGCATTGACATCACGATCGCCTTCGCCTCTGGGACTGTTGCCACGGCAACCCTGCTGTTTAAGAATCCTCTAACCCACTCTCCTTTCTCCCATACCCATACTTATTGACGCAGATTGGTAGTAATCTTTTTTTTTTTTTTTTTTTTTTTTCTCAGTATTTTGACCATTATCAGTATTCCTATCAGTAATATTATTATCTTCATTACGACTTTGACTCGCTCACTATTTCCCTTCCAACAGCCTCGTTCTCATTCAACGCCTTCTTCCTTGCGCTGAACCCTACGAAGTGATCTTAAGCGATCAAAGCTAAGTGAATTTTCATTGTTTTATTCGTTAATGTCTCACCTGATGAAGACCTAAGAGGTCGAAACTAGTTGTGTTTCGTCTTGTGACTCGTTTGTCCACGTTCTCTGGGCGGTTCGCTAACATTTTTTCAAATTATGCAGATAAGAACAGGTCATTTCCTGTCCAAACCCAAACCTATCATCAGTCTTTTTTCAGCCCAGCTGACCACACAAGGTCCTCTCAAGGCTGAACAGATCTAAGGAATTGTCAGTTTCCAGCAAACTTTCTTAAATCAAACAAACCCAAGTTATATCTTGTAAATAAAGCCTGGTTAGACACAAAAATATCTCAAAGAATACTATTATCTATAAACATCCCACAATCAGGACTAATTTCGTTGCGCAGATGCAACAAGAATGTTGTTACACAAGCGCAACCACTGATCAAAACTGTCATAAAAAGTGTTTACAAAATATGCTAGGTATTTGCCCTAAAAGTGGTTTAAATCATATTAAGTACTATACACAAAATATGGAACAATAATTTCTTCTTTTAATGTAATGTGGCTATTTCTTTTATTTAAATCAATGGGTATTACAGTGTTACATCATGTTCTGCAAGCTTCATGTTCTCTGTCATGTTTACCTTTAAGTCATCACATTCCAGATCATCTCGAGGTCGACTCCACTCCTTCAGCTTTTCCATCTGTTTCTTCTTCTCTTCACGTTTCTTTTCACGTTCCTTAAAAAAAAAAAAAAAAGCAATACAGTAAACCCAGAGCAGCCAAGTCCTAAAAAACACAATGTATAGCATTTTGACATTTTAAGAGAAGCATTCTAAAAATAGCCCTAGTATGCAATTTCAGCGGAGCTGTAGAGTCTGGGATTGTTGTTTTTTTTTGCTGGTTTCCTCTTCAAAAATGTCTCAGTGGCATCCTCAGTGCCTGAGAAGTCAGACTTAACTGCATTTTCAAGCGCACTATGCTTTGCACACAATGAGATGACTGAAATCTCATGAGTCATGGAGTGGTTTTGAATTGAGCTACCAAGAATCAAAATGGCCAACAAGAAAACTAATCAATAAGGCGGCAAAATCGCACTTGGCTTCAGCAATTTTTCTTCTGCTTATCGTTCCTTACCACAGAACTTAGCCATTTTTGTTTTTCACAAAGTAATTCCACATTTTACAGATCTACATTGTTTCAGTTCCATGTAAGCCACCTGCCTAGAAGATCTGTTTGTTTTTTTTTGTTTGGGGGCATAGAATTGTCACACATAGTGTAGTAGCGCAGCACTGTCGACAAAATCATAGCACCATATGCTTAAAAAGAAACGCTCGGCAGCTCTATAAACATAAATCAGACACAGTCAGCACAAGGTTCAACCAATACAAACTGTGTCCAAGCCTCATCGAAAAAAAATATTTCACTTCCCAACTCGGTTTCTAGCTCAACATGA
Organism: Conus canariensis; assembly: GCA_033310375.1. NCBI lineage: Eukaryota > Metazoa > Mollusca > Gastropoda > Neogastropoda > Conidae > Conus > Conus canariensis. Next base: position 74,463,591 of record CM065717.1, on the reverse strand, counting down.
TTAAAAAAAATCCATTTTAAAGTTTTGAAATAATAAAAGGTGGTGACAAACTACCAGAACATGATGTATGTTTAAATCTGAAATGTCAACATTTACATGCCCATGTTGCTATCACACAACCAGATATTTACTGCCGTCACTGCTCAATAAAAGTTTCAGAAACTGCACCTAACAAGAGCACAACTCCTGCACACTTGACCCCTTCCCTTCACAAACAAAAACTATGTCCATCTCAAACAATGTTAAAATGCCTTCTTGTTAGTAAAGCACATGCTCAATATCATTCCTCAGTTTTCCTGCTCAGACTAAAACAACCAGCGACAACCAAGGCTTTGTTAAACTTGTTATGAGTTCAGTGCTCATGAATATGTTCATGACAGGAGCAAGTATTTTATCTTGATCCCATCTTTTGGAATTTTCCTTTAATTATTCTGTGTTTAAGAATTGGTCTGTGGAGCAGGACATTTCTTTTAGATCATGTTTTCGTATTTGTACAAAATAACTGGATTGTTGGGTCAATATCAGCACAGCATGTAGGGAGAGAAATGCATCATGTATATGTTGACTCCATAACCAAGCAATCATTGTCATCCGTTGAGGGGTTTATTGAGTGATGCCCAACATATGCTGGGTCGTAACAGGCACCACTGAACCACAACATCTTTGTGTCAGCCTAGTTTTCCCTTTGGTGGGCTGCCTCATGATTATTTGATATTGACTGCTGCCCATGTACCGCTGACGTTGGGGCAGTAACAGCACAAACCAAGGTCTGGTTGTGTAGGAATCAGCAAAATGAGCAGCATGGCAGTAATTCCAGAGGTGGGAATTGATAACAGGTCATCAAAAAAAAAAAAAAAAAAAAAAACAACTTGCATTCTCCCTACTGAAGACCAAGTAAATTCCGATGATATCAGTCTAACACACAACTAGACCCAAAAGGCAAACTGTAAACTGCATGATTTTCTCATGAGAATCTTCAAGGGCACTGAAATTCGAAGTGAAGAAATTTGTTCTGTTTTTTTTAAAAAACGTATCTAAAATTTCCATTTGCTGAGAATATGTCAAAACTGAAAGTGACAATACTATACCTATGTGTAGACATTTACATGCAGAAAACTGTACACCAAGAATCAACTATGTAGCCTTAATATACGAAAGTAAAAAAATAAACAAAAAGGCATCAATCTTTTCCAGCCGTTGTTCCCAACCTTTTCTCTCTCCTCTTTCCTTCGTTGTTTTTCTTCTTCAATTTTCTGCTTGATTTCTTGCTGTTTGGCAATTCTCTCCGCCACTTTTTTCCAGTCTTTCTTGTTCCTTGCGTGCTGCTCGCTCTGCAGGTGTCAGTGAAGACTGTGGACTGGGAACGGATTCTGGAGCACACATGCATTAAATGAAATAGGACACCTTTGTGATTGATGATGTAAATTAATGCTTTATCCAGAAACCCCAATTTATCTCTCTCCGATCCACATTATCTTTATACAACTATTTTTACATTTTAGTTCCTCCAGCTTGATCATACTGATCTAGCAATTTTCTCTGCATTATCCATTTTTTCTCCACTCCGACAGCACAGATGGACACCCATGAGCAGAAAAATTCTTTCAAGTTTTCCAAAGGCAGGAGGAAACTCACAGCCCCTGGATAGTATACTAACCCAACCAGCCAAGATCAATAAACAACCAGAAATCTTTCCATATTGGTGCCCCTCTCCTCTATCCCTAAACATCGCAACATTATATCTTAGTACTCCCCTCCCTGCTCTACAGCTTATTACTTCCCTTGTTACCCAAACCTTGCAATGCTTAATTAATAACGTTACTGCTGCAATCATGATGGAAGCCACAAAGTCTCACCTGAAGGACTGCTGCTCTTGGAACTGATGGCTGTGGTGGGAGTGGAGTTAGCGGACTTTGCAACAGGGTTTTTCAGGGTGCTGGTTGAGGGTGAAGGTGAATATGCCTGTGTAGGTTCCGCAAGCTTCTTTCCCACATTCTTCTTCTTGATAACAGAAGCTTGAAACTTTGGACGGGGGCCACCATAAAAGTCTTCATACTTTGCCTCTGTGAGGTGCATCTTTCGCATCACACTTTCCTACACCACAGACAAAAAAATGGTTTGAATATTTCTGTACTACATCAACTCTGAATGCTAAGGCATGACGTGTGACCATTTCTCTTCAGAAGTACATGCGTCTGAAAGTACATTGGCAGAATTAAGATCAAACCGAGTATGCACAACTATATGACATTGGAGCAAATGAGGATGAACACTTTTGCTCACTTCAGCAGTCAATACTGTGAATTCTGGAAAAGAAAACTGGACATTTAGAAAACTCACATTTAACAAGTACACACTAAGCTGACTATCAATAAAACTGATTCTCCTGAATGCATACGGCAATAAAGTAACAATTTGTTTCAATTTCCCAGTTGAAATCCTTCGTGTCCCAAGTTCTGGTAGTAACAAAAGCTTGTCTTACCAAACAGATTTCATCACACCCTTCACTTTCATAAAGTCAACTTGGACTGTGACTAATCACTTGAATATAACTAGCTTGGACTGCAACTAATCAAATACTCTCGTGATTAATAAACCTTTTTCAATACAAAAACTGTAATTACAATTTCTGAAAGTGACGGACGATAACAGACACAGAGGAAGACAGATTAAGGAAGCGAGAAAAAATATAATCAGCCAGTACGACACATATATACATTTTTGTGTTTGACATAGTGGATGACTCAAACATATGAAAATTCAAATCTCTGTCTTGTGATATGTCCTGGACAAATCACAACTCTCGTGACACTGATTTATTAGATAAGATTTCAATTAATAACAGCCACCAAGGTGCAATGGCTTGCGCTGCAGATTCCTGATGGGAAGTTGTGGGTTTGATTCCCATCAGAGACATCCATATTTGTGGATTTTTCGACCCAAGATCAGCTCCTATCGTGAGCTGAGTTCCTCTTGGGCTCAGCTAGAAAGACTGGAACCACACAGTTGAGTTTCATCTTTAACTGCATCTCTGAAAGTGTTGCTCAAATTTCCTGACCAACACTGCAAGTGTCTGTGTCTCTCAGGCTTGTTTGACACTGCAGAGCACAGCCCTGTCATGCAGACCCAGACTGGAATGGAACCCCACAGCATCCTCATCCTCATCGATTAGCATGAAAAAAGACCCCAAGTTCTTTGGCCCTTACTGTACTGCTCCCATGGTCAGTGACTGCGCAAGAAATTTTGCAAACTGGCCCCAACACCGACTACCCTGCACTGTCTTTCAACAACCACCATCAGATCCAGTCCCAGAGAAATAAAAACAAGGGACAACACACGAAAAAAAATAAACCGAAACGGGGTTTCAGAATGCTTACATTTTATCTAGATCTGAAAGAAGACCCAACCTTTACACATCTTCCACACTGTCAGCCTGGTTTTGCCTGTTTGTTACAGGAAATATTGATTTTTGTCATTTACCAGCAACTACCAGTTAATATGATCACTGCATGGCGACTTCAGTTTCAATTTCCTCTTCTTGTCTATGCCCTTAGAAAGTTCATGTCAAATTAACGGTACTGGCAAGGCCATGGGGAATGTCACTGGACAGACATATTGGTGCCTTCCAAACAAGAGAGGCTCACTCATAATGGCTTCATGACTAAGCACTTACTGTCATCAGTGAGCGACTCAGAAAGAGGTGTCATGTTGGATCATAACAGGTATCATGGAAGACACCAAAGCAACTTGGAAGCAGTGCAGTGTCTCCTCTGGCGGGATGCCTCATAGCGATTTGACACTTACTCTCCCTAAGGACTGCTGGTGCCATGGCTGCAAGGGACAGGATGGGGTATGACTGTGGACAGGGAGCTGGAATGAGCTGCAGTATGGGGACAGTACCACTAAAATGGCGCTGAACATGAGACAGGGAAAAAATACATTTAACCTACAAAAACATATCAGAAAAATGTAAAAGTATACATCTAACATGAAAACTCACCTTTACAGACCAGACTCCATTGATAGGCTCACAAGTTTGCTTTAGGAACAGCTTGCTTTTGTCTCGTGTGTACAGCCCCTTCTTTCGACTGAAAGCATATTCACTTTATTAATTAGTTATTAACCTACAATCAGATGCTCTAAGTACATTATGATTTTTAAAAAGTCACAGGCCAGTGACTCTGGAATATGAACAAAAGCTGAATACAACTCTGATATATTACATCAGTAGACGGATAACCATTCGCTGAAGGATTCTTAAAATTGGGCATTGGGTGTAAGACAAAACAAAACTACCAATTCCAAAGCAAGGAGAAAGTCAGATCACATGATTTCAAGCAAAAAACACCTCTTCCACAGAAAAGGTGACAAGTCAGAACACTTGATTTTAAACTCTGACCTATGACACAGACAAGGCAAGAGGCCACAGTACAGGATTTCAAACAAAAATGCCAATATGGTGTTTTTATTATACTGTTTGGCTAGATGTACTAATCATGTTGGACTACTGCAACAGTGCAAGTTAGTTTGCTTTCACCTTGTGGTTGACACAGTACCTAAGTGCACTGCTGATTGTCTTCAACTTCAGTCCACAGCGCATTCATACAATAGCTGCTTTCCAATCTATGGCCTACCGTCAAATGAACCCACATGTGGACTATAGATATAGGATGGCAGGTACCAATCTGCATTTAATAGAAGTATATCAAGCCAAAATGCAAGTATAATAAAAAAAAATCTGCATTTTGGTGTCACATACAGTACCATATCAAAACTATTGAAGAATTTAAAGCAAGAGAAGGTGAGCACATGCCCAAATATTTTATCTGGGAGATTTCAAATCCACTGAAAAGCATGGTGTATTCATATTTTTTTCTGGAAAACTAGACAGTAATCATACCTCCAGCAAGAATATTCACAGGGATGTGATTACACTGAAATTAGAATTGAGCCACCCTCAGATTACTCCCTGTCCAGTATGAGCACTTTGACACAAAGTGTTGAAATCTTAAGGGAAAAAGAAGCATTTCACTGACATCAGGAGACAGTGATCCCACCATTTTTGACCTTCTTCAATATATGGACCTTATACGGACTTTATAGGAACCTTTCAGTCTGTTGCAAGGATACAGCTACTTGAATATCTGACCCAAAATACAATATATATCTGTCATACACAATGAATATTGAAAATGAAACACAAAGATACATACTACATACACATTCTGAGTGTACACTTGACTAAATTATTGACTCTGCTATTGTAAGGCACAGACTTTGTAAAACTGTAGTGAAATTTGTAGCTCATTTATGCTTTCTTCCAATTTTACAAAAATACAATACAGGCTGGACTAGGCCTCTGTATGGTACTCCACAGAAAGAAAAAAGGACTCGACCTCTTCTTATTCAAGCCTACTGCAAGTATAAAGAATCAACTTCAAGTTACCTAACAAAATACAGAATCTTTTAAAAATTACTCTCATTTCATCGTTGCCCCCCCCCCCCCCCCCCACCACTACCCTCCCTCCTGTATTCTTTATTACGTCAAAAGTCTGCTTTCCATTTCCCTTTCTCTTCTGTTTCTCTTTTTCATATTGTTTTCTTGTCTTCAGGTCATCTTTCTGTGATTTTTTTAATTTTTTTTTTGGTCTGCATATCCCTGTCTCTCTGTTCCTGTTTGTTTTCCTCTTTCTTTTTCTGACTCTCTCACTTTCCTGTTCTTCCTCTGTGCTTTCATTATTTGTTCTTTCTTTCCCTCCCTCCCTCCCTCCTCCTCTCCTTTCTCTTCCCTCTCACTGCATTCAAGTATCTCCCCTCCCCCCTTTTACCATTCCCTGTCATTCTCTCTCTCTCCCCTCCCCCTATCCCTTCTCCTATCCCAAGTGCCACTCACTCCTCAATTATCCACTTATTGTCGTCAATGAGTCATTCCCATATTTTCTGTGAGTATGGGAGAGGGATGGGTTGAGGAGGGAGTTACTGTTTCTGTCTGTGTATCTATGAAGAAAATGAAAACAGAAATTCTGAAAGTAAAGCAGACCCTGAAATAATACTTTCTGGATTTTAATCTGTGCTCACAGTGTGTTTTCAACAGCTTTCTGTGCTGTAATGGGCCGAGGAGAGTTTGCAGATGCCGATATTGAGCTACTGTGGTCCCCATTTGAACGCTCTACCACTTTAGAAGTCCGACATGGCAAGTCTACATCTGGAACAATTACATGATTTTTTGTGTGTTTTGTTGGTGGTGGTCGCTCTTCAGTAGGTTCAGGTGAACTTTCAGGCAAGACTCTACCATTGAGGCTGAACTGAAGAGACATGTTGATGCCCCACAAGCTTTTCCATTATCTTTATAAAGCTTGGTCCAGTGCTTACAGGCTTCCCCTTGAAGCCAATTATTTTCTAACAAATGTTTTCCTGGCATTTTTTTCATCCGCAGCTTCTCATGGATGGTGCATGAAGAAAGTAGCTGAGCTTTAGAGTGGCCAAATTTCTTCTCCTCACATGCAAACGAGTAGTTGTTACCAACCAGCTGTTACCCTGCCTTCTTCGAACTGTCTGCCTCTGCATCATTACCAACCGCCATCTTGATTTCAAAACATTTTCCATATTGATTTGGAGATTTGGATGACTTTCACCTCAAACACAGAATAAAATCATTTTCTATTTTTTGTTGGGCTCTTTCCACAGGTTTCAAGAACTGGATCAAAAGTCTTTCAATATAAGCACCTGTAAGGCCTACTGTGCCCACCACCAAACTTACAAACCTAAAAGCACCCATTAGGAGCATACGATCCCTGGGAGAGAAGAAAAAGAAACTGAAGACGGTTTTACCGTAACGTGATTCTCATCATTCCTTAGACTCCCACTAACATCCTTGGGCTGACATATCAGACAGTCAAGATGGTGAGCACGGACTGGGCAATTGGAAGAAAGAAGACTGAGGATAGAATTGCAACAAATCAAAGGTTAACATCATAAAGACCTGTTAAGATCCTATCATGCAGACAGAGGGGCTTAGAGTATAAATTAGCCAAGAATAGAAGAAAACGCACGAGAACGTGTTGAGAAGGTGACAGAAAGGCAGAGAGAAAACTGAAACAGTGTCTGGAAGTGTTTGGCCACAGAATGAAAGGAAGGGATTGCAGCTGCACAGGATGGACCAAAATTGACAGATAGTTTGATGGGCAACTAGGTATGGTGTAAGTCATGAAACTGGCTACACACAGCTTATAAACTGGCCTTATCTCACAATAGTTGGACATGATGCTACATAGATGCCTATGTTATAGTGCTGAAGTTTTCAAATGTGGAGTGATATGGAATTATAATAAGTTTTGCTGGACCTAAAATAATACATGGAAACATGGGCTGTTGCTATGCCTGAAAGCTTACACATACAATGAAGACTGCATCATGTATCAGAGCAAAACAATGACAGAAATGTTGACCTGATCAGGCTTGATAGCTTACAGCCCATCCAACAAGGATCCCATATCAGGGCCGACATCTCTGATCCAGATCAACAGACTAATGGTGAGTTCTACCACAGTATTTAATCAAATCCAGTACCAAGCTATCATGAATAGATCAATATTGCCAATCAATGTTCCACGATATAACGGAACAACGCTGTCCACTATGGCAGTAACACAAATACAACAGTACTATAATAAAGCACTGCATACACAATACAAATCTCGCTACAATCACTTGGAACTGGAATAATCATATACAGCCCCCACCCATATAACAGGTTATCAGAACAGCATCATCCTTTTTTATTTAGATTTTAGTCCTCACCTAACTTGTGTTGCTTTGACCATCACACGATTGTTTTTGCCGGTGGAAGGATGAACAATGTACATCATTTTGTCTGCTGGGGCAGGCTCTCTGCAAAAGATTCACAAAACGGTCAACATGTCACTGTTTTGGTCAGGTAAAGAGCGACTGAAACAACTGCTTTGTCAGTAAAACATTTACATGTAGTTGATGATTTCATAACTACTACTGCCTTCACACTGATATTAGTTAGATAAAGAATGACAGAAACAAGTGCCTTGTCTGAAGACATTTACATGTAGCTGATAATTTCATAACTACTATCGCCTTCACATTATCTAATCTAAACTGACAAATGAGAAGAACTGGTAAAAATTAGCAAAAAAACAAAAATCTTACATCAAAAGACCTTTTTCACCTACCAAGAAACAAGCTCTGATGTTTAACTAACTGTTCTTTGGTTACAAGATTACACTGAGTGTTATGTCATGATCTCTTCATCTTCATCCATTGGATGATGATAATCAACATGCTGGTTACTCTGTTGCTATATGGGTTACATATGTAGAGAACAATGAACAGGAAAGAAAAAGACCTGAGAAAGTGAGGATTAAATACCAGCCTGCTCTATGTGGGTTTCATCAGCACATTACTTCTTTTCCTTTTGGACCTGAAAGGACTGATGATCCCAGCATACTCTTAAATACAGAAATGGGCCCGAGTTCTTTAAAAAAAAATTCCTCGCAGAGAGAGGGACACCCAACACTTACCTATACCTGATCTAATGTTCACCTTGAACATCAAGTACATGTGAGTTATGCTCAACTTACTTTGCTTGACAGTAAATAATACCAGAAAGATAATAAAAACAAATATTAAAAAAAAGAAAGATACATGAAAACAGAACAACATTATTCTTTAACAAAGAATTTGCAGAACAAACACTGATACCAAACCCTTGGAACAATCTGGAAATCTTATTGGAACTTTCTGAATTCTGGGGGAACATTCACAGACCCCCAGTTGCATTGGCATGCACACAAGTTCCCCAGGATGCAGGGACACCATGCACATGCACTTTTCGGTATGACCTGGCCGAAATTTACACTATGGCTGCTGCTTCATAACAGCTGCAACTAAATCCACACCACTAAGTCACTTAACCAAATCTAAACCTCTTCTGCAACAATCCATGATTCAGTGAGAGCGATGCAAAAGATAAGGTGATGAAAAATATATTCATAAAGTCACTTCCCTTCCTGTTGGGGAAAACAAACAGCTGGTTGGACTACTCAACACGGGTTCAGTGTAAACAGGAGACTGGCTTCATTACCTGAGGTTAGATGTTTGAGTCGCATATCCAAACCAGTACTCAGTATACCATGTGTATAATAAAACTGTTGAGTAACTTAAAAAAAAAAAAAAAAAAAGGGGGGGGGGGGTTTAACAAATTACTCAACCACACTGTAAGTGAACTTGTCACAGCATGTTTTATGTTGGAGTAACACTGGAAAAACTGTGACCGGATGTTACAAAATATGACAAAACCAGGATAGTTGGTATTTCTTCAAGAAGATACACACACTTCTTAATTTAAAGGAAAAAAGGCACTCTAAAAAGAGGAATCTGATTTTTTCACTTAGTTTTGAAAAAGGAAAAGTGAAGAAACTTGGCAACAACTCAAAGTACAGCTGTGTGCAGTTAATAATCATGGGCACTGTAGAACATAAAAACACTGGCACAGTACAACCTCTAGTCTTAAATACAATCAAAGCCAACCTTTCCTGGAATGCATGTGTGTGTGTGTGTGTGCGTGTGTGTGTGTGCGATACTCATTTCTTATATAATAGATGTAGAATTTGCTTAATGAAGTTTTGTGTGTGTGTGTGTGTGTGTGTGTGTGTGTGTGTGTGTGTGTGTGTGTGTGTGTGTGTGTGTGTGTGCGTGCGTGTGTGCGCACGCACATGTGCACACACGCATGTCCATGTGCACCTGTGTATATGTAGGCATGCATAAAGCATCTGTATGAGTATGTGAGAGTGTCTGTGCATCTATGCATACTGTGTGCTCTGTGCCTTGCAATGGTGAACAAACATGCATGTATACTTTGAGAGAGATTTGAATATGAAAATGCAAATATTCATTCAGCTGTTGTGAGCATTTGGACATCCATAGTAAATATTATGAACCCTACACTTTCTTCACAGCACATGAACCCCACATGCAGAATTCTCAAGACAGAAAGCAGCTAACCTTTTTTCATCTCCTTCAGACTCGGAATCTTCATCAATAACAATCACATCTCCATTACTCTTGGACGAAGAATCAGCTGGTGCCACCACTTTCACAATCTTGGATGGCCTCCTGACAACAAAACAAATTCAAGAATTATTCATTTGAAACGTGATTATTATGAGAAAAAAAAAAAGAAAAAAAAAAAAAGACAATCAAGTCAGGAAAATGGAGAGAATGGAAGAATCCATCCATATATCCATGGTCCACCGGATGAAGTTCCCACAAACACACAGAAGCCCCACAGTGGGAACCAAGACCACCAGAACTCTTATCTGAAGGCACATTTGTGGATCTTTTGCAGGATACTATGAGGGCAGAATATTTCAATTATCCTGGCAATGCGAGAGTCAGCACACTGGGACAAGTTGCACTGGAAGCCTTCTTGAGAAGGGCTGTAAGGCAATCCCACCTGTTAACCTTGGGAGAAATGGACAATGTGTAGGTCATTCTAATTTAGTCAGCGTAAGAACCTGTTAGAGTTAGATGCGAGTACCTGACCTGGATTTGTCAAGTCCTCTTAGTCAAACACTTGGATAGAACCCAGTGTTCTCAAGTCATGCATCTGCAACTAGAAAGTAAAATTTAACAAAGAGCTGGACAGTCCTGATCAGCAACAGATCCCAGCCTGCTACTATGGGTCGCGTGTAGCGAGTGTGCCAGTTTCACCTAGGGCAGGAGACTTGGCACACCAGCGCTGAGACAAAGGAAGCAGAGGGTACTACACTGCGACAAGAACACGGTGGCAACCACTGCCTATGATACACTATGTGATGGGGAGTGGGTGGAAGGCAGGGGCTTGATCTAACTCAACCATCATAATAAATCATTGTGTATGTGTGCCAAGCACTGAGCAAGGAACAGACTACTAAAATCTTTGGCAAAACCCAATTGGCCATGTCATCTAACCCCTGTCTAACTGACCCATTTAGTATTTTGACTGAGGGGTGTTGACCATATAAAGGGATAAATGCTGCAGACACCTTGTCTGATCTATGCTATCTGACATACTATTACACTTGTCCTCTTGGTTTAAATGTCAAGCCTAGATTCATGAACTGTCAGGATCCCTGAGGCATGGTATGAAAATGGATTAACAAGTCCTCACCAAACCATGATGTTGAAGATCATACCTGGTTCGGTAAGACATGGTGGACAAAATGGATGATGATTAGACGACAGGAACACAGTGGGTGGAGGGAGAGACAGTAAATAAATAGATTCTATCAACCTAATGATCCCAATCCTGTTTATTAATACTATCATCTGTACAGTGCTCATGAAAAGATTTGTGTAAGGAACAATATTCACAAAAACAATCAACTACATATCGCAAGAACAAAGTTACAGGGAAACTGAGCAAACCCTATGAGTTTGGCTACATAATGAAGAAAACTGGAAGCAATTCTGATCTGTCTGTTGCACACATAAGACAGAAGACTGAGACCGCATCCATTTACTCACTGTGTCTACCACGAAAAATTTCATGAAACAAGTGCTTACAAACTGGCCACACCTTCACAGAGTTAGACATGGTAACATACATGACACAAAATTGGATTTTACTTCAATGTTAACACTGTGTCAGAGTGAAAGCAAACTAACGCTCTTTAATAGAGAAATGAAGCAATGCTGAAGAGACTAAGTTCAGGAATAAAGTCTATACACACGAACAAATAAAGTAGATATTCAACATTCTATGACAATATGTAGATCAGCGGTACTATAAATCAGTAAGAACATATGTTTAGCAAAATTTTGCCAGTCTATCAAAAACACTTTATGTAATTACCTTAAAGTTGAAGTACCACGGTGCGTTTAGCAACATTTCGCCAGTCTATCATAAACACTTTATGTAGTAAACTTTAAGTTAAGCTACCACAGAACAACAGTTGCAGCTGAAGCACAAAATATGAAATGTAAATATTGTGACAAGTTATGATCTGATCACATCAAACTTTTAACCATCCATTCCTCTGATGATATGTGAACTGTCAAACACAGTTCATCTGGCAAAGCAACCAGTGGAATGGCTTTGAGCCTGCCCGACCAGTGAACTAAATTTTGCTGTCAATGTGCTTATATGTGTACACATTTTCAGTTTCACAAAGTAGATTGTTACAACCATTACCAGTCATTACTTCCGGCAATCATTCAATGTCAGTTATTATGGAAGAAAAAAATAAATAAATATTTACAAGAAAATTGTTTTACTGGTCTGTCACATGTTTTGAACTGATGGTAAAGAATGCAAATTTGTATTAGTGTATGATGGATGACAGCTCTAATGGAATGGGACTTCCAAGAATCTTCTCTTGCAATCACATATTCAGATATTGCATATAATTATATCTCAATGCTGACTGATTAGAACCCAAACGAGTTACCTTATGGACACATTACTAGAACCATCAATGGATGGGTCGGTGACTAGATGAGTGCATGTGTAAAGAGTGGCCCTTTATCCAAGCTGTTTGCAAGCATAGTGCATTGTAATTATGTGTGTCTCTTGCTCTCATTTGTGTGGTGCTGTATGGGTCAATGTGTGCATGTACTGTTTGTTTTATTTATTAATTACTGACATCCTCAGAACAAACACTCCATTTTGTGTGTACAGAAAAAGATGCTTCTCTCGTGATCAACCCCCTCTATTCCAAGATTTTTTTTCTGTTTGTTTTGCTTGGTTTTGTTTTTGTAATGGAGGAGCAAAGGGAGAAAAGCATCAGGAGCTGATGATGAGGTGAGAGGAAGATAGCTGTGGTAGGGATCTGAACCTCTAAATAAACTGGTAATACACTAGTCATTAAATGCCTCCCAAATTGCCTGAAACACCCTAGCAGATGTGCATCATTTAAACAAGCACTAGCATTTTAACTGAATATAATACTCTGAGGGTCATTATGACCCACCGACAACAATTTTCAAGATCATTTTCGAATTTCAGAGGGTCAGGGTCAACGATCTCTTTTCTTTGTTTAATGAAAGTGAGGGTACAGAGCATCAGATTCTTCTTTTTATCTCCATGGGACACATGTCCTGTGGCAGCTTAAAGCAATGGGACAAAAAGCAAAGGCATGAAACTATCTTAAGTTAATGCCCAAAAACTGTCATGATGGTTTGAACGAATTCTTAACAGTAAACACCATGAATGTGCTCTAATTGTACTTTTTTACCTTGGGAACACTGTTCGCTTTCACTACTTCTCACAGTGTGTGTGTGTGTGTGTGTGTGTGGGGGGGGGGGGGGGGGGAGGACATGCGAGCATGTGTGTATGTGTGTGTGGTATGCGTGTGTGCATGTGCGTGCACACGCGCAGTTATGGTGTGTGAGTGGGGAGGGAGGAGAGGGTTGTGGTGTGTGTGAGAGAGAGAGAGGAGAGGGAGAGAGAGAGAGAGAGAAAGACTGAGAGAGAGATTATGTGTTTGTTGTGTGTAAGTTTAAATCAAAATATCATGTGTGTGTGTGTGTGTATGTGTGTGTGTGTGTGTGTATATCTGTGTGTGCATGAGAGAGACAAGGGAGACAGACAGACAGGACAGAGACAGAAAAAGTGTGACTATACTGGTGTACGTCAGTGAATGTGTGTGTGTGAATACGTGTGTGCATGTGTGCAATGTGTGTTTGCGTGCGTACATGTGTTTGTGCAAGTGCATGTATGTGTGTGTGTGCATGTGTGTGTGTGTGCATACATGTGTGTATACATAACAGTCAAGACAGTCAGAGAAAGGACAGCAAGAGAAAAAGAGTGACTACTGATGTATGTCAGTGAATGAGGTGTGTGTGTGTGTGTATGTGTGTGTGTTTGCGTGTGTGCGTGTGTGTCATTGTGTGTGTGTGTGTGTGTGTGTGTGTGTGTGTGTGTGTGTGTGTGTGTGTGATTTTGTTCACCTAGACATCGTCACCATAGTTCCAGACAGCATCAGCAGTGGATTTCCTGAATAAAGCATACACAATTGAGAGTATTGGTCGATTCACTTCAATAATTGTTTCCTCTGCCAAAAGTGCATCTGACCACGTTTTTGCTTTTTTGAGCCATTGCAGGAGTGACCGTTTGACAAGGCTCATGGGCACAAAAGGGAAATCGCTGGCTTTTCCCTTTTGTGTCATCTGCAATGCTTATTGCAATGCAATATGAATATGGCTGGCACATTTGATTTAAAAAATAATGTGCATCACAATGATGGATAGAATGATGTTTGTGTGTCAACATTGATGTTTCTATGTGTCAAAATTGACTTCAGTGCAAATCTATGCACATATGTGCATATTTTGGAACACTGATCACATGCACACATTGACAATGTGCATACATAAAAACACATTTTCACACATCACAATTGCAGTTTGCACTGAATAAAATTGCATTCACAATGACACAAACTACTTGTGCAGTACATCACAAGAATATCACTTCTATAGCAAAAAATATCATATATACACCACATATATCATGAGTACTTGTCATACTTTCGTGACTTAATCTGATAGCATACCACAAATGACAAAAAATGTGCCTGTCAAAGTAGTTTGCTAAAATTGCAGTAATTACAATGGTGGAATTCTTTACCTTAAATACATCAATAAAACCCAAAAGTATTAGTCGTGGCGGTAATGGTCTCCAGCACAATTATAAACACTTTCATTATCAGGCATTACCGTCAAAACGTCATCCAGATCTCTTTCTTGTGCTCTATCAGTAGTTCCTTTTCAGTCTCTTCCCCCCCCCCACTCCCCCCCCCCCCCCCACACACACACACACTAAAATTCACTCACAGACTTAAGACACTCAAAACCTCACCTTTGCCCTGCAATGAGCACATCAACTGTTTCTCCAATGAAGTATCTGTCCTTGGCAAAGAGAAAGACATCATCGTTCAGGTCGACAAGCCGTCCTCTGTGTGTCATAGTGGCCATAAACAGCAGTGGTCTCTGAAGATTGTCTTGAAACGTGGCCAGATGTCTTCTGGCCTTGTCTTCGCATTCCTCTGCTTCCTGGTAAGTCATACCAGACCTCCCCGTGATGGAACATGACCACACTAAACTGTTGCACAGGATGATTCGTTCAAAAAAAGCCCTGCGATCAGAAAAACAAATATAATGAATTACGCCAGAACTACTTAAAACGTGTTGAGAATACAGAAAATGGCGGTTGCAACGGATGTGCGGGCGGATTCCTGGCAGTATCTCGATCGAACTAACAAACGACTTCGTTACTCATTACGACAAACGAAACGATAGAAACTGAAAGCAGACGTAATTTTGGCTACACGAACACGATGATGCAATGAACACCAATGGTTACTTACTCGTAATCCCTAAAAATTTCGTTGGTTATTTTGCAGAGGAAGACTTCTTCGTCAGGTCTCAGATCAGCCGGTGGTCTGACTTTATGAAATGGTTGCTTACGAAGGTGCGGCATGTTGAATTTTTGGAGGGAAAAATGAATAACAATTTCTACATGAAAGAAACGTATTAAACGACCAGAATGACCGTAAACTATAAGTTAAGGAACTTATCTACAAGACCGCGTCATGGTCAAAGCAGAATCACTCTAATTCAGGCTGTATTTTCATGAAGACTACTCAACGATTTTCCCCATGGCGATCATCATGTACAAAGAGGTCAAATGGTTGTGAGCGTGCACAACGAACACGACAGACTGTCATCGACGTGAGGGAGGAGGGGTACATAAATATACATATGTGGGCAAACGCTGTATTTTCGATTGACCTGATTTACGTCAGTTGGTTAAGAGTTAACTGAAGTTTATTTTTTGTTCTATAGTGTATGTTCAATTCTGTTCTGGTTTTGTAGTATTGTGTTAATTGTGACTGGTTTGTTGATAATCTGAAAGCGGAAAGCCATGCTCAACGAAGATCCTTTCGCTCATTTCATTGGTTAGTTGTGACCTTTTAGGGTAGATATGCAAATTTCAGGGGTAGCTAGCGTTTTATTTTGTTTTTAGTCCGAAAAGAGCTATCACAGGGGAAATGACAATCAAGAGTTCTGAAATTGTTTATTTCCCTTGTATACTAGCGCTTTTACCTGTTCATTAACTACCTTAAAGCTGAATTTTAAAGAGAATTTGTGATTAATCCGCCGGACAAAACGGACAAACTAATTATAAAACGCCTGATTCAACGCCTTCTTCCTTGCGCTGAACCCTGCGAAGTGATCTGAAGCGATCAAAGCTAAGTGAATTTTCGTTGTTTTATTCGTTTATGTCACACCTGATGAAGACCTAAGAGGTCGAAACGCGTTGTGTTTCGTCTTGTGACTCGTTTGTCCACGTTCTCTGGGCGGTTCGCTGACATTTATTTAAGATTAATTATAAAACAAAACACCTGACCTCTTTGGTTTTGTTCAGGCAAGACAGACAACATTCAGGACGATGAAAACGAAGAACGAGCAATCATTGATCTTAAATCGGGCGCAAGTTGGACGTTGAATAACAAGGCGACCAAAGAGGTCGAAACGCGTTGTGTTTTGTCTTGTAATGTGTTTGTCCCTTTTTTTTCCCGGCGGATTGATTATGATTTCGCTTTAAAATTTGTTTCAATTTCCAACTGCAGTTTCCTCACTTTAAAACTGCCTTAAAGCTGTTTCAATTGCTAAATGTTTTCCATGCCCTTTTTGTCTAATGATCCTCAGCCGAGGGTTGAAGGTTTGCCCAGTAACCAACGGTTGTCTGTAAAGTGATTGCAAGAAAAACCAGAGATTCCATGGCCCAGGATTTTCCGTACCCCTTCCGTCTTTAAATAGCTGGAGAGGAGATAGGCATCACCAATTCCCCACTGCTGGAGGGTGGAAGTGAAAATTATGACAAAAGAGCATTATCAGACATCCCAAGTAGAACGACATAAGACATTATATATAGTGTTTGCATCCTTTATGCTCTTCCAACCCTGAAACGTGAATTACCTCTGGGCCTTCTGGATATGTGAGACATTTACAGCAGGCTAAAAAGAGAGAGGGGAGAGGCCACAGAAACGATCAAAGGTATGAAGGTAATGATGGGATTTACAGACAAATTAATTTTCTACCAATGCATCAACCCTAGCCACCCTTAATACACCGAAAATAATGTGGATCACGGTATTCAAGAGCAACAGCCATAAATATCACGAATCGTTCTTTCCTCACGGAAAAAGCAGAAGTAATTGGAAGTTACTGAATGCTGTAAACAAAAAAAAAAAGTGTAAAATTACGAACTAAAACCAGACCCCAGCACAGCTGAGCCATGCTATCACACTAACATTGAATCGTGGAATGATCCAATTTTCCAAGAAGAAGTGGAGAAAGCCAGATCCACGCACACAAAGTAGACAAGTCACCAGGGGTGGATAACGTCAAAGCAAAAGTATTGAAGCATGAAGGGCCAGAAGTCAGTTAGCTTCTGATACCTGTAGGTATAAAAATATGGGAAACAAATCCGTAGCCCAAAAGGGTGTACTTCGCTTCTGTACGACGCGAATAGTACACCATTCTCAGATCCACCTGTGACCATCCATTTTGAGAGAAGTTAGTTGCTTTGAAAATATTCCCCCATGCGGTGGTGTAACTGTCACCACACACATGCAGTCTATCGGATGGTGATCTCAATATGATTGATCGAATTGAAACGTGATCGATCAAGAAGACCTTGATTTCATTTAGAAGTGTGGGGGTACGCACAGTATGGGGTATGGACCGCAACCCTTTCAAAGCCCCCGAGAGCCTAATGTTGCAAGCCGGTATCATGACGCAACAGAAGAGCTTGTGTGATATGGCTGTGTGTTGCTTTCTCTCAGGTTACGTTAAAATAAAACGCCGATAAATTCATTCCAAGTGACTCTGTTGTGATCCAGTGTGAGAGAGAGACTGTCTCCTTCCTGATCTGTATTTACACATTTTTGGCGTCGCCAGCAGGACCCAGCGGGTGCGGTGATTTGAATGTAAGTAGCACACAGCCCTCCAACGCCCTGTAAAGCACTGAAGAACCATATGGTAGCCGTACAAAGCCCTTTACAGATATGATGACACAGACTCAAGCAGTGTGTTATGCATCACCAAAATTACCATACGTTACTGGAGCCTGCAGAACGATCTGTGGAAGAGCTATGGAAGTGAAACTGGTTCAGGCTGCTCACAGCGCGAGAAGTGAGATGGTAGGCTATCTATATATAGCTATTTGCAAGGGGTCGCTCGGTGGAAAATCCAGCTGCAGCAACTGGAGGTAATTAACAACACTCCACAGAAAATTACCAGCATCCTCCTAAATGTGTTTGGTGAAAGAAAGTATAATACAGTACTAGCGTCCGTATTTTTCAATCAGGAGCAGCATCAAAGATAATCCATTCTGGACTATTCTCATACTCTGAAGAGTATAAAGAGGGGCGTCAGACAAGGGGATGAGGACGCTCTTGTCACTGACTTGGTGAGAGACTGAAAAATCTGTGTTCATGCGCATGTACTGAGTACAGATCACGCTATGTGAGCCTTAATTGTACGCTATACTCACACCCGCTACCCCACTCTGAGGGACAACCGTTAATTACGTGACATCATTTCCCCTCTGCTTCCCTTCTCCATCCACCTATGCTTGGGTGG
The DNA here is from genome assembly GCA_033310375.1 of Conus canariensis. Classification (NCBI taxonomy): domain Eukaryota; kingdom Metazoa; phylum Mollusca; class Gastropoda; order Neogastropoda; family Conidae; genus Conus; species Conus canariensis. The sequence goes on along the minus strand of CM065717.1, from coordinate 74,444,931 downwards.
TGGTGGTGTGACTATTGTCACACACTCGCTGTCTAACGGGTAGCGATCAAAACAGGATTAGTCAAATTAAAACTTGTCCAATCAAATGCACCCTTCTCATTTTGTTTAGGAGTATGGGACAGATGCAGTGGGTTTACGAATTGCAGACTTTCAAATTGTCCGACTTTTCTCTATGAGAGCCTAAAGAGACAAGCCAGCGTTGTGAATATATAGAACAACCTCTGTCTCTGATAGGGCTGTTGACTGCTTTTGTTTAGCTAACGTTGAAATAAAACACATTTGAAATTACTCAAAATGACTCTGGTAGGAGAGAGAGAGAGAGAGAGAGAGAGGGGGGGGGGGAGGGGACTCCTTTCTTGCATGTATTTACAAAGACAATCCCTGACAATAAATCTATCAGGGAAGAAAATCTGTCACTCTATCAAAAGTACAAGACCGTTCAATTAATCAGACAACCAGACCAGTAATATGATGTAAAAGATCCAGCTGAACAGACCCAATTGACGGAACACATTCTTGCAGAAAAACAGGCAGGATCCAAACGATAACACTGACAAGGAGGGAGGGGGATGAACTGACGGGACTGCATCTGAACGTTTATCCAGTTTTAGACGTTCGGTGCTAGAGAAAAATGCCTTCAACATTAACAGGATCTTTACCACAACTTTAAGACTGTCGCTGTGTTTGACATGAAGTTTGTCACAAGTCCTGAGGAATTAAAACTTCGATAAGAACCCCCTTCCAAGTCATTACAGTAGTGCTGTTCTCCAGATCAATGATATGACCTCAGAGGCTTCTTCCGGACAACCATATGGGTGCATAGAGGCCATATCTTCATCTTCCCAATTCCATCATCATGTGCCCAGAAACTGCCATATAAAGTAGGAAATGTCTCTGGACTGCAGCACCTCCATGTCAACTGGAGAACGCCTCCAGTGCGACCTGCATTTCCATCATGACATCGATCAACTGGGAGGCGTGAAGTAGAATTTCAGGAACCCACCACTGATGAAAGCATCAAGTACACACGGACCTTGATCAACAGTTCAGCAATCAAGATCACAGAACAGACACGGGGAAAAACTGGCCCTATTCTAATATGTTGGTCCATTCCCGAGCGAGGATAGCCGCTAGACTAAAGAGACCAGACGGGCTATCGGCTATATCGGTCTGAGTCTTCACAAAACCGATGTCATTTAGGAAATCACGTCTTGTTACCTTCCCAACAAGAAGAAAACAATGCAAATACATCACTGGTGATATCCGTCCCTTTCTATGAATGTGGGAGTCGGACACTGACAGGAGATTTTGAGCACACACAAAATTTCCGTTGTTCGATAATACAATGGATCACAATGAACATAAGAAAAATGACTTCGTCAAGCAGCAACTCCATGCACACACTGACACACAACTCTCCTCTCAGTTACCATGCACCGTAAATCTACCCAGAACGGGCATATGGATCTTGTCACGACTTCTCGTCCAAGACCATTGTATGGGACAAGGAGAAGGGGTGGGGGGGGGGGGGGGGGGGGGGGGGGGGGGGACTTGGGCGGACAGAAGTCCCGAAGAAGTCCCTGGAGAACAACAGATAGAAAAGAAATGGTTACCTTTGCTTTGTTGCACATGATTCAAGACTGACGGCTATGGGAATCCCTGACTGTTCAAGAGCTTGTCACGACACACATATAAGTTACTGTTTGGGGAGTGGGATCGGGGGGGGGGGGGGTCGGGGGGGGGGGGGGGGGAGTAGTAAATTGAAAACGACAGAAACGACAACAAATAAAACTCATACTGACCTGGATAGGCCCAACCACTGGAGAGATGTTTTGTTTGTTTGTTTCTTTGTTTTTGATGTGGGCTATATTCTTTTTCAGCCGGCATGTAGCACTGATGCTGATCAGCGGTTCATAGAGCGAAACAACTGCCACATGCTGGTTCTATTTTCGACACAGATGGTGACCTCCTGTTAGAAGGCTTACAAACTAAAAGCACGTTTAGCCTTATCATTATATGTTTTAAGTTTCGCTTACACAGCTTAACTTGCATTCTTCTGGTTCTTGCCCTTAATAAATTGATTAATTCCATTGTAAAGTTTTCAATCTCTGATCTCCTTAAAGTTTCTGCTTTTGCATTACTTGTGGCAGAAAAAAAAAAGAAACATACACTGCTTTCAGAATTTCTTAAATTAAGTCAATTGATACTGCACTCTTTAACATGACAGTTACGTTATTGTTCTTGCCTAGATAACTGGTCAGATGCATATTCCAGGCAAAAATCCTGGAGTTCAGCTGGTAGACTCGCAAAGAATGCCACAAATGAAAAAAAATCATCTGCTTGAAAACGTCTTTTCCTTATACAGATCTCAAACTAAAACTCCAGTCAAATGCAGAAAAAAGCATTTGACAGTATACTCAGAAACTGATCGCTGAAAACAGACCTTACGATCTTTCAGATCCATTCAGACTTCAAAGAATTCCTCCAGTTTGAAAACTGAAAATAAGGGAATCACAAAGCACATCACATTCCGGCCATTTTGTAAGTCAAGTATAACTCCTCCTCTCTATGGACAACAGCACCAGTGGGTGACGAAGATTTTGAATAGCTTCAGAACCTTCTGGAAAGTCCAGTTGACTTCCAGAATGCACAAAAATTGTCTGTTGAATATGTCTCTGTTTTATTTGGCTGTGCGGCTGCATCGTGGGTTTCAATTTTTTTTTTCTATTGTTTATTCCACATCTTTGTTCTCGAACTTCTGATTCCATAAACTGTAAATAACAAATAACTGCGGTGTGTGTGTGTGTGTGTGTGTGTGTGTGTGTGTGTGTGTGTGTGTGTGGAGAGAGAGAGAGAGAGAGAGAGAGAGGAGAGAGAGAGAGAGAGAGAGAGAGAGAGAGAGAAGAGAGAGAGAGAGAATTATGTTTGAGTTGAAAGTCGCGTCTTTACTTGGGAATGAAGACCGGATTTGTGAAACTTCGGCCGGGAGTTAAGACTTCACGTCCCTGGTTTAAAATCAATGAAACAGTCATATGAATTTTTGCATGTTCTGCTGAGAGTACGCTTGTTTCCGGCAGTTGATTGACCTATCCTCTCTCTGGTTGTGACTGAACGAGAGTACGAGCTTGTTTAATTCAATTTATGATTTAACTCTGACCACTTGATTTTAAATGTTACACACACACACACACACACACACACACACACACACACACACACACACACACACACACCGTACCACTTTAAAGGATAAAGGTAACGGAAATTTGTGGAAGGAAGTTGGGGTTGGGGGACGATTGTGATAAAAAGAAACTATAAAACAACAGAAACAAAAGCAAATAAAAGAATAAATAAATAGATGGAAAAAAAAGGAATCACCTGACAAATGTAGACGAAAAATAACGTGTTCTGCCTTGTTTTCCGTTGTTGTGAGTAGGATTATCTAGATGTCGGTCTGCTGGAAGTTATTCACCAGTTTCTTGTTGTCACCATATACAGATCTTTCAGACTGTCCTGTCGTGCAGCCTCCTCCGGTCGTTGAGCCAGATCACTAGCGTGGTCACGCTTGTCTTTTTTTTTTTTTTTTTTTTTAACGCTTAACTTCTTTGTTAGCAGCAATGAGTTCATTCACTTTGGCTGTTTGCGTTCTGCTCGTGTTCATACCAGCTGCCTTTACTTCCCTCAATTCCACTTTTTTTCTGGTGGTATCAGCAGAGTTCTATTTTCTGTGCTGTTTTATTCTTGCCCACGACCTACCCACAGATACCGTGCCTGACCTTGGTGTATTACCACCGGGTTTCAATGTCTGTCTTAACGTTTAGAACAAGTAAGAAAGGCTGAGATGGAACGTTGTCGGTACATCATTGTGCCCTAGAAGTCTGACCTTGTAGTTTACGCAAATGTCGGCTTGAGTGGTGTGCTTTTTGAATCCGAGTTCTGTAGTCATCAGTAGATGGTGCTGTGATCACAAAATCAACGCCGCACATTTTGCCCGTATTTCGCCACGACAGTCTGAAGTGTTGCACAAATATGGTCAGTTTGGTTCTCCATTATGTCGATAGAAGACCACCACGTGGCATTGTGACATTGCTTGTGAGGGAATATGCTTCCACCAATCGCTAGCTGATTTATAGAACAGCCATCATATTCTTTTAGAGTGTTGGGACTTGCACGATGTGAGACACAAACATTTTACGGCAGATTCCATGAAAACCTTGTTCAGAGATGTCCCACCTGATGCCATCTTTGAGTTCTTGAAAGAGATTAACATTTTTCATCGGATCTGAGATTTTACAGTGGAAAGATTTTTAACAAACTTTCGGATGGTTTTTCGATGTATTTTAAAGAATTGTGTGGATGACTGACTTGTGAGTTGATTTTAACGTGGTGACAGCCCTGGTGTGGCCCTTTGCGGTCGGCTGGGCTATAAGCAACATTATCTCTTATCTTATCGGTGAAGTGTTCACCATTATGCTCACCCGGCCTAATCGAGGAGCCCCGATGACCTCCTCGTAGACTGTATCTTGATCCTCCTTTGTCCAACACAGCTTGCAAATTGTGGTAGAAATAATCTTTCATTTCATCCTCAGCGTCCTTACTGGGAGCATAACACTGAATGACGGTGAGTTTTATTCGACTCTTCTTGGTAGTAGACGTGTCTGTGATATGCGTGAACTGGTAAGGTCCCATACAGTAAGGGTACACTTTGGTTCTAGTGCTAGAATCAAAACCATCCCCTCAGTGTATGGAGCACCATCTTCTGCGTGTCAAGAATCAGGCAGCAATTCTCCAGATTTTAGTCTGAGCTGACCTGTCTGCAGCCACCTTATCTCGCATGACCATGGGGGAAGAGGCGTTATTTTCCCTCAGCTTCCGTGGTCGTTGCATTATCCTTCCTGCCCCATTTAACAGCTGATGTTCCATGTTGTTATGTTGATGTTCTTCTTTGGAATGAGAAAGGAGAACGGAGGGTGAAGGGGGGGGAGGGAAGGCCTGGGGTGAGGGAGGGGAGGGGGATGAGGGCGATATTGACTGGCCTTGCAGTTTGAGAAGGCTTTCAATGTATGGTGTCACAGTCCCTTCCTCACCGAAGTTCAGTCGTGTAGCATTTCTCGTCGATGTTTCTGAAAAGATATGTTTGTTTTAAGTGAATGAATTGAAAGCCCCTTGCATTGATGGGTACATCAGGGTACATCGCTTTGTCTTGCTTCTACCCCATGCAGATCTGTTCGGCTTGGTTGAACCAGCCAGGAACACAAGACTCGTCAACATTGCTGTGGAGATCGCTTGGACACACAAGCTGTCCTATGACGTCACCCGACAGCAGATTTATTGTCGGGACAAGACACAAGTCTCCTCTATTAATGTCCAGATTGGAGGAATTCCTTAAAGTGTGGATGGATGTCAAACAGTTTGTTGTCTGATTTGTTCTTTGAGGACACTCAGTGGACGTTGAAAGGAGATTGAACTGGATAACAACTTGCGGTTTTCTAGTCTCTGTGGACATCTTCTGGTCCAAGAAAATCAAACGGGTTTTAGAAAAGATAGATGCACAAATAACCAACCTGTACAGCTGACGAGTCATATCAACAGCAGATTTGCTCCAAGAAAAGGTACCTTGTTAAATACATTTTCTGACATAAAAAAAGCTTATCACAGCGTAAGGCATGCGAGACTGTCTTACAATTTGAACAATATGTTTCTTTTGAAGGAGATCTACATGTGAAAGACTTCGCATGGTCTATCATTCATTTGAACATGATAAATGTTAAGTTGTATATTTCACAAGATGACTTAATATTATTCTCTTTTTTTTTCCTTTCTCTCTCTTTCTCTTACATTATTCTTGGTCAAAACGTTCCCAAGAGCGACATAATCAGTGTTTTATTCAGTCAGTGGAGAACAAATGTTCAGGTGGTGCAATCAGATCTAGCTCTGTTGGTTCCGTGACAATAAATGTTTTGATGCAGCAGATAAGCTAGTAAATGTTTTGATGCAGCAGTAAGCTGGTTGTTCATTGGTAAAAACTCCCTGCCCAAACTGAGGCACTTGCTTTAAGCGCATGTGGGGCTGGCCTGGAAGGCGGACTTGATGTTGACAAGGTGTCAACAAACATAGCCTACATCTGGTACAATGCGCAGATGATATCGCCATCTGGATGGATTCAAATTTTGAGAACACATGAAATAGAGTTGAAAACCATGACCCCCCCCCCCCCCCCCCCAAAAAAAAAAAAAAAAAAAAAGAGAAAGAGAGGAGAGAGAGAGAGAGAGAGAGAGAGAGAAAAGATCGTGGACTAGAAACAGATGAACCGACAAGATTGGGGACATAAATGAAAGAACAATGGGCTTGCATTTTCGGGACAGAAAATAAGAAAACAAAGCTGCACTGCCGCAACAGCTATTTATGATATTTTCAAAATACAAAATTGGGGGTTGATGATTTGATGATCTTGTAGCTGAATTTAATAACAAAAGCAAGAAAATGGTTTAAACACAGAAAATTACAAAGCATAACCATAGGGTCAGGATACAGAAATGTTACTGCATGTAGCTATCAGCCTCGTCCGTGGAAACTGATTAATGGACAAGAAACTTATTTGTCAATCCAGGTGCTAGTGAGTATGGAGGCAAACGAACCGGTGAGACCCCCTTTGAGACAGCATGCTGATGGTCCAGAACAGCCAGGTAATGCATCAACGTAACATAACACCTTTTAACCCTTTCTTGTCACCCACTACGTTCACAATAAACCGATTGGAGTTAATCGCATCTACCAAGTACACTGACAAGCACAGAGCGGCCACCACATCAAAGAAATAGTAATGGGCTATCTTTAGCATCTGTTTTGATCTGGCCAAGCAGCAGATGAGACTTCGAATCAGGCTTCAACCACTGGAGAAATAACAAATCAATAAATAAATATCATTGCTACTGCGTACCTGTACCACATATGTGTGAGTGCAGCAAAACCAATTGTCTTCTGGATCTCCTAGAAAGTCTTGACCAGAGCTCTACCTGGTGTTCAAATGGATGGCAGAAATTACCTTGTTGAATATGTATTGAAACAAGTGCGACGTACAGTTTGTGGGAAGAAATCACGTCAGAAGTGCCTCAGGTATCTGTAGACCTGTTGATACACATATCAAATTTCAGTTTCGACATTGTCGGAATTCACGATCATATTAGATCGAAAATGTTTTAAAAATACATTGGTTCCTGACTTTTCTGCGATAAATCTGAAACATAAAAGTGGACACTTGTACCAAGATTTCTGAAAAATTAGCGTTCAGAAATATGTTGTTGCCCTTTTCTTTTCTTCCTCTGCTATTTCTTTCATTTCTTTTTAGATATAAATTTTTTTTTTTCCCCTTTTCATTGGACACTGCCAAGATGTCGTAACCATGCCACGTTGCATACAAGGATCATACAATGGATTCATTCTAGACCATTTTGAATAACATCTATTTGTATGTATGTAGTGAAAAACCTGTACCCTTTCGTGTCAAGCATTCCCTTGCCAGGGTAGCAGGCACTAGAAAAACAGAATTTTCAAATATATTTTCAAAACAGCCAATGGACCTCCACTTCTATATCCTACCAAAACCAACATTGCAAAAAAAAGAAGAAAAAAGATTCAGGTATATGTAGGTTTAAAAAATGTTTCTAATCATTTTTAACCAAAATCAGAAATGAAATGAGGCAGGGAACAGTAAACGATAAACAGTAAACAAGTTGGGTATTTTTTGCTCCCATAAGGAAACCTAACACAGAGTAACTTTTATTCAAGACTGGCACAGCCTTTTAAACTTGAATAAAGTCAGAAAAATACATAGATGAACAATCTAATAGTGGGGGAAAAAACAAGCGCAGGCTAACAACTGAACTATCTTCATAGTAATGACTTGGCAAAGATTTGGACTTAAGGAGGGGGGGGGGGGGGGGGGGGGGGGGGCGGAATTTGAAGATGGAGAAACTGGGAACATGAAATTAAGAAAATATGTTACAGATATGAAAACTCTTCACTAGCTGCATAAGGGAACCATCGCAATCCCTTTTGAAAGCAGATATATTTGTATTGCCTGCTCCGAGGCCTTTCGTCCGCTGGGTCGGACTCATCAGGGAGACACGGCTGGTTGTGTCTGCGCTCCTGGCGTCAAATAGAGACACACCACAGTCCATAATACTGTGGTGTTCTCACCACCAAGAGTGCAAAAAAGAATCCAATAGCACCCCCAAAGCAGCCAGCGAAGAGTAGTAAATGAAACCAAACGAAAGTGTGGGGAGGAAAAAAGTTGCTGAAAAACTAAAGACATTATGCAAACAGTATAAAATATAGGGGACAATCTTTGAGCCTACGCTTGAGGATCCACCCAAAGATGCAAGGGAGATCAAAAGACAAACACACAGACGGACAGAAACAAATACAAATAACCTCAATTTAATCAAAACAAAATCAGAAATGAAATGAGGCAGGGAACAGTAAACGATAAACAGTAAACAAGTTGGGTATTTTTTGCTCCCATAAGGAAACCTAACACAGAGTAACTTTTATTCAAGACTGGCACAGCCTTTTAAACTTGAATAAAGTCAGACAAATACATAGACGAACAATCTAATAGTGGGGGAAAAAACAAGCGCAGGCTAACAACTGAACTATCTTCATAGTAATGACTTGGCAAAGATTTGGACTTAAGGATTTGTATTTGTCTGACTTTATTCAAGTTTAAAAGGCTGTGCCAGTCTTGAATAAAAGTTACTCTGTGTTAGGTTTCCTTATGGGAGCAAAAAATACCCAACTTGTTTACTGTTTATCGTTTACTGTTCCCTGCCTCATTTCATTTCTGATTTTGTTTTGATTAAATTGAGGTTATTTGTATTTGTTTCTGTCCGTCTGTGTGTTTGTCTTTTGATCTCCCTTGCATCTTTGGGTGGATCCTCAAGCGTAGGCTCAAAGATTGTCCCCTATATTTTATACTGTTTGCATAATGTCTTTAGTTTTTCAGCAACTTTTTTCCTCCCCACACTTTCGTTTGGTTTCATTTACTACTCTTCGTTGGCTGCTTTGGGGGTGCTATTGGATTCTTTTTTGCACTCTTGGTGGTGAGAACACCACAGTATTATGGACTGTGGTGTGTCTCTATTTGACGCCAGGAGCGCAGACACAACCAGCCGTGTCTCCCTGATGAGTCCGACCCAGCGGACGAAAGGCCTCGGAGCAGGCAATACAAATATATCTGCTTTCAAAAGGGATTGCGATGGTTCCCTTATGCAGCTAGTGAAGAGTTTTCATATCTGTAACATATTTTCTTAATTTCATGTTCCCAGTTTCTCCATCTTCAAATTCCGCCCCCCCCTCCTTAAGTCCAAATCTTTGCCAAGTCATTACTATGAAGATAGTTCAGTTGTTAGCCTGCGCTTGTTTTTTCCCCCACTATTAGATTGTTCGTCTATGTATTTGTCTGACTTTATTCAAGTTTAAAAGGCTGTGCCAGTCTTGAATAAAAGTTACTCTGTGTTAGGTTTCCTTATGGGAGCAAAAAATACCCAACTTGTTTACTGTTTATCGTTTACTGTTCCCTGCCTCATTTCATTTCTGATTTTGTTTTGATTAAATTGAGGTTATTTGTATTTGTTTCTGTCCGTCTGTGTGTTTGTCTTTTGATCTCCCTTGCATCTTTGGGTGGATCCTCAAGCGTAGGCTCAAAGATTGTCCCCTATATTTTATACTGTTTGCATAATGTCTTTAGTTTTTCAGCAACTTTTTTCCTCCCCACACTTTCGTTTGGTTTCATTTACTACTCTTCGCTGGCTGCTTTGGGGGTGCTATTGGATTCTTTTTTGCACTCTTGGTGGTGAGAACACCACAGTATTATGGACTGTGGTGTGTCTCTATCTGACGCCAGGAGCGCAGACACAACCAACCGTGTCTCCCTGATGAGTCCGACCCAGCGGACGAAAGGCCTCGGAGCAGGCAATACAAATATATCTGCTTTCAAAAGGGATTGCGATGGTTCCCTTATGCAGCTAGTGAAGAGTTTTCATATCTGTAACATATTTTCTTAATTTCATGTTCCCAGTTTCTCCATCTTCAAATTCCGCCTACCCCTCCTTAAGTCCAAATCTTTGCCAAGTCATTACTATGAAGATAGTTCAGTTGTTAGCCTGCGCTTGTTTTTTCCCCCACTATTAGATTGTTCGTCTATGTATTTGTCTGACTTTATTCAAGTTTAAAAGGCTGTGCCAGTCTTGAATAAAAGTTACTCTGTGTTAGGTTTCCTTATGGGAGCAAAAAATACCCAACTTGTTTACCATTTTTAACCAGTTAATGTCCCATTGTTCAACAGATCTGATGACCTCAAATGAATGCCTTGTCTGAGTTAATGCCAGGCACGCAATGGCATCTTGTCAAGCTATGCCAGTTATGACCAGGGTGGGGTTCTAGCCATTGTATACCTAACGGTCTGGTACCCTTTGGTGACTCAACACAGTTGGGACAGTAGGTAATGTGTAGCTTCTATCAAAGGTTCACTTGGACACATACTGGTCCATGGTTGCAGGGCAACCAAAAGACTTGGTATGTGAGCAAAGACCACACCCAAAAGTGTGCAGGCGTGAGCACTAAAAACGGCTGCCCACAAAAGCCAGTGTGCACCACCTAAAACGGTAGGTCAACAAACTGTGCTCTTCCGGTGACATGCATATAACTTTCAATGGTGGAAAAGACACTATGATCAGTGACAAAGCAGCAAGGGATGGGGATGTGGATAGGGGATGTGGTGTACATGGAGAGGGGAAGGAAGGGGAAAGGATAGAAATATAGCCTGAAACTTTAAATGTACTTGACCATACTATCTCTTAATTTAACAGTAAAAATACTTGTTGCAAGTTTTTGCTTCGTTGTTGTTGTAATATAAGCTTACAATGCACAATTTTCAAATACATACTCAACTTTTTAGATGATCATGAAAGAGAATGACAGGCAGAATGATAAAACAGAAATAAATATACTGCACTAAACAAATGCTACTGGGGAAACAAAACATGATTTCATATACATTTATTCCCATGCATGCTTCAAACTCTTGCACTGCTCTGAGTGAAATCCAAGCACTGAATTCACAGTCAATGTTAAATTGTGTGCATTTATACAGCTTCTGTAACACATGGCATACAAAATGGTATCTATCACACACACACATACACACACACACACACACACACGCGCGCACAATCACGCACACATATACACACAAACACACATGCACGCGCACACACACATGCATGCGCGCGCGCGCACACACACACACACACACACACGCACACAGAAGCAGACAGAGAAAATGAGAGATGAAGAAAGGGTGAAAGAACACCAAAAAAAATTGCTTGTTTTTGATCTCATTCACTGTTTCGTGCAGTGGAATCTGTTTTAACGCCCAGCACATTACACATTAAAAAACACATACACACATACACAGAGCAAAGAAAAAAAATACAGCTCATGTTCACAGATTTTCAAAAATCATAATAATAGTACAGTATCACAGTTATCATCTCACACTTGATTAACTCGAGTTATGTGTGTCCATGTGTGAGCGTATCTGTGTGAGCGTGCCTGTCTTTTACAATACTTGATATACATTTATCACAACTGAAAATCCTGTTAAAATTATCACCACTCTCACCTCAACCTCCATCCCTCCAATTAGTCAGACTGGGTTGAATCTCATTCAAGTCTGTTGGTGTAAGACCAGTTTATCCATCAGTGTACCCTATCCTGGGAACTGATGACCAGTTTGCGCAACTACACAACTGCTCTTACAATAAAACTGCTCTGTGTAAAATTAAGCAAGCTCAACTGCTTGTACAAATGGCTGGTTAAAACATGCAGAGGTTGCTGTATTTAAGCTGCTATGTCTTTGGAACCACTCAACAAACTTTGCTATTTTTTCTCTCCTTCTGTGAGAAAAAAACAACAGATTAATACATATTCTACTTTATTCCTGTAAAAACAGTGATTACATTCTCTGTTTATATTTGCTGACTTATTTCAGGTTTTTCTGTCAACTCATCATAAAAGAAACATGAAAAATCATAAATGAACAGATATGAATGTAAACCATAACAACTGAAATACACATTTAAAAAGACAATCATCCATTCACTAGTACAGTAATACAATGTGTACTAGGTAAATAAACAATAAAGCAAATCTCATCCACATAACATCCCAGCTTGCTTCAAATATGTTTAAAAAAAAAACAGTGACAGTTGCAAGAACTACTCAAAGACAAAGGTAAATGATTTTGAGGCTAAATGTGGAGGTACTGACCTTTTAAATGATTCAAATATCACAACTTTTACAGTTCTGGGTTCTTGGCAAAGAACAGAGAAGGACGGAAAATACCTCAAACAGTTTGGTGAATTTCACTGCTTGCAGCAGTATGCATGTGCTGTCAAGTTCCACTGCCTACAGTGGTAAATCCTTGTTGAGCTTTGTTGCCTGGAAAGGTTCACAGGTTAAACAATGTAAATATACTTGGTTCTAAAGCAACATCAGACTGTCAGTAAGCAGACGTGAATTAGTTCATTATAAAAAGACAAACAATTAATCCGAACTGAGATGTATAACATTTTGGTAAAAATTCCATTCAAAACTATACACTAACTTATGAAGTATGGTTAAGGGATTAAACTGATAAAATCCCTTTTCCTTTGTATTTTTAGTGGCATTTATGGCCCACCTAACTGCATAAGCCATTGTGTTCCAGTCAATTCAATATCTATACATCGCCTGAAGTTTGCAAGCATTCCAGTAACAACAAAAAGCCAATTCAGAGTGAATACTAGCTATCTACTCTGCATATTCTATTTTTTATTCATAAATGTTCTTACCTGTTTTAAAATAACCTTCCCCTCAATATCACTGATTAAACTGTATCTGCAATCCACATACATACATGTCACACAAGACCACTTATGAGACCAACTTCTTCTTGACCTTGACAAGACAGACTGACATGATAATTAGGTATTCATATTCCTTGTCCTTCATCTGAAATTTTCTTTTTATTTTCATGACAAATTTTGAAAACGACAGCAGACTAGTCAATGTGTTTAAGGTAAATCAAGAGAATACACACATAAGAAATATGTTGTCAATGTACACTTTACATTTCTTTGACATAACATGCAATGCATTTTCTTATTTATGGGAAGTACCAATATGCTGGTGTACATTTGACAGCAACAAGTATACAGGGATAGGAGAAAAATGCCATCACTTTTAATGGTTGACCTAAATTCAATCTAACCAACCTTTACTGAAAGTTGAAATGGCAGGACTAGATCAATTGTGTTCTGTACATGCATTTACCCCTTTGAGGTTATCAAGGAAAAAAAAAAATTAGACTTTCTATAAAGGTTTATACTTACAATGAAGAATGTGATATTTTAATGCAAGTGTTACACAAGTACTTACTCAATGATAAACAAAAGTCAAATGCTTAGTCAATGGAGGGGTTGTATTTCAAATCAGTGAAAGACACACTGTACTTGATATAAGTAAAAACATGGCCCGAACTTCATCATCATTCCTTCTTCCTTCAACATGGAAACAGATTCGTTACTGCAAAAGAAATACAAACAGATTTATCAATATTGCAATTTTGTTTCATCATTAAACCCAACCAGTGTAGTACTCTGAAAAAAAAATGACTACATTTGAGTTACTTAAAAGAAAAAAAAAAAAAAAAAAGATCAGTCATAATACTGTAACAATTCACAGTTAATAATTCTTAAATCTGTTTATAGAAAATCACAAGACAAGTCAAATTTGCAAGAATTTCCGCATATGATTAAAAAGAATGTCAACAAGATATCAGTTCAAAAGCAACGCAACTAAAGGGAAAATTGACACTTGATTTCTTTTTCTTTTGTGTCTGGTTTGTTGGTTTCCTGTCCTTGATTTTTGTTGGATTATTTGTTCACACACAAATTAAATCAATGCAAAAATACTCTGTGATCAGTTTGGCAAAGCTTTCCTCCTAAAAAAATATCCCATTCCAAGGCAAACACAAGGACGACAATGACACAACCAATCAACTACCCTTTGAAAAAAATCTATCATCATATCACTATGTGACATTATAATTTTCATCCTTACATGGAAAGTGACAGCCACACTTCTACTGGGCACAAATTCAGTCTACTATCATCCCCACCTCACCCTACCATACTCCCCCTCCCCCCAAAAAGAAAAAAAACAACTGTATTAAACCTTAGTAAACTTAAGGAAAAATACAGCATACATTTTGTTTCAATACAATAAATCAAGATCAATGAATGCAATGCACAAATGAAGAGGTATAAAAAAGAAGAAAATGAAACAATACACATGCAACTTATAAATCCAGAGGCCCCATAAGGAACAGGACCTGCTACTGACAACCAACCATTCCACTGCGCACCAACATTTTGATTCCACATACCCATAAACCACATAAACCACTAACTCATGAAGCTACGCAAGTAGAAAAAAGAAATCTGCCATTGAGATTCCCATCACTCCACATCTAGATCAAACATAACGGCATTGGTGAACTGGAAAGCACATTCGGTCTTGTGTTCATTGTGTGTTTTATCTGGCTGCTGAAGAGGTGGGCTGGTACAGTTACCATCTGTTTCCTTATCCTGACCACCTTCTTCCTCATCATCGCTGTCATCAGAGTGACCTGCGCTGGTGGTTTCCGCCAGTTTGGATTTGATCTGGTCAGCAACGTTGCCTGGTTTCTTGTCACCTGTACTTTTCTCCTCACAGCTGCCTTCTATTTTGTTAGACACTGGGTGGACATCACTGGTCCTGTCCTTATCACAAGAACTGTCCTGATTACAAGAGATCTCGACTTCATTCATTTCCCTATGATTCTCACTGCCACTGTCCCTATCCACTTTGCAGTTTAGTGTCTTGTTATTCTGGTTAAAGTTCTTTTTGCAGCTACAGCTGTCTACGGATTTAGTCCTAAAATCAATACCACTCGGCGTTGCAGCATCAGCAGAGTTTGGATTATCAGGACTTCTCTTAACTTCTCCAACAACTGCATTGTCTTCAATGGGAGAAGGAGAGTCAGACAAATTAGGCAAGTGGCCCTCACTGCTGCCCTCCAACCCTGCACTGTTATGTTCACTTTGGGAAACGTCTTTTTCTTTCATTCTCTCTAGCCTGCGCTCTCTTTTCCGCTTGCTCTTCAGTGTGAACTTCAAACTGTTAACGGCGGCTGAGGATCTGAAAGTCGCTTTATCAATGTGCTTGCTGAAAGACACAGTGCGATGTCTGCCAAGGGACCCAACTGGTGGAAACGCTTCTTCTTCTTCATTGGAAGAGGGATGACTGCTGCTGTCATCGCTGGACTCATGTTTCAAAATGCTGTGCAGGCTGGGACAGAGGTGGGTTTGGTCAACCTCAATCTCAGGTGAAGACTGTGGGTCAAAGTTATCACTCTTTTTTTCTGTCCTTTTCTTGCTCTGTCCAGGCTGGAAACAGAAACAAATACAAAAAACTGAGTCAAATGATTTTATTTGTACCTATGCCAACTACAGAGCTATATAAAGGGTGAAAACGAGTTGAGATAAGAACTACACTGCTTCAAGTTAAAACCAGGTTTATAATCCAAAACAATGTCAGTTTCTGGGGGGGGAAAAGAATCAAAATTTCATAATGATTTGTTTCACAGTCAAATCAAATAAAACAAACAAACAAACAAACGTATTTATAATTTTAAACCACGTCATCTTGGAACAGGTTTTCAAGGAGTCCACCCTGAAATGCTTGTGTTTTATCCAGACCTGCTACCCCCCCCCCCCCCCCCCCCCCCCCCCACTGTCCCCAGGGATATCGCAAATTTCATTAGTTTTCTAAACATGGTCAGAAGCAGAGTGGTATCAAAGTCTCTCTCTCTCTCTGACACAGACACACAGTGACACACACACACACACACACGCACACACACACACACACACACCCCCCCACATACACATGCAAGGTCAGCTCCTGCCAGCAATGAAATGTTGCAAGGTCAGCTCCTGCCAACAATGAAATATTGTGTTCAAACAGAAAACAGGTAAACAGTGGTCCAGCTGGTCTCGCATATAGGTCTGTCAACCTTCTGGCAAAAAAGCGATGAAGTCCTGGATGTACGAACAGTCATTATTATTAGCAGGTCCCTTGTGGTCAGAACCTTCTTGGTTACATCATTCAATTCACCACGTCTTATGCAAAAATTGTTGAGGCAAACATGGAACTTGCTAAATGTTGATGCTGTGATGTATGGATAATTCATCAAATACTCAGTTTGAAACAACTGGTGATTTGGCACTTTCTTTGAAAAGTCTGCCTCTCACCAGTAACTGCTTGTATGTTTTGACATTTTTTCTTGGTTATGTTAAATGACTGGAAAGTTCTTCTTTCTGCTTCAGGACTGCCATACAAAAATTACACTCAATGTTGATTTGACCCAGTTGTACTTGCTTCCAGATCTGCATCAGTGCATTTGGAACATAACATGGTGGGCCGCTTCGCAATGATCAGACACAGTGTGATTACAAAGATTCTACAAATTCTATTTCCATGGTCTTTTAGATGAATGCAGAGCTGACAAATTCAGCAGTCAACTATGGACAATCTGTGATAATTGGCAGTTCCTTTTATCTAACGTATAAATCACAGTCTTTGTATCTATCTGTCTGTGTTCTTGCTCCCTACACATGTCCTGTTTTTCCCCTTAATCTAATATCATCCAGATCTGGCATATTGACTCATAAGCATACTGGGCAGATCAGCAAATCATACTTAATGCAACAGTATTGGGAAGCAAAGTTATGTGGAATTCAAAACTGGTCTGAAGAAGATACCACTAATCAGACCCACAAGACACTCAAGGACAATAACTCATGTCTCAGAAAGCTGATGAAGAATGGGGAAGAAAGGGGAGGCAGGTGGCCAGAATAAAAGAGACAGAGATGAAGGGGATGATATGAGAGGAGTGGAATGAGGCTGGACAGATAATTAGGAATCTGGGGAAGAAGGAAGCAGGAGGAGTGGATAACAGGTAACAGGTAAAACAGTGAATGAGAAGAGAAAGGACAACTGGTGTAACAACTAGTGTTGTGTAAGTCTCAGCTCAGTTCAGTTTGGGTTTCATCAAGGAGACACCACTGCATGTGGTCTTGTTTACATACACAATACAACATCCGCTAAGCCATGAGGCCACAGTGCACAAGGTTTACAGCTAGACGGAGAAAAAATTGGGAAGAGAGTTCCTTGGATGAGACTTTGCAGATGCCTGAACTATGCATTAACCCTATTCACTGGTTAGACCTTGAATACCTAGCTGTGTCTTGCACCACTACTCCAGCTGTATATCAGAGAAAGAAAGAGAGAGAGAGAGAGAGAGAGAGAGAGAGAGAGAGAGAGAGACAGACAGGACAGACAAAGAGAGAGAGAAAAAGAGACAGACAGAGGCAAAAGTGTGTGTGTGTGTGTGTGTGTGTGTGTGTGTGTGTGTGTGTTGTGGTGTGTGTGTGTGTGTGTGTGTGCGTGGCGTGTGCATGTGTAAGCATGTGAGTGCCTGTGTGAGTGCGTATGCATGTCTGAATTAGAGAAGTTAGCTACATTTTAAACTCTGCTTTGATGAATAGAGAATACCTTTACATGATTCTTAAGTATTCAGAAAAAAAAAAGAAAAAAAGTCACTGAAACAGATGCCAGCCAGATACAAATATTACTTCGGCAGTAGATTTAGTAATTCATGGTTTCTTACTGTGAATAAAACTGCTTGATCAGGGCTTTGTCCTGTTCTAGATTTCAAATAAACTGATCTGTTTTGAGTTACGATGGATCCCATGTCCTGTGCAGGTTGATGACAAAATCAGTTGATGCTGAGATTCTATGATCTGTGCTGGCCTGAAAGGGACCTAAAACATTGTCTTTATCTCTGCTGCTTCATCGGCATCAATTGTCATGCTTCATTATCAATCTTTCTTTTTTTTTTCCCTTTCTTTCTGCGTACACAGGCTGATACTCCTGCGGACACTGCCTGTCTATACAGGCAGTGGAGTTTTGTGTGTATGACCGTTTTTTAAATCCCATTAAGGCAGCCATACTCCATCTTCGGGGAAATTATCGATCTGAGATTCATAAAAATTTAACATCCTCACTATTCTTGCATAAATTACGTATCTTGCAGCACGGCACAGAGAACTCAATGATGAAGCACTGTATAATGGGGTCATACTTGTGCAGTGGTTTTCTTTCTTTCTTCTTTTTTTAATCTCCTAATTGATTTGTTAGTATGAGAGTATAAAACCTAGGTTTAAAAGTGCCGATTTTCACACGATAAATTGTACAGTAAAATGAAATAATGGAAAGGTATTCCAGTTTAGTGCATGAAAGAAAAGTTGCTAGTGTGTGAAAGAAAAATTGCTCAACTCAGTTCGTTGCTTTGATATATTCATACAAAAGTTATTTATAATATACAGGTTTTGGGTGATATTTTCTTGCCATGCTCTATTTTTCAAAATAAAAACAGAGGCAATATTATGTGAGTAAATGAGTGAGTGAGCGAGTGAGAGAGAGTGGGAGAGAGGGAGGGAGAGAGAGAGAGAGAGAGAGAGAGAGGAGGGAGAGAGAGAGAGAGAGAGTGTGTGTGTGTGTGTGTGTGTTGTGTGTGTGTGTGTGTGTGTGTGGGGCACGCGCTTGCGTATCTGTGTCATGCATTAAATTCTGTATGTACAGGTTATTTGTGTGCATTTGGTTATACTTGTGGGAAGGTATCAAGTGCATACAAACATGTGCGAATGCATGTGTATGTGTGCCCATGAATGCACATGTACATGAATGCATGTACATGTGCATGTAAACTAGTACATGGGTGAGCAGGTGCATGTGTGGGGGTTACTGTACATGTTCAGTCTCTCTGCCAGTTTGTCAGCCAGTTCATACATCTACTTCACTGTGAAAATTATTTTTTCTTATAACTTCTTCCATGCTCAAATTAGTTAACATCAAACTGTAACGATCAGAGAGAACAACTGGTTTTATACAAGAGTGACTGATAATAAGAGTAATTCACATATAGATTCTTTGGATCGTTATGTACACTGAAGTGTAACAATTACTGTCTTAATTTCAGTGCTGCCATGTCTTTTCATTAAGACATGATAAGAATTACTTTATCATCTCCAAAAAGAGAAACTGTGTCAACCGCAACAGTTATCACATGAGCAAAATGGACAAAACATATGACATATATAAAAAAAAGTTATTGACATTTCTGAGCTATACAACAATTCATCATTGCAGAGAATTTCACACTCATAGTCCGAGTCATTCACACGTCAAATAATCAAAGTACCTCTAAAATACTTAGCTCACTACCTGAAGAACAGAATCAGAGTTACAGGAGAAAAAAAAAGATAAAATAATAACATAGATGCATGGGTAACTCTACCTCCACCCCCACCCCCTCATTCCTCACGCCTGTCCACTTCCACCCTTTCATCCACCTACATACCAGGCACCCTCCCCCTCCTCCACATACACACACAGTCCAAGCGCTTGCACACACATATGCAAAGTGAAACGCTCATTCAATCATTCATTCACAAGCCCACTGGCTTTGCAGCAAGAACTACCTTAAAAATATTAAGAGTTTAAGAAATGATTTTGGAATAAAAGATCTGTATCCAGGATTTAATCTTCGTCTTAAAACTGCATCCTGATGGTAGAAGTTTACAGTATTCGGCTGAACTAAGGCTATAATCACTTGCAATTTGTCCTGCCCTCTGTACAGCTTGTTTCTCATAGCGCTCATGCGTACCAACATGCCTTGCACCCATAACTTTTTGCACATGTTCACCACATTATTCAAATCTCATTTGCTTTGCACACCCATGCTTCCATCCATACTAGCATATAAATGAATTTGTTAAAGATTCATTCAACTGGCCCTCTGCTATTCTGTTTCTATCTTTTTACCTATCATCTGCTGAAACATTCATGAACACGCTTGCCATATCTGTGGTGATTTCATCTTCGTTATTTTGGAAAAATAAAATATTATATAAGGGATGTTACAGGTGTCCCAGAAATAGAGAGTTTACTGATGGATTGGTATTCCTCCAAGATAACAAAAAGTAATGCATATAGATTGGTCAAAGCTGGTCAGCAAAAGAAAAAGATTACAAATACCAAAGAAAACACACTTCCCATGAACTGCTACCCCTTCACACTCTCAAGCAGCATAAGCACATCTATGCATTTCCACTTAGTTTTCACATTCCTGTAACATATCAAAAACAGCCACAACAACATTTCCCAGCTTAATCAAAGGCCTAGATTTAACCTTACCGGAGGGGTGATCTTAATGGTGAGCTTCTTCTCATCCATTGCTGTCACCCTCAGGCTGCAGGATGAGTCTGGCTCAGCAATGTCAGTTTGTGGCATGGGAGCCTGGTTCATTCCAATGCATCTCTCATCCAATTCTCTCAGCTGCTGCTGAAGATTACTGGTGGTCAGAAACAGATGCTTCTGAAACAAAGAAATCATCATTTTTCTCATCATAGTCATAATCAAGAACTTGTACAACTTCAACTCAAATGAGAGAAGAAATCAAAAGGCAGATTACAGGTTGGGAAATGTTGACTGTTTGCCAGTTTACCTGACAATGACATCACAAGTGTGGGTCACAATCAAGGCCGACAACATTTTACAGAATAAAGTTTACGCTGTGTTCTGCTGGGTTTCTAATGACAACATTTTACAGAACAAAGTTTACGCTGTGTTCTGCTGGGTTTCTAATGACAAGATTTTACAGAATAAAGTTTACGCTGTGTTCTGCTGGGTTTCTAATGACAAGATTTTACAGAATAAAGTTTACGCTGTGTTCTGCTGGGTTTCTAATGACAAGATTTTACAGAATAAAGTTTACACTGTGTTCTGCTGGGTTTCTAATGACAAGATTTTACAGAATAAAGTTTACGCTGTGTTCTGCTGGGTTTCTAATGACAAGATTTTACAGAATAAAGTTTACGCTGTGTTCTGCTGGGTTTCTAATGACAAGATTTTACAGAATAAAGTATACGCTGTGTTCTGCTGGGTTTCTAATGACAAGATTTTACAGAATAAAGTTTACGCTGTGTTCTGCTGGGTTTCTAATGTTTCTCCATTTCATTCACATTCACTCTCTCCTCCTCTGGACCTAGATCTCTGCCTGAATCTGCCTTTCAGTCCATCTCTCTCGCTCTCTTGTCCATCTCTCTCTCTCTCTTGTCCATCTCTCTCTCTCTCTCTTTTTGCTCTCTCTCCTTGACTGAACATCTATAATTTCAAACAATTTTTGTTTCATTTTGTATACCCCTCATTGACATCACTCTTACAATGTTCGTTCCAGCCACTCCATACACAGTCACTTGATCCCCTTAAATGAAGATGATGATCGAGACAATGCTGTTACATTCTACCCGGTTCAAAAACGGCATAAAAAGTCTGTACTTGTCACTTCCTTTCCTAGTGTCAACCAGGCCTAAAAATGTAGACACCTGCAGTGTTGCTCTGGAAACCTGAGCACCTTTCTCAAGATGCATACATTGACTAAGAGGATGAAACTGTGGTTCCAGCTTCCCCATTTGCGCCTGCACCACATTCAGCTCTATGTATGAAGTATCAGAAACAAAAAATGCCTTTGTGGGACTCAAACCATCACCTACCATCCCAAAGCCTGTGAAGCCAGCCATTGCAAAATTATAACTGGTAAGTTATGTTGCGTTTGTCTTTCTTTCTTCTTTTTTTTTATTAAAGCAATCATGCACCCATCATTATTTCGCATTTCCCTCTATTTTACAATGCATTCTCTTTCTTTTTCTGTCCGTGTCTCTCTCTCTAACAATACCTCTGGCTTTTGATCACTCTCCCTCTATCTCTCTCTTGCCCCTTTCTTTAACTGTCTCATTGTGGCTCTCTCTCTCTCTCTCTCTTCTTCATCTCTCTTTCTCTCTCCCCTTCCCTCTCTCAATTCTGGTATTTATTTCAGTTTTTCCATTCACCCTGGCCATCATGTGTGTAGCAGGTAAAAGGTGGTGTATGAAATGGAATTTTCACTGCAAAGTGCTCAATCCCCTCATGATGCCACAATCCATGCTAGATGTTCAATCTGTCTCTTTTAATTCCTCTCTCGCTGGATGCTCAGTTTAACTCTTTAAATTCTTCTCTCTTTCATCATTCATAATTCAACATCATATTATATCAGGTGTTTTGATATCACTATGAGAGCCTTTACCTGCTCTGTCACATCTGATTTAAAACAACAACACACAGGATTTTCTAGAGAGTGTACAGCAAAAAACAACATGATACAGCTGATTTCCAAAGTCAAACTTTGTTTGGAAACTATTATTCCTACTGCTTGCTATGTTCATTTTTCAAATCGTTGAGCATTCCAGTAGTTTCAACAGCGCCTGATACAGTGAGTTCCAAAAGAGTTATAGAGTTAGGGGGAAAATACACACACACACACATACACACACACCCCTCAATGATTAGCCCAGTAAATCTCCTGTATTGTATCAATGAGTTCACATACTCATTGAATGTATTTGTAAAAGGTATATTTTGACAAATTACATCTTGATGATTTCCGTTTCCTTTCCTAAATGCCAAGTCATTTGAACACAAGTGATAAAATGTGTTTATAAATGGCAGAGATCAAGCAAAAATATATGCTTGAAAGAACTCTTTTCTATGTTGGCATTATAAACGGGTGCCATTTATCCAAAGCTAACATTAATGCAACCAGCTGAAACATTTCTTTTATTGGGTAAATCTCTGTCAAATTTGCAGTGAAACTGAAAATGCTGCGAAAGATGTCAAAAGACATCATTCTTTCATACAGACCTGTCACATGACTGGTCTACAGTCTCCCACAGCCCTCCAACTGACACCAACTTTCGTCCACCCCATCCAGAGCAAATCAGCGATACAAACAGATTAACAGACCCCTGCAAGTTCTCAGCATTAACTTTAAGTGCTCCATAGCTAAAGAAATCTGAGATCACTCATCTCGTTGACACCACAAAATCAGGCATAATCTTTGTAACTGAAATACAGCTTACTGGTAACATATCTGATAAAGAGATATCCTCCCAGTCTGATTCCTGCAACATCTACAGGAAAGACAGATGAAGTAGAATCATAATCCCTGTGCATCCAACATGAAAAGCTTCCAGACTCCTGAATTATTCAGTGACTGCGAGATGGTATGAAGTGGATTTGAATATATACCAGCTGGAAAACCCCCAGTTAACCTGCATTCTTTCGAATGCCCTAATGTTGCAGATGAAGTTGATATGATCAGGTTTGGAAAGTCACTTGAGCATGCAGCAAGCATCATTAGTGCAATCAGTCTCACTGACAGAGACTTCAATTTTCCAGTCTTGAACTGGCTTACCATGTCCATGAAACACCGAGCAGCTCAGCCTCAAAGGCACAGTAACTTCATGAATGGACAGACGTGATGACACCCTCTGGAGGGAGGGCTCACTCACACTGACTCTGCGACTAAGCAATTATTGTTGTCAGTAAGGGGCTTAGTAGGTGGTGTCCTGCGTATCTTGGATCAGAACAGGTGAAGCGACTTGGCAGCAGTGCAGCGTCTCATCCGGTGGGTTGCCTCATGAGGGCTTGACATTGATTGCTCCCTGTGAATTGCAGGTGCCGGTGCTGTGGCGGGCCAGGCTAGGCTGCGTCTGTGGATGTGGTGTCTGAATGAGCAGTGTGTGTGCAATGCCACTGAGGTGACCCAGAAGATGGGACAGCAAAAAAGAAAAAAAAAAGCTTGTCAGTCTCATATTAATTAGAATATGCTTGCACAGTTTGGGACTCACACACAGTGCAACATTGACAAGATCAAGGCCATTTAAAGAAAAGCTGCACTTTTTGTCATCAAACAGTACCTTGATTAAAACCTCAAGTCTTTGATTGAAAAATTGCCATGACTTTTCCTCAAACATTCAAGGAAAGCAAGGCTGGCCAGGCTAAGCAGAATTAACATATAACTGACCAGACAGCTGTGAATAACATTAACATCATTATGGCTCCCACCTGATTATGAGCATACATTTCCCTTCAGCTATGACAGATCCAAACTGTACTAACTTGTCATGATGCCTTTCTCCCAGCCACCAGTAACTATTGAAATACACTGCCTGAAGCAAGTGTAGCAGAAGACATCCTTGAATCTTTGAAGTTGTGGGTGTCATGTACATCAGGACAAAAAAAAAATAGTTAGTTACACTTACTGTCGGTAGGTGTAGTATGTCGCCCATTTCACCCATCCCCTTCTGTCCAAAGGAAGTTTTTTCTTTAATTATTAACTTTTGGGCCTAGATCTGTGAGGGGCTTGCAGGAATCAGCTAATCCTTCGGAGCAAAAAGTGCCCCATTTCACCCCTCCCCTTCTGTCCAAAGGAAGCTTTTTTCTTTAATTATTAACTTTTGGGCCTAGATCTATGAGGGGCTTGCACGAATCTGCTAATCCTTTGGAGCAAAAAGTGAAAAACAGTAGCCTGTTGATAAAACGCTAACACAGTAAGCTGCCATTTTCCAGTTCATGGCTTTGAACTACAGATAGGAGTGTAATAATCAGCATGATCATTTTGGCTGTCTAATGGATTAAGATGAAGATGATTAAAGTACTAAAATATAAATGATTTTTAGCAGTGTTCATTTATAATCACGACAAGAACATTACTCTCCATCTCCAAAAATTTCATAGGCACATTAAAAGTAATGTTATTCATGAGCTCTAAGCGTTCTAACCATAAAATCCTACATACAACAGACAAAAAAGTCACTAAACATATAAAATGACACATGTACCTTTCAGTCATCAATGACACACTGTACAAAATATGATCCACTTTTTTTGGGACAGCCTGTGTACTGCAATTTACATAGCAAAACTAAACAAAAAATAACATGTATCTAAATCAAAGAAGCATTCTCATGTATTCAAAAGCATGTGCTTCAAGAAACCAATAACTATTCATGTGGCCGAGGTGTAATAGATATGAATGGAAGCCCACCATCAAAGCCATGTTCAACCAAAATTTGAAAATAGCTATGAACTGGCAGCAGTCAAGACTTCTAAATGACAATCACTGTTTCTCACTTTTTTAAACTAGAGATAATTCAAATAAACCAGAATTAAAATTAATGTAAACACTTTTGTAATGGGTTACATCATGCATGCTTTCATAATTCCTTTCGCCAATGTGACATGAGCATTTAAAATGATGTCACTAAAAAAAGGTGATTACCTGATGCTCACTATACATACTATACTTTGGCATACATATTGGATATGTCTCTGGTTGCAAAGGTATCATTCATCTCCTTTCATCGTTTAGGTGACTGTAACGTAAAGACAGACAAATGAAAAGTGCGATGTTTCCTCCATGGACACTGTTACTGACTCTGAACACAATTACTACTCAGGAATCATTTTAGTTTCATGTATATATTTTTGAAAAAATACTAGATGCTTCCTCATTACCTGATTCTTGTAATGAGTTACTTCAGAAGCTAAATTATTTTTCTGAGCCCTTAGAACATTTTTCAACAAAATGAAATTTACCTCCAAATTATCAGAATGCAAACCAGCCCAAAACTCATCCCACAGTCCTCGAGATTCACGTTCTTTCAGCAAAAGCAGAACAACATTCTCAGCAGTGACGTCAACTGTGGAATGTTCTGGAACCACTTTACACCTCTCAGCAAACCGGAGGAACAGCCTGAAGTGCAAAGGGAATCCTCCCTCTCCTTGAGATGTGCAAACAAAGTCTATTTCATGGCTCGAAGGAGTCTCTTGCTTGATGGACTTTTCTGTGACATTGTTTATTTTCAGAACAAAAGAGACCGTTTCAGTGTCTTGAGTGAAAGAAAAGTCAGGTAAACTGTAGGAAACAACAGTGGTAAACAGCTTTCCACTATCCTCACCGTTGACACTGCCAGGACAAGTCATACCATTTACTCCTTCTACTCCTGTCATATCCTCCTGTTGCATTATTCCTATTTCCCCAGGACTGTTATCTGTCCCATCTGACACTACTTCTATCAATGGGTTTTCTGCTGAAGTATCTCCCTTGAGACTAGAATGTGTAGAAATTCCATTACTTTCAGATTCATTTTCATCTGTGTCACCAGTAATGTAGGATGGCATTGATGGCAAATCATCTGGCACTACAGGCAAAGTCACAATCAAAGTTCTCTTCTGTTTGTCAAATTTAGCTCTGCCTTTACTGTCATCTACAGGATAGGGAAGAGTTAACTCGAGTCTGTATGCAGCCGGTGGGCTGGACTCCAGGGTCAAATGCTTTTCAAAGATATCAAGACTGACTTCAGCACCAGATTTCAACAGTGGCAGTTCTATCCTTATCACAAGTTCTTGTGGTCTTGTGCTTGGCTTTGCATCAGGGGCGTCACGGTATTCCTGCATGTCCAGCTCTGATCGATGGATAATGGTGTACTTAGGCACTGCTGCATCATCTTTCTTGCCTTTAGTTTGGCTCTTATTATCTGACATACCATCTCCAAGTTTTTTGTTCTCTTTTTCCATGAATAGCTTCTGCTCTTTATCCTCCATCTTCTCAACAGTAGATTTGTCATCGTACGGATATGGCATATCTTTTAGCAGTCCACTGGTATCATGCTCTGGTTGGGGTCCACTTGCATTCCGACTCCTTATTACAGTTGCAGATGGCACGCCTTTGAACTGCATTTTTGGACGTTTGATATTATTCCTGTCCAACTTAACTTGAAATTGTCGCTCAATCCCATCCATGGCAGTGTCTTCCACAAGCTTCTTAAATCTTGCATTGCTTTCTGCCATACGATACGTGTCTGGGTGAACAACAAAATCATATACTTGGCACCGGTTTTTCTGCTTGTCGTGATCTTCTCTTGGGGGTGCAAACGAATGTGGGATGTGCCACATAAGACCGTTTTTGCCCACGTCATTTTGCTTTCTTTCAGAGGACGGCTTGTCAATCTTTTCACTTTTGCTGATGTTAACAAACGCTTTTGTGTCACCATGAATGCTGGTCTTCAGCACATAACCTGGCTCTGGGCGAACAAACGTGACATCCATTCCTCGCTCTTTTTCCATCTGAGCAATCTCCTCCTCATATCGACGCCGATTTTCAGGATCCGATATTTCTTCTGCGTACTCACAAAACATTTTTCTAAACTTTTCATCTTTGAGCGCATCTTCGAGGCGCTTTAATTCATCCCGAGTTAGGTTCAGCTCTTCGAGTTTCGACTTGGATGCCATGTTGTTTTCAATACACACAAACAAGCAATGTCACGTTGCCCAGGAAGGGAGATAATTCAGATGTCCGGTTGTG
This sequence comes from Conus canariensis, assembly GCA_033310375.1. Classification (NCBI taxonomy): domain Eukaryota; kingdom Metazoa; phylum Mollusca; class Gastropoda; order Neogastropoda; family Conidae; genus Conus; species Conus canariensis. The sequence continues at coordinate 74,417,480 of CM065717.1, read as the reverse complement.
TGAGTAGTAGGTCGCTGTCAAGTACCGATTTTATCATTTCTTTCTTTCTTCATTCATTTATTTGTTTATCTATTTATTTCCTTTTTAAAATCAGGATGCATGTTCTATGTCCTCTTAACATATTCATCAATCTGTTTATTTTCTTTTTTCTTACATCAATTTTCTATGCCTCATTTGAACTCTGTCTCATCGCGCCTTTTATCAGCTGAATTATGTTGGCTACCAAAGCTGAATTTAGAAAGAGAGGGTGTTAGTTACCGCCAATGACATTGACAAACAAAGCACATGACAAGACACGATGCATTTCAACCTCTTGGGTCTTCTTCAGGCCAAAAAAAAAAAAAAAAATCACATTTAACATTTAGGACAGTACAAACAAAGAACGAAAAATGACTCATCTGTTGTTGAGCTTCTACTCAGAATGCGGTAAGCAAGCTAAGCCCATGCACCCAATGTTGGTCGACCCAACGCATCCAAAACAAGACTGTGTGTATGTGTGCGTGCGTGTAGAGGGTGGAAGGTACGATTGGGGAGGGGAGGGGGGGGGGAGCAATTGAGGGATGGTGTAGATCAAAGGGAGAAGGAGTCAGGGAGCGATGTGTCAAGACAGGCGGAGTCAGGAAAAGACACGGGGGCAGGGGGGGTCAAGATGGTTGAGTATGCGTGGTTTTTTATGGACATGTTGTTTAGAGCAGCAAGCTGCAGCGTGTGGCGGACTTGGACTGAAGCTGGCAGGCTTGAGTGAAGTTTGTATCTGCTTTTGGAGGTAAAGCACCCAGGAAAGTCGTTTCCCTGGGCAGGAGCTTAGGTCGTGTTGTTAGAAGTCGGTGACAAGTCGAGAACCGTGCGACGATAGTAGAGTTTTACATCCTCTCAACAAATGCTTCTGAAAACAAGCAGTTCTTTCACAGTAGTCTTAGTCAACTGCCAAGCTGCCACGCTTTTAAATTCACAGATCCGACCAAATCAGTGTTCGGTTTTGATTTCATTATAGCCCTGGTCCATTCAATTTCGGCAGGAGACACAGAACATTTTATTGAAAAGTGACCATAAATCAATAATGATGATCATCATACAGACTATTCATCACGGCATGGCTTTTTATATCATATAAGTATGGCATTGTCACATGCACCTTGTTCCTTCATCCATATGTAAAATGTCTTGTTTATATGCGGCGAAAACAAATAAACAAACTTTGAACTGTTCCTGTTATCAAAGTTTTCAAGGAAAACAAAAAGACTAAAAATCACAACTACGATAGTAACATCAATGCTGCTGCTGCTGCTGAAATGAGTATTTAAACTTGAGCAGCTGCATGTTCATTTGCCAGGTACGTTAAAAATGCATAATCATGCATAAAAAAAAGCTGGTGTTTCACAAATTCTCTCTCTCTCTCTCTCTCTTTGACGTAAAGACCAAAACAATAAACCATAGATGAATCAAAAGGAAGATAGCTTTTGGTGAAACAATTACAGACACAAAATACTAATTAATTTTGACTGTGGTCCCATTCATCTACCTCACAAACAGATATGAAGACAGAACAAACAAGAAAAGTTCCTTGTTTATTGTCATTTAAAATCTAGTCTTTACCACTTCGCTTGGCAGCCTCACATAAGAGTGACTTTCATCTGGAAGCCTCCATTTATGAAATCCCTTCAGATCCAGCTGCAAAGTAAGGCGACTGCAGGCGGAAATCACAAATTAAACAAATTATTTATAAGGCTCCGCCGAAAAAATATAGACAAACGCATCACACGCGTCGACCTCTTAGGTCTTCTTCAGGCAAGATATACAACACTCAGGACAACGAAAATGAGTGAGCAATCACTTATCTTCACCCCATTCGGTATCTCGCCTGGAGAAGACCTAGGAGGTCGAAACGTGTCGTGTTTTGTCTTGTGATTCATTTGTCTACGTTTTTCAGCGGAGCCTTATAAATGATGTGTAAAATTTGATTTCCTTTCAGTTTTGAAATGTTAAACAATACAGGATGTTCTCAATGACGCAATGTTTGAAAGTTCCTTTCACACATGAGACACGATCGTTGGACACAATGTGCTCGTCTCCAGGGGTACTAATGAGTACCTTTACTTAATCAAATGAAGAAGAAGAAAACAAACAAAAAACACTTGCGGCATAAAATCAGATCTAAATGATGTGCCTTCCAACCATGCAATGTTAACAGTTACTACACACAACTGTCCACAGTGAATTGCCTCAATGTCCTTCTTGGCAACTGTTTGTACAGCGGCGATTTTAACTGGTTCTAAGTTGTGCTAGCAAATTATTATGGTGAATGGGGATCCCCTACTTCTGACAGTTTCTCACCTTCAAACGTATTTTCTTTCCACTTAGTTTTCTGCCCGTTAATAACAAAGTTCTATTCGAAGATATCACACGCACGCGCGGGCGCATGCACACACACACACACACACACACACACACACACACACACACACACACACACACACACACACACACACCAGAATGTTTTAAATGAATGCAAAATTGAAAAATCACATAGAATATTTCAACTAATTCTGTCTTCATATTCCATAGAAAATAAGTTTTTCCAAAGGAAGTTATATATATATATATATATATATACACTACTCAAAACAATTGAAGTACCACTTAGGAAAACTGCTGTCATTCGAAAGAAAACAAAGCTGAACATAATTTAATGATTGAATATTTTATTTTTATTATTCCTCAATCCATTCAAATTTATTCAAACACCGTGACAAAAAATTATCTTTGTTTTACACTTGATTAAAGAGGCATACCCCCAAAATGAAAAGTAACAAGAGTCTATGGTAGATGTCATGATGTTAATAACGGGTATGACCACCGTTCGCGTTCAAACAAGCGTCACATCGACGTCTCATGGAGTGCACCAGGCGGCGGAGACTGTCCTGGGGGATCGCCTGCCACTCCTGCTCCAGCAACTGAAACAGCTGGTCCACGGTGTCTGCTGGAGGGTTGTGGGCCCGCACTCGCCTCCCCAGCACGTCCCACAGATGCTCTATGGGGTTCAAATCTGGTGACCTGGCAGGCCAGTCCATTCTTGTCACCTGCTGCCCTTGTAGGAACTGATTCACGATGGCGGGCGCGGTGGCACGGCGCGTTGTCGTCCTGGAACTGGGCGCCCTGGCCAACTGCCCTCAGGGCGGGCATCACAAGGGGGCGGATGATGGTGTCGCGGTAGGTGGCACCGGTCAGGCGGCCTTCAACACGGTGTAGGGGGGTCCTGTGACGTAGGCTGAACCCACCCCACACCATCACGGACCCACCTCCATAGCGGTCATGCTCCCTGACGGCAGCGTCAACGTAGCGTTCTCCAGGACGTCGCCAGACGCGAACCCGCCCGTCGTTGAACCTGAGGGTGAACCTTGACTCGTCTGTGAAGAGTACTGTTGCCCATTCAGCTCTTGTCCACCTTCTATGACATGCTGCCCAGGCCCGACGATGAGCTCGATGCGCTGGGGTCAGTATTGATCTCACTGCTGGGGACCTTGACCTCAAGTTGGCGTCGTGGAGCCGGTTCCGAACTGTCTGGGTACTGACGTTGACGTTGCTGGCTTGTCGTAGCTGGTCTCGGAGTACTGTGGCACTGGCTGAACGGTCTCTCAGACAAACGATAACAATGAACCGATCCTGCTGTCTGGAGGTGCTTCTCGTCCGTCCACGTCCCTGCTGTTCTTCAACACTTCCAGTGTTAAGCCAACGGTCTCTGAGCCTCAGAATGACTGGGTGACTCACTCCAAGCCGTCGACCAATCTCCCTCAAGCCAATACCTTCTTGGTACCATGCTATCGCTCTTCCTCTGTCGGTGTTACTTAGTCGTTGTCTCGCAGGCATGGTTAAATCTTCCTAAATTTCGCGACTTTTTATACCCGTCAAATGTGCTAACTGATTGCAATTCTGCTCAGAAAAGACCTTGCTTTCACGTGCATCACATTTTTTTTTCTTGCTGTGTCTGTGTCAAAATCTGGGAGCGACACAAGTTCGATAATTTCTCGGGATTTTTTTGCCTCAGATGCGACGCGGTAGATAACTGCTGACCGACTTTAACATAACAAAAATGCACGAGGAGTAGTATTTGAGAACCGGGTAAGCTTATCCAGCAGAGTTTATTCAATTATTAATATTAATTGGTTTATCAGAGCTTTTTAAAAATTGCATACAAAACTTAGGGGTGGTACTTCAATTGTTTTTAGTAGTATATATATATATATATATATATATATATATATATATATATATATATACCGTCCCAAAAAAGAAACGCATACTTTTTAACATCTTCACTGTGAATGCCAAAGCACTAGTAGGATGTAACCAACCAGTGGAAAATATTTGTTTACAGACCGACCACACTCTGGAAGACCTTTGGCAAGACCATCTGGGTCAGCCACCTGCGAAATCGCTTTCAGTTAGCCTCAGCAACCGCCCAGCAATTACCCGGAGGTCAAAGAATCTCTGACCAGACTGTTCGGAATCGCCTGCATGCTGCAGGGCTATGGGCTTGCATACTTGTCAGAGGACCTGTCCTCACATAGCGTCATTATGGGAACAGACTGCAGTGGGCAACTCAGCATCGTCCCTGGACCCTCAGGAACCACTGGAACAGGGTCTGGTTTTCAGACGAGTCTTTTTTCCTGCTCCAGCGCCATGACAGAAGGAGGAGGAGGGTGTATCGCAGACATGGCGAGGTCTTTGCCCAGAACTGTGTGGATGAGGCACCTGCCTGTGGTGGTGGAGGCGTCATAGTGTGTGTGTGGGGCGGGAGGGGTGGGGGTGGGGGGGGACCATCCACTATGCTGGCAAGAGTCCCCTGGTGCGAGTCCGAGGCACGCTGAACACCCAGCGGTATGTGGCAGAAATTCTCCAATCTCGTATCCTGCCTCTTATGGCCGGGCCTCGCACGCTGTTCCAACAGGACAACGCCAGGCCTCATACTGCGCGATTAACAATGCAAACCCTCGCCAACAACATCAACGTTCTTCCTTGGCCCTCAGTGTCGCCAGATCTCAACCCCATTGAGCACATGTGGTATGAGCTAGACAGACGCGCGAGTGCACGCTCCTGACAACGTCAACGAGCTGTTCACTGCCCTCCAGGAGGAGTGGGACACCATGCCAGCAGAGGTGTTCCGCAAAAAATGATCTGCTCCATGCTAGCCATGTGCCGGGCTGTTGTTGCTGCAGGTGGTGGACATAAGCCTACCCCGTTTTGAATCCTCGCAGCCTGGGACGGTGTGTATCGGCGATGTGAACTTTAAAGACACTGGAAATGAAACTGGAATTGTTGACCTTTGAAACAAACAAAATTCTGTTGTGAAATGATTTCAATCGAATTTTTGCTAAATTAATGAAATTTGAAATAAATTTTCTTCAACAAAAGTCTGCGTTTTTATTTTAATGTTAACAGTAATAGGGGCTGGATTTGGGGATTGCCCACTTACCTCTTCTTTATTTTCTTTTTGCGCAAGATGATCCCAGAACTTGATATAGTTCTTATGATTCTCGGGGAGAAAAAAAATGACGTCAACATGAGTATTGACGTATCAATAAACCAAGATTTTCATCGTAAAGAAGCAATTCGAGTCAGAAAACATTTCTGCTTTTCTTTTCTGTCTTTCTTTTCTTTTTCTTTCTTTCTTTTTCACATATTATTATTATTATTATTTTTAATTCCGTCGAAGTCAATCCAAACGTCGGTATTTCTTTTCAACTGCAAGCGATTTTCTGCATGCATCTTTTTCCGAATGAATTCCATCATGAATATTTCTTTTAAAAACGAAGACCATTTTCTGCATGCTTCTTTCCATTTGTGTAATCAAAACGTCTGTGAATACACAAATTCTTCAAGTGTAACAATTTAAAATCTTTTTTCTCTGTCTCCCCCCGGCACTTCTGATATATCCCACCCCAACCGGCAGAGAGAGTGGCTCTTTTGTACAAAGAAGTTGTTCTGTAAACCCTGTAGAGATAAATGAACACTGTTCAGTTATCGCTTTCTGGCAACTTGTCTTTGTGACTGACCTGTGCTGATAAGTCTTTTACCCCCCCCCCCCCCCCCACCTCTTTTTAAACTAACATTATTCGTCTGTAATCTAGACACGCAATCTGATTTTAATTGCTGGAATGGCAGGCTTTGTCCATTTTGTGCTTTGTCCATTTTGTGGCCATTTGGTGCTTTGTTTTTCTTTTCTTTTTGTTTCATGTGTGTGTGTGTGTGTGTGTGTGTGTGTGTTCACTGAAACGCTGACTTCAAGCTTCAGTAAAAGAAATCATTAACTTATCTGGTTGGTTGGTTAGTTAGTTAGTCAGTCAGTCGGTCAGCTCGTTAGTTAGTTGTTATCTTCGTTTGAAAAACCTGGCGGTATGGCTGGCGCACTCAGTGTAGCCCGCCTATCTCCGCAGGCCGAACAGTTTGGTGAGGGAGACTCTGGACAGCCAGGCAAAAGAACACAGGCCAGCGATGATTAGGCTAGGCTATGTGTTTTGGGGGACACTGAGCTGAGGAACCCCCTGAGCTTCCGAGAAACCCTAAGCTGTTCGCTCGTCAATCGACGAACTTCCGTGTTAGGAACAGTCCTCCTCGGCGTATGTATACTTTAAACAAAAGTTTCCGAAATCGACCACAGTTTGTGTCTTGCAGTGCCGGGAATTTCAGAACGCTGATGATAAACCGTGCAACAGCCCGTCTAGCATTCAGAAAACGGAACACGAGTGGCAAAGTCAAAAGTGCGTTTGGCGTTCAGTGACTAAAACAAACAGCATGCCACGGCTGTATCGTGAGTATGAGCGTGGCGGACAACTCGAGTTCGGAAAAGAGGGCTCAGGTGCGCATGATGCTTATTATAGCCATGACCAGAACCACCACGACTACACCAACATCCCACCAGCCAGGCGCAGTCACGACAGGTTCAGGAACGAAACCAACAACAACAACAACAGCGAAGGGAATCTCTCGACACACACTGGCTCCAGACACGAAGCAGGCCGAGCATCCCCACCGACTAGAGCAGATGTGCCCACTTTGCAAGGGCGAGAGAGGAGAGAAGAGGGGCGGGGAGATCGTAGGGGTGTTGCTATGTCCAGTTTTCATCGGCAGCGGGAAGAACTGGCACTACAGGGGCGCTTGTATGAGGACAAGGAGTTTCAGCCGGTTGACACTTCAGTCTATTACAGCAGGCAGCCGCCCCATCACTCAATTCGATGGATGAGACCAGGGGTGCGTCCACACAGCATTTGACAAATAACCGTAACAGCAAGGACTACATTGCATCTTCATACAAATGCATGTATATACATGTGCAAACAAGCAAGTATGCATGCATGAGCTCACAGAACTCAACATGCATGCGCACGCTTACGCGTGCGTGCGCGCGCACACACACACACACACACACACTCACACTCATATGCAAATTTAAACTTACATTCACAGTTGTACACATATGGCACACAAACCTTAATTTGTTTTTTTTTGAAGTCCATTATTATACCATATGATTAATGCAAGAGTTTCCGTTTGAAACATACAGCATGCACAAATAACTACATGACAATCGGATTGATTGAAAAAAAAAAAATCAACTAAGAAACACACACATATATACACACACTCACTCACTCACACACACACACACACACACACACACACACACACACACACACACACACACACACACAGAGTCACACACAGCCACACACACACACACACACACACACACACAACACACACACACACACACACACAGAGTTTCAGTTTGAGAATTGGCAGCATAAATGTCACAGAATCAGTGCTGATTGACCATAACAGCTTGTAAAGATTTCTTCACTTTTGTTCTAACTTACTACTTTCAGTTGCTGGCTTTAGTGCAATATTACCTGCTGCATTTATTTTGCTTTATAAATTGAATAGGTATAGTATTATATCAGAACACTTATGTCAGGTATTTACACTTACCAGTTAGCGATGAGTATACTGCTGCATCTCAAACCTTTATTATGATTGATGCTAATTCTTTATATTAATGTGTGTGTAATTCTGTGTGTGTATGTGTGTGTGTGTGTGTGTGTGTGTGTGTTGTGTGTGTGTGTGTGTTCCTGCAGAGAATCAGTGCCCCCGACAGACCAGTGTTTGTACAAGGTGGATTTAGCAGATTTGATGTAAAGCAAGGAACATTGGGTGAGCATCCCCTTTTCAGTGTCACTTTCATGTTGTCAGGTCATTGGCAGTCTGTTATTGATTGATGAGTTTTACTGGATGGAATTTTAACTATTTGTTAAACTTCTGATAGTGTGTGTATGTGTGTGTGTGTGTGTGTGTGTGTCTGTGTCTGTGTCTGTGTCTGTGTGTGTATTTGTGCACATGCATGCATGCATGTATATGTGTGTGTGGTGTGCGTTGTGTTGTGTGTGTGTGTGTGCACTTTTATGCTTATTTGCATACTCTGTGTGTGTGTGTGTGTGTGTGTGTGTGTGTATACATTTGTTGATATGTGTATTGTGTGTTTGTGTTGTCTGCGTGTATATATATGTAAACGTGTCACTGTATGTATATTGGTATGTGAATGTTTGCATACATATCATTTGCATTTTGTGTGTGTGTGCATCAGTATACATGTATGCATATATTTGTATGCATTTTTGTGAGTATAATATGTGTGTAAGCGCACGTGGGTAGGTCACTAGGTGTGTGTGTGTAAGTGTGTGTGTGTGACATTTACTTATATCTACTGACTTAGAACTAATTGGTAGAGAGTCTAATGATTCATTTATGTGACTTTGCATGCATTCATGCACATATGTGGACTTGCATGCAGACTTTCAAATGTGAAATTGACCGATTTATCTGTGACAGAGGGTGTGTGAGGAAGTGTTTGACATAATTATGATATTGAATGTTATTGACGTGTCTATCTGTATTATAACCATCATTTTGTGACAACCATCACTTCTGTATGGTATGAAATAATGATGGTATGCAAATGTTAGCTTGTGGTCTGTGTTCTAAGTAAAATGTTTTCAGCAAATGACTAACTATTCATTACAACCATGTCCCATGTTAAGTGTTGAATGTTGATGACATGTGAATTTGGGTGACTGGCAAAAATGGCCATTGTTTGGTATTAAGTATTGTAACCAGGGCATGGGGAATGGAGAGCTGGGGGTTGGAAAGACAGCATGTATGGTCAGTGTTTGGAATTGAATGTTGTTAGCATGCACATTTTGTTTTCTGACATTGATGGCATGTAAATGTTCGTTTTGTGCTTGCCATTTCTTGTGATTGATATTGAACATTGATTAAACGTACCTTGTGTTCATTATTAAACATTGATTGAATTTGGCTGTTGTTTGTGCTGGCCTTAGCTTGTGATGGATATGAAACATTTGTGGCATGTTAAGGATTGGTTTGTGCCAGCTATGGCTTGTGTGTAATATGAAACATTGACTGCATGTGACTGTTGATTTACACTGACCAAGGCTTGTATATGATATGAAACATACATGGCATATGACTGTTATATTGCCTAGACTGTGGTTTGCATATGACATGGAATGTTGATGACATGTGTCCGTGGACTTTTACCGGCTATGGCTAAAGTGTGATTTGAAGCACCGTCACTATGTGACTGTTGGTTTGTGCTGGCCATGGTCTGTATGTGACATCAAACATTGATAACATGTGACTGTTGGATTGTGCCAACCAAGGCTTGCATTTGATGATACAGATAAATGATATGGTTTTTCATGTACTGATGGCTATGGCCCCTATGACTGCTGCCTATTACTAGCCATAAAGGTTGGATTAGGGAAGAGTGGAGAGTGTGTCTTAGATACCTTTCTTGCTTCTGCCCAGTCCCTTTACTGATTCCCCTCCCCTCCCTCCAGAGAGATGTAAAACTGCTTGATGAAAACAAACTTAAAAAAAAAAAAATCATAGCATATTTTGCCACCACACCCTCACCCAGCCCCCCTCTTTTCCCCTGCCTGCACGTTTTCTACATGCTCATCAACTTTTGCTTTGAGTAGATCGACAAATTTCTTTTTCCTTCTTATTTTTGATTATGTGAATGTTTACATGCATACAAAACATGGTGTTCAGTGAATGCTTTTGTATGTAGACTAGATTTATTGGATGTCAGGCATCATGCATCTTGTTAGTGAAAAAGGGTGTGTGCATGTACACACACACACACACACACACACACACACACACACACACACACACACACACGTGTATGTACAAACACACATACACATGCACACACACACACGCACACACACACACACACACACACACACACACACACACACACACACACGCGCGCGCCCCGCGCGCACAAGGTCTAGTACTGATATGTTCATCCATTCTAATATAATTCTAATACAGACATCCAACAAAGAAACTGGATCCCCTCTCCTCCTCCCTCCTCCTTGGCAAGGCGGTTTGCTCCTGACCATGTCCTGTATGTGGCATTAAATGCTGAGGGCAACTGACTTTCTTTCTTTCTTTCTGCGTACGTAGGCTGATACTCCTGCGGACACTGCCTGTATAGACAGGCAGTGTAGTTTTGTGTGTATGACCGTTTTTATCCCACCATTAAGGCAGCCATACTCCTATCTTCGGGGAAGGTGCATGCTATGTGTAACGTGTCATCCATACCAACGGCCAGACTGGCCTTCTCTTCCGAAAGTTGGTGATGGGATTTTACATGTGTGCAAGATGTTGTGCGTGCGTTCACACACGGAACCTTGGTTTATAGTCTCATTCGAAGGACTGTATGGGGAATGGAGTCAGAACCAATGTTAACTCCAAGGGAAAAATCCCCCTTTACTGAAATTCAAACCCGCAACCCCAGGATCACGAGTCAGGCGCTCTACCAATTGAGCTATTCCGGCCCCCACTGACTTTTTATTTGTGGTGACCTCAACCTGTTTTTGATATGGAACAGTATCGTCAGACACAGCTGGTTCGATGTTGGAGAGTGTCCTCAGGTGATTGTTGGTGTGTGGCGGCCATTACCTGTATTTTGTATTCAACAATATTCACAGGTGACTGTTGGTTTGTGGCGGCTATTACATGTGTAATTTTGAACAATGTCCGCAGGTGACTGTTGGTTTGTGGCTGCCATGGCCTGACTGTAATATTGAACAATGTTGACAGGTGACTGTTGGTTTGTGGTGGTTTTGACCTGTGTAATTTTGAACAATGTTTTCAGGTGACTGTTGGTTTGTGGCGGCCATGGCCTGCATCTGTGGCCCTGACCATCATCAGCTCCTGGAGCGCATCATCCCAGACAAGGATCAGCAGAACTTCTATGATCGTCAGTATGCTGGGATGTTTCACTTCAGATTCTGGCACTTTGGAGAATGGCGGGAAGTGGTGATTGATGACTTTCTGCCAACCGTGGGTGGGGCCTTGACCTTTGTTCATTCATCTCACAGGACAGAGTTCTGGCCTGCACTTATGGAGAAAGCATATGCAAAGTTAGTTGTGGTTTTGACCATTTTTCCTCCTTATTCTTAAAGATATTGCCATTAAGCATATTATGTTAAATTCTATGAACAACATTCAGTTCAGATTAGTTGCTCTGTATCCTTCTAAAAAAAAAAAAGTATGGGTCTTGGAGACCCAGGATGTGTGGCTATGCTTTATTCTCATACAAAAACCATGAGATCCTGGAGAACCATGAGATATGGGGCACAAAATCTTAGGCTAGATACAGTGGAGGTTAAAGAAGGTAGATGAGTTATGTCTAATACATCCTTTCATTGGTCTATTTAAGATTTCTACATCTGTGTTTATACACCCTCTGCTGTGGTTTGTTAGATGATACTGGACATGGGTTATTCTAACAAGGGTTATCATTATGTTTTGTCACATGCTGTTTGGTCTTGCAGTCAACAGTGTTTTCAGATTTTTTTTTTTTTTTTTTTAATATAGTGGCCAACTAAGCTGAGGATCATTCTCAGTCATGTGTGTATGTGTGTATATGCACATGTAGGCATTTTTTTTTTTAGGTTTTAAGCAGAATGCTATCCCAGAAAAAGTTCCCCTCTATAGGGCACCACCATGAAGGTCAACCCACACCCACATGTTTGTTGAATTTTCAAAAAAACAACCAAAGGTCTCACCTAAGAAGCAAGAAAATTATGAAACAACAAAAGAAGCTACATTTTCTTGTGAAAAGTAGAAAATATAAAAAGATAACATTTTAAGACACAAGTGCTGAGGGCCAGTTCTTGGAATGAATCCGCAAGGGACTGAACTATAATGAGCTAATAAAATTCCAAGGGTAAGTAACTGAGCACCATTCCAGCAATTTTTAGAGCAGCTTGGTGTTGCAATGATTGCAAGAAATTTAGAATTATAAACAATCTAAGACATAAGAGCAAGCTTTGTTTATAAGTCTATATTTCTTGCAGTCATTGCAACACCAAGCTGCTCTGAAATTTGCTGGAATGGTGCTCAGTTACCCTTGGAATTTATTAGCTCATTATATATATATATATATATATATATATATATATATATATATATATATATATATATATATATATATGAACAATATAAAAAAGTTCTTAAAAAATCTGAAGGTGCTCAACCCCTTGGGGAGCAACATCTGTTAAAAAATATTTTTAAAATGAAGTGGTAAAATCTACAAGCTTGTTTCTAGCGTTGCTATCTTCAGGATGTCTTTTGGGGCACGCCAACGATCTTTTATGGCGTGCGGGACTTGATTTCAACTCTGTGTGTGCAGGCGGATCTCATTTGCTGCACGTGCGGCCTGTGGTTCTTATTGGGGCCTGTTCAGGTGGAATGTGCTAGCAAAGATTTCCACTTGTGCCTGCAATTGTTTACAATTTCTACTTTTGTGTTCAGAGTTGCTAAGTGTGGTTTGCATAATATTAACCATTTTTCTGTGGAGCATAGATTGCATCTTTTTGAAATATTGTTGTATGGTGTTGCTCTTTTTATGATTTTCCATGATATGTTGTAGTCTATTTTTTTATCTTTGAGTCTCCAGATGTATTTGCTCAGCTCTGTTTGATTTTTGTATTTTTCATTTTTGAATGACTGTTTGTGGTTTGCGTATCTGGTTTTGAAATTTGCCAACAAATACACAAATATAACAGAGTCAGAAATGGAGATTATTTTCCACACCAAAAAAACCTTACTCCATAGCAGAAATGAAACTTGGATTAAAAAAACGAGCAAAAACTCCACATTTGATGTAACCATGGGATCGTATGATGGTGCCGAAACATGTGAACTAGTCGGACTATTCATGCTATCCAACATCCAAAAACAACTTGGAAAACAGGCCGGTTTATACAGAGATGACGGCCTCGCTGCATTAAACAACAATCCAAGAACCATTGAAAACAAGAAAAAAGAATTATGTAAAATCTTTAAAAACCACAACTTAAAAATCACAATAGAAGCAAACAAAAAAGTAGTGAATTACCTAGACATAACATTAGACCTCAATGACCATGTGTACAAACCATACAAAAAACCCAATGACATACCAGTCTACGTAAACATCAAAAGCAACCACCCACCATCTATACTAAAAACAATACCCAATGGTATAAACAAGAGACTATCCAACCTGTCATGCAATGAAAACGCATTCAATGATGCAGCAACAGAATATCAAGAAGCATTACAAAAAAGTGGTTACAATTACAAACTACAATACAGTCCAGACAACAACACGAACAGAATTAAGAAAAATAGGAAAAGAAAGATCATATGGTACAACCCACCATACGATGGACAAGTAAAAACAAATGTAGGAAAAGAATTCTTTAAAATCTTGGCAACATCATTCCCAAAAGAACACAAACTGTCCAAAATATTCAACAAAAACACCATTAAACTGTCATACTCATGTATGCCCAACCTCAAAAACATGATTGATTCATCTAATAAAATGAAAAGCAACATAAAAGAGAAGGGTGCCGAAAGGACATCTTGCAACTGCACTAAAAAAGAACAGTGCCCCCTGAGCAATAAATGTCTTCACAGCAACATTGTATACCAAGCTACGGTAACATCAGAAAATGAAGAAGAAACATACGTAGGGATTACTGAAAACACTTTCAAAACCAGATACGCAAACCACAAACAGTCATTCAAAAATGAAAAATACAAAAATCAAACAGAGCTGAGCAAATACATCTGGAGACTCAAAGATAAAAAAATAGACTACAACATATCATGGAAAATCATAAAAAGAGCAACACCATACAACAATATTTCAAAAAGATGCAATCTATGCTCCACAGAAAAATGGTTAATATTATGCAAACCACACTTAGCAACTCTGAACACAAAAGTAGAAATTGTAAACAATTGCAGGCACAAGTGGAAATCTTTGCTAGCACATTCCACCTGAACAGGCCCCAATAAGAACCACAGGCCGCACGTGCAGCAAATGAGATCCGCCTGCACACACAGAGTTGAAATCAAGTCCCGCACGCCATAAAAGATCGTTGGCGTGCCCCAAAAGACATCCTGAAGATAGCAACGCTAGAAACAAGCTTGTAGATTTTACCACTTCATTTTAAAAATATTTTTTAACAAATATATATATATATATATATATATATATATATTGAGAAAGAGAGAGAGAAAGAGAGAGTAGAGTGTAACTGAAAGAGACACCAGATATTTCAACATATCTTTTGTTTTTAATTATTGGAAAACAATTTTGTTGTGAAATACGATTACTGAAATATGTTAAATGCCTCAATGCACATGACTTATCCCCTTTTCTCAGAGGCTGTTTTGTGTACAACTTGTACATTTCTTTGTGTCCAGGTTATATGGCTCCTATGAAGCCTTAAAAGGGGGGAGGATGGCTGAATCCCTGACAGACCTGACAGGAGGTATAACTGAGACCTTCAAACTGAGGGGTGAGAAAGCCAACTATCCACGCAACATCATCAGCGTCCTCTTCAAGGCCCTCGATCGTGGTGCTCTGATTGGGTGTGGTATTGATGTGAGTTTGTTTTAGTTTTGATCTTTTATCATTGCTTATGTCTCCTTTGAAACTATGGAAGTTATTTAGTGAAAATCTTTTGCAGAGAAGTGGATATATTGGTGACCTCTTGTTCAAAGTGATGATGATGTCAGTCACCATGGTGAATTGGTTAGCATCCCAGATGAGATTGTGGGTGTTCAAATTCCATCAGAACTGGATAGTTCTGGGATTTTTCGGGTCTGTCCAGCTTCTTTTCAGAGTTGTTGCATGTGGTGTCGGCTCCAATGGAAAGACTGGAATGAGGTTATCTGCTTAATGGATGCAAACTGAAAGTGTCACTCAATTTTTCTTCCCAACACTGCTAGTGCCTGCTTTTCTCCGTCCTGGTCGATGAAGGGATACATTATGAAAGAAAACATAAAGAACAATCCTGTCATGCAGTCTTTGACTAGTGTGGAACTCTGTAATATCTTTTTCATCATTCTCATTGGTCATCATTTAAAAAAGAAATCTCCAATACTGTATCCCTTCATGTCCTGGTCTTGTAACGACCTTGAATGTGATGTTCTGTCCGCATCCATGCCCACGATCAATTCATGTCAAAGGCTTCTGTGTCGGCAAGTTGATGGGGAATGTTGTTGGATGTGGGTTGACCTTCATGGTGGTGCCCTATAGAGGGGAACTTTCATCGCGCTTCCTCTTCGACTAAGCAGTCAGTATTGTCAGTAGGGAGCTTAGTGACCGGTGTCCTGTATATGCTAGACCAGAGCATGTACCACTGAACAGCAAGTGATTTGGCAGAACTGCAGTGCCTGCTATGGTGGTCTGCTCCATATTGACGTGACAGTGATTGCTCCCTTTGGATTGTTGACGTTGACACTGCTACAGCATGACCTTGGTGTGGCTGTGTATGGGAGAGTGTTGATGAACGATGTGGAGGTAGTGCTCTCTGATAGTGCTCAGAAGGTGCGAGCAAAAAAAAGAAGAAAGTGGTGGAGTAAATTCAGATCTGTCCCAAACCAGTTGATCATAAGGAGGGATATTCGAACAGACTCTGCCCTTTGCCGTATACAAAAGAGGGCTGTCGTTGTCTGGGCATCCATGAGACTTCTTCAGTGGGCAGAGGAGTAATGTCTGGAGAGTTAATATACCCTTTCCAAGCATGTGAAATTGTTAATATTTGCATTGCTTGTCTCACATGACTTAAACATGTGTTAATGCTCTCTTACGTGCATATGCATGTGAAGGGTATTGTGTGCATATAAATATATATATAAAAGGGATTGGCAGAGACTGGATCACAAAAATCGAGCTTCATCCTTTACCCAGGATTGGAGTTTGAACACTATAAAGTCTGGCATTATAACCTTTAAGCTGTGTTACTGTGAGGTAAACTAACACTGATAAATGTGTTAGAGTAGTATAAGAACAAAAAGAACCCTAAACAAAACAAGATTTAACATTTTGTTGAAAAGCCTGACACAGTACCTCAGTAATATCTATTTGTGTGTGGATAATTCAAATCATTAAAATGTTTTGATTTCATAAAAATGTTTTTGAGTCAGTTTGATGACAAACATTACTGTTTATACAATCAGTCTAATTCAGACATGGATGATTGTATCATGTGAATATGATCAAATCTGCCAAGGTTACAGTGTTGTAGGAATGTGATGAAAAGACATTAATACATTGAAAGGAAGAAAGTTATCTTTGCATACCATAAGGGCAGTAACCTTCATTGCAAAACACATCCATGCATTGCATATGGGCATTGACCCATCTTGTAAAGGGAAAGTCATTCATGCATGGTACTGCTTTTAGAAGCAGAAAAAAAACATTATTCATGCTTAGCACACTAGGGGTAACTCTCATGGCAAAAGGGTGAAGTCACTCACATGGGCAATGTGTCATACGAACAGGGAGCGGAAGGAGACTTGCTCAGAGAGACCTATCTGCCCAATGGCCTGGTCTCAGGACATGCCTACAGCGTCACCAGTCTTAGGCAGGTATGTGGACCACTTTGTTTTTCTTCTTCTTCACCAATGTTCATGCATGCAGTAACAAACGTGACACACGGAGCAAGATATTCGCAGATCAGTTAATAATGGGGTTTCAGATGTAAAATGAGAGAAAGACACCCACATGCATCTCCTCCCTTCCTGACTCACATCACCACCCTCCCCTCCCCCCCCCCTCCACTTGTTCAAACTCATACACGAATGCACACACTCACATAGACACACACAGACACACACAGATGTGAACACATACACATGTGCATGCGCATGTGTGCACGTGTGCACACACTCACACGCACACGCACACACACACACACACACACACACACACACACACACACACACACACACACTTCCATACATGCACACTCATACACTCAAATGCACATACACTTACGCATACTTGTGCATGCATACCCAGACATGCACATTCATATGCATTCACACACATTCATGCATGCATATATGCATGCACATGTGCACACACGCATGCACACACACTTACACACTCGTACACACACAATTCCATACATGCACACTCATACACTCTCAAATGCACATACATATACGTATACTTGTGCATGCATACCCAGACATGCACATACACATGCATTCACACACACATACACACACGCATGCATGCACGCACATGTGCAAGCATGCACGCACGCGCACACACACACACACACACACACACACACACACAGAGTGTGGACATGTGGGCCGATGGATCATTCATTCATGTAGGAATCAAGAAAATCCTGAGTTTGTGGTTCAGTTCTCACGCAGGGCATGTTTTATTCTTCCCCTCTCTTTGAACAGGGCATGTGCAGCCAAATCAGGTGATGATCTGAGAGCTTGTCTCTTAGATGAGACAGTAAACCAAGGTCCCTTGAGTTGCAAAGATCCAAGGAAGAAGAGGGAGAGGATCAGTACCTTCACATTGTGCTGGTTGAAGTTTTATTGGGCACTTTGAAGGCATTCAGTACTTTCTGTTGATCTGATTGGCTCTCTGTTTGCTTCCTGTGTGTGGGTTGGCTGTCCATTCATCGCATTTCACAGCTGATAGTGTCAGGTTGTCAAGCTTGAAGCGTACGCATGTGATTCATGCGCAGGTAAATGGTATGTGCAGAGGTAATGCGACCTCGCTGAGTAGTTGATAGCAAGAAGCCAGCATACATGGTTACCTGAGGTTTTAAAAAAAAAATTCTTTAAAGACATTTTTTAACCATTTTTATTTGCTTTTTTTTTTTAACATGAAAACAAACAAATATGAATGAAAAAAGTCACCACAAAGGTTACATAAGTCCCAAGCCAACAATAAATTCACATTGTAGTATAAGTTCATGTTTACAAGGCATTGTATATATGTCAATAAGGGGAAAAAATTTGAGAGAGACAAATACATACACAATTACACTAAAGACAGACAGACAGATAGAATGGGTTGGATTTAGACTGTGTTAGAATATATGACTCGTGCATATCATACACACCACAGCATTTGAAGAATTTCATACATAGTAAACAAAAGTTACAGGAAAATTTTGCATGTCTGGAAGTGGTGAGTTATCTGCATGAGTAGGCCACGCCTTTTACACTCATTCTTATCTTCTAAAAGGTGAAGAAGCTCTGTGGTGCATTCCATGTCATGTTCCACTCACAGGGAAACATGTTCTTTTGAAGTGTTGGGACTTCAGTGATGTTAGACATAAACACTTCACAGCAGACTTCCTGAAAACCTTGTTCAGAGATGTCCCACTTGATGTGATCTTTGAATCAACTGATCAAAGATTTTACAGAAGAAAGATTTTTAATGAAATTTCTGGTGTGTTTTTAGGAGGTGTATTTTAAGGTTTATGTGGACGAGTTTTTTGTTTTTGTTTTCGTTTTTTCGTTGTTGTTGTTGATAACTTGTGAGTTGACTTGAATGCAGTGACAGCTCTGATATTGCCCTTTGCAGTCAGCTGGTCTATAAGCAATATTATTTCTCTTTCTCACTTATCACCTGCATGAGTGAACAGGACTTGGGACAAAGGCAAACAGTGGAAAAACGAGATGAGATGTTGATCCTTCCCCCTGTACATTTTTGAAAGAACCGACTGTTTCTGGCTTTTACATTTGTTTACAATGTTGTGTGTCAGACTCTCACTGTGGCTGTTAAGACTAGACACTTTGGATCCATGAGTGCACAAATGTCCTCATAGTGCAAAGATGTTTGTGCTTAAATGAGACTTTGATGATGATGTTGTTGTTGTTGTACCCTGGCTAAAAGACTCCAGGGATCATCCGAACAGCCAAGCACTTGAACACTATGGTACAAATGCATCAGCTGGGGATGAGAACATTACGTGTGTGACCGTTTTGATTACCCCGCCACGTGGGCAGCCACACTCCAACTTCGGGGGATTTGGGAGACTGATAATGTTATGCTAGGAGTTTGTCACAACTGAAGACAATCCCCGCATAACTATGCAGAGCATAACAACATTTTGATGTAGCCTTGGTGTTCTAGCCTATATCAATCGGCCTGACACAGCCCTAAGCCAAGGCGGTAGACTTTGATGATGAAACCTTAAGTTTTTGACTGTGGATTTAAATAGTAAGTTTTCTGCCCCTCCCCCCACCCTTGGTCTCCCATCCCCTTCACCCACTCCCTGCCCCCTCCCTTTCCTCTCCTCTCCCCTTTCTTCCCTTTGAATCGCAGACTTCCGTTACTTATCTTTCTTTTCCTTAGGTTATTTCCGTTTTTTTTCTTTCTTTTTGGCTGTCTTTCATTCTTCTATTATCTGTTGCATGGCCAAATGAATAATTGTGCAGCTGATAGATATCTAATTGATTTTTACTCCACAGGTACCTGTTCAAGGTGGGGAGGTAATTTTGATCCGCATCCGTAACCCTCACGGGAACCGAAACGAGTGGAGAGGACCATGGGGAGACAAGTGAGGTTCAAACTGTGACTCTTCTTTCATGAAGTGGAAAACCTTCTCTGCAGTGTCTATAATGACAATTCTCCACAAATAACTCTTTTTTTTTTTCAGGAAGAAAATGGAAAGAAACGTAGCAGAGAGCAAAACCTTTGTTCATGTTGCTCTGGAAGAAGAATAGTACATAAATAGAAATGGTTTTCTTTCTGACTTCAGTCCCTCAAAGCCATATCTTGCTCCAGTCATAGAGTAAGTGGTTTTTGAAAGAAGAGAATCTGACTCAGAGACTGGATTTGTTTAAGTAAACCTCTCCATTATTTTAATGACTGTCTCTCTCTTTGGTCTTTATTTATGTTAACCTGCACCTGACCCTGTTGCCAAAACAGACTGGGTTGTTTATTTAAACCTTTCTTTTAATATATTTCACTGTTGTGTATCTATATATTAACCCATCTCTGACCCACTTGTCAAAGTAGGCATACCTTTTCTTGTTTTTAAGAATTCTCTGTGTTGTCTGTATGGATATTAACCCATTTCTGACCCAATTGCTGCAACAAACTTAACCCTCTGGCCCGGGTGGTCTCAAAGAAAACACAGAAAACCAGCACACATATAGTACAGAATTCAATGAAATCTTGTGAACATTTTGGGAACAGATTGTAGCATATTGTGGTATGAATTTGTGGTAGATTGCTATGGTAACTTTCTGGCAGCCATATTGAAAATAGGAAAAATGTCGTAAACAAATATGTATTTATGTATTAGGGTAACTGAATGTGAAATGAACATATTCATTTGTATACTATTACCTTTCTTTGAAGACAAAACCAAAATAATTGGAAAGTTCCCTGTGACTCTTGCTATCAAGAGAAAACTCCGTATTATCCATGTTCATATTACAGGGTACATTCAAAGCATCAATATTTGACCGTATTCTAGATTAATGAGACATTTTCAAATTCCAGAATAGTGACAATGCACATTCAACATGTTGAAGGAAGTTGTACAAGGGACATAAGCATGAAAACATGATCCAGACTGTGAAAATGATTGGATTTGTTGAGGGATTCGGAGGATACTTGCTATTCTGAGTTATCTCAAAAGTAAGTTGGTGTGCTGACCATCTTATCAAGAGCAATCTCACTGGTCATTCAGTATGAGTTAATGAACGTGTTGGACTACATGATGGTAGTAGGTTTTGTGCAGAATTCATCTACTGGATGGAAAACTTTGTAAAAGCATATTTACAAAGTAATTGCGTTCTCCATTTAATTGAATGAAAGGAAGCAGGTGAATATAACCATAAGAACACCATCCAGAGATCATCACAAAAAGGTTGCATGAGTCAGATATTGTATTCCACGCAGGTTCATAGAAGCAATATTATTCTAACTAAACTCGCTGTGTCCTGTAAAAGTAGAATGGAGGAAGCTCACATCTGTAAGACTGATATGCCAGTCTAGTCTGCAGCTTGAGGGAATCTGGCTCCTTACCATAGAGGTTTGAGCAAGGGTTGGGGGGGGGGGGGGGGCGTAGGCTCAGCAACCGATGATTTCATCAAACAGCTCTTGATTTCTGATAAGAAGGGGACCAGAATGGTAAAGGCAAAGGTAGAGGCAGTTGAAAAGGAGGAACAAATGTGAATTCCATAAAGTTTGACCTTTCCGCGACGCGCCGTGAGATAGTGACAGCAACCCAGTTGAACTGTTCACGACAAGCCGTTCCATTGTAACGGCAACGTTGCTGTACACCCTGGACGTGCCGTGCCTCCGTGACAGCACAACTATAAAAAATTCCCATATTCTCTCATCTACCGTCTAGGGAATGCAGCTGCCATAAATATTTAGAACAGGGTTCTAGCTACTGGAAGGGTAAGTTTACATGCACTAGCGATGACCTTTGTGACCCTAGAGTAATCCGAACAAAGAGACCCGTCTGGCACTGGGAAGGCACGTGTGGAATTTCCTGCCTCACTGACATATCCGGCAGAAGAAGAACAACATGTGGTTCAGCAAAGTGGTGTAGTGGATGAGGGGGGTAAAGATGCACAAGTTTATCGAAAAGAATCTGAGCTTGCTTTATTTGCTCTGTGTATTGAATAGTTTTATACGTCTTATCATCTGAAGCCAAAGCAGTGAAAAGTGTATACTGTGTGCAGTGATTTAATTTCCTTTAAAAAAAAAAAAAAAAAAGAATTCACTTGGATTACACATATTGAATACCTCAAGCTTTCTCTGCATCTGTTCAAAGTAAGAGCGAAGTTTTATGCCCCTTTTCTTCCTCATTTGCTGTTGTCATACTAACCAAACAAATGTAAACAAGATTGTGTTTTCCTACGTTTTACTTATGTTGTTTCCGTAACTGTAGCGTTGCTATTTTACCCAAAATGTATTTAATTTCATGCTCATTACAAAGTTCGCGTTTTACCCTTTCTGTTGATGTATAACAATTGCTTGTTAGGTTTATATTAGGAGACGTAAAATAAATTTTAAAAGTGTGAAAATCGCGCATCTGCAACGGTTGTAAGCACGTGCAGAGCAGGCGTGTGCAAGGAAGTGATGTTTCTCTGCCGCGCCCATCTGGAAAGTATTAAATTTCTCAGCTTAGAACAGGTGCCTGATAGCTATTGGGGTGAGGCGTCTGTCAAAAAGGCAATGCCTTGTAATGCCCACCCACCCATGACATGCAGCTTTTGATGCATCTCTGACAGTAGAAGGGCATCTAGGAGGACACAGCTTGGCTCTATCAGAGAGTAGGGAGTTTAGGGCTTGCCTGAGGGTTGTTTTCTGAAGATATGCGTTGAGTACTGGCTAAGAGTTTGTTTCCACCAACAAAACAGATGTTGAATGGGTTGCTTCATTAGCAGTGAGTTATTATGCAGGGAAACTGACATGGTTGGTTTATAACTGGATGGTTCAAAAACTGTCTTTCTGGTTTTCTCTTAAAATTATTAAACAAAAGTGTGAATAAATGAAGTTTTTCCAATGGTGGAGGTATTAGTATATTGGCCAGGTTACACTTCTGCGATTGCCAAAGAAAGCAACAGAAATTCATAAAACATGCTCAAGACAGAAATGAGGGAGGAGTGGAGTAGGTGAGAGTAGGAGAAGGGAATGGAGGAGGGGGCAGCAGTAAGGAAATCTGCAAGTGGAAAAGTGTTGAAAGTGAGGGAAATCGGAAAAGATGAAGAAAGAATAAATAAAGTTATATTCAGTCCATATGTAAACCTTTAAGTTCACAACTCTGTGTGTGTGTGTGTGTGTGTGTGTGTGTGCGTGTGTGTGTGTGTGTGTGTGTGTGTGTGTGTGTGTGTTGTGTGTGTGCGCTGTGCGTGCGTGCGTGTGTGCGTGCTTGTGTGCGTGCGTGTGTGTGTGTGTGTGTGTGTGTGTGTATGCGTGTCTCTGTGTGTGTGCGTGTGTATGTGTGTCTGTGTGTGTGTGTGTGTGTGTGTATATATGTGTGTGCGTGTGAGTGTGTGTGCGTGTGTGTGTGTGAGTGAGTGAGTGTGTGTGTGTGTGTGTGTGTATGTGTGTGTGTGTGTGTGTGTGTGTGTGTTTCAGTTCACCGGAGTGGCAACAGGTACACCCCAAGAACAGAGAACGATTTGGGTTGGTTCGTAGAGATGATGGGGAGTTCTGGTGAGACTGTTTCTTCAACATGTGTGTGTGTGTGTGTGAGTGTGTGAGATGGGATGTGGGAGGATTGGAAGACTGCCCGGGAGAACTGGGGAAGTGAGAGAGTGGTGGACGGATGGGTGATTGTGATAGAGTTATGTTGCATACCTGTTATTGCATGTGTTCATTTGAAGAAAAAAAAAAGTTGCCATTGTTTTGTACCCTGGCATATAATACACGAAGACGGAAGAAATAACGACTGAGCCTGGTGAGCTTTACAATTGCTGGAAAAGCCGTTATGGGAAGAAGGGGGAGAGTAGTGTCCCTTTACAATAAGGTTGCAACCTCAGCGCATGAACACAGAATAACAATTACCATGCAGTAATGTAACAGCCTTTGTCAGTGACGGGGTACAACATTATTTGATTCCAAAGCCTATTCTTGTGTTAAATGTGAGTGGTTTGGATGCTGCCTTTTGTTGTTATTGTTTTTTGTTTTGTTTTCTTATTGAAGAAGAGCCTTTGAAAAAAAGTGAGTGTAAAATGTAATGACGATACATTGTGAAGGCAATACAGTGAAACCTTCCTGTAAAGACCCTCAACATAAAACATCCATCCCTTCAAACACTTGATCCTGGAGGAGTTTTATAGGACATTACAGGCAGGTTTCCATGTACCTGTGACCTATTTGTCAATTTGTATACCAAATTCTTTTTTTGTCACATTCAGGATGGACTTTGAGGATTTCATGGACAACTTTGACAGTCTTGTGGTCTGCAACCTGACCCCTGACGCCCCAGTGGCAGTGTCACGCAAGTGGTACAGCACTGAACACCACGGTCGCTGGGTCAAGCATTTCAATGCTGGGGGTCGACCGCAGTTGAGAGGTTAGTTTCCTTTGCCTTTGTAGATTTTCTTGATATTTCAATCTTTGGCCTAGGGGATCTTTTTTTGTGGGTTCTGTTCACCTAGTTTTACAAGTTTTATATCATACTTTGCCTAGAATTTAGTCATTCCCCTCACCATTTCATTATCTTTCTTTATGAGTGATATTAAAGTTTTATGAAATTCTGACTGAAACAAATGTGCATACATTCATCCACAAATATTTGCACGCGCTTTGCCACTTTCCTCATTTACACACATACACACACACAAACGCACACAAACGCACACAAACACACATGCTATACCCTTTAATTAATTAGTATCACTTGTAGGAAAAGAGGGTAAACTGAAAAAAAAGAATGAATTTTGTTTAGACCTTAAATCGGTTGTTAAATAAGAAAAGTGGAAGAAAAAAGGGGACATGCGTGGAGTTGAAATGTAGAGAGAGAAAGGATATGGGAGGCAGAGGAGGTATGGCTTAAGTCTTTGTGTGTGAGAATATCTGAGTGAAGTTGCAAACAAAGGCTTCTCAGTAAAAAAAAAAAAAAAAAAAAAAAAAGGACCGCCTTTACACAAAAAAAAAAAGGAAAAAAAAAAAAAAGTAAAGGAAGAAAAGTGAAAAAGTAAAAGAAAAAACAAACAAACAAAAAAGAAACAAAGAAGGAAAAAATAAAAGAAAAAAAAATATAGTAAAGGTGGAGGGAAGAAAAAAAAAAAAAAAAGGCTTCTCAGTACACCTTATTGCAAAATAGATAAATAAAAACAAAAAATAAAACAAAACAAAAAACAAAAACTGATTCCCATTCTTGTTTGAGACATTAGGGGTTATTACTTTCTATCTCTTGTATGTATGTAAATTTGCATGTGTGTGTGTGTTTGTGTGCCTCTGTGTTTAATTATACATATAAATGGTTTTGTGCATGTGTGATGCAAACTTGAATAGTCATAAGAACCCTCAAGGGTTTAAAGACACAGCATGGTAACAGTATGTACATCGAGGCAAAGAACGTGGGTTTTTGCACAAACCATATTTCATATTTACCTATATAGATAATGCCATAATTGTCCACTTTGTCTTATGATTGTGTGTGTGTGTGTGTGTTTGTGTGTGTGTGTGTCAGAATCTCACTGGGCCAATCCTCAGTATGTCCTGAAGCTCCATGACACGGATGAAGATGATGACTCAGCTTGCAGTGTCATTGTCCAGCTGATGCAAAAAGATCGGCGCAGAATGAAGCACAAAGGAGAAGTCTATCGATACATTGGCTTCCTCATCTACAAGGTATAATGGTCTTCATCTCCAGTGTGTTGTTTGCACGACAACTAATGTGAATATAGATTAAAATAAACAGACAAGAAAAATCAATAGAAAAAAATGAATTTGACTTATACATTGTCATATTTATGCACTCAAACATTTATTTTCGCTCTCGGAGACAACATTTATTAAGCCCCTAATGCTGCTGAATTGTGAATGTTTTACATTCTCATAGCAAAAGCTTGTAGGGACGTGTCTTTCATTCATGGTTGTCTTTGCTGCTGAAATGGCTGACAGATGCTTATAGATTCAAAACAAGAAAAAAAAGGCCAGTTGCAGTAAATGAGACACACTTGAAAATGTTCATCATTTTAATGAAAAAAAAGGAGATGTTTTGTTTATTCTGTGCAAAGTGTGGCAGCAGTCGCAGATTAATTTCTTGTCTTCTAACAAATGTTAGATCGGAAATGAAATGAGGCAGGGAACAGTAAACGACAAACAGTAAACAAGTGGGGTATTTTTTGTTCCCATAAGAAAACCTAACACAGAGTAACTTTTATTCAAGACTGGCACAGCCTTTTAAACTTGAATAAAGTCAGACAAATACATAGACGAACAATCTAATAGTGGGGGAAAAAACAAGCGCAGGCCAACAACTGAACTGTCTTCATAGTAATGACTTGGCAAAGATTTGGACTTAAGGAGGGGGAGTGGGGGAGGGGGGGGGGAGTTTGAAGATGGAGAAACTGGGAACATGAAATTAAGAAAATATGTTACAGATATTAAAACTCTTCACTAGCTGCATAAGGGAACCATCGCAATCCCTTTTGAAGGCAGATATATTTGTATTGCCTGCTCTAGCTGCATAAGGGAACCATCGCAATCCCTTTTGAAGGCAGATATATTTGTATTGCCTGCTCAAGCAGGCAATACAAATATATCTGCCTTCAAAAGGGATTGCGATGGTTCCCTTATGCAGCTAGTGAAGAGTTTTAATATCTGTAACATATTTTCTTAATTTCATGTTCCCAGTTTCTCCATCTTCAAACTCCCCCCCCCCCCCCCCCCCACACACACACACACACACACTCCTTAAGTCCAAATCTTTGCCAAGTCATTACTATGAAGACAGTTCAGTTGTTGGCCTGCGCTTGTTTTTTCCCCCACTATTAGATTGTCCGTCTATGTATTTGTCTGACTTTATTCAAGTTTAAAAGGCTGTGCCAGCCTTGAATAAAAGTTACTCTGTGTTAAATGTTAGATGTCAGAATTTTTCCCAGTTGGCTGCCAGAGTAAGTGCTTTCAGATAATAAAGAAAGGTAAAGGACTCCTTACTTGAGTAGCTCCAAACAAAGCATGAGTAACTTTGTTTCTTTGTCAGCTTACCTTTGACAGAAGTCTGCTTCGACTTTTGGTCACCATTTTAGTATATGATGTTAACCCATTTGTCTGTGACATATGACCCTGAATTGTCCCATATGGGTCTGACAAAGAGGGTTAGGTCTGCATGTAAGTCGGACTTCTGCTGAATTTTATCTGTGCAGAAGCCATCTTCCATTTTTACCGATCATTAGATCTTATGGGTACATTATAAGCACTTTCCAAATGCTTGCAGGTTCCCTCTGGCTACTCTGTACCACTGAAGAAGGATTTCTTTGACAGTCACAACATTTACGCTAGAAGTGACAGTTATAGCAACGCTCGCCAGATTGTGAAGAGATTCGCTCTTCCCCCTGGTATGTATGTGGTGGTCCCTTCCACATATGACAGAGACATGGAAGCAGACTTCTTCATCCGCTTCTTCTTTGAGAAGGGCAACGTTTCAGAGTAAGTAATTTATGATTATCCTTGATTTTTGTTGTTGTTGATGTCCTCTTCCAGCTTCATCAAATTTCAGATTTGAAAAATTTGGATAGTTTCTGTAACTCAGTAAAAATGTACCAAAGATAAACTAGTTATATCATGACAATAATGTGGCTATAATTACATAAAGTGACCAAAGCACACAATTTATATATGATTTAAAAGCTGATCATGTTTACTTTTAGAAAGTTTAAACAGATTTTTCATGATTGTTACTTGTAGATTTCAGCAATTAAAAAAAAATCTTTTTTGGTCAATAAAGTCTGCAAAGAAAAAAGTGTGAAAGGTAAGCATGCTTACCATAGAGTGTTCGTACAGTCTGTAAGTAAATACACTGAGAAAAATGAGATGATCTTTCCATCTGATACAC
Source organism: Conus canariensis (assembly GCA_033310375.1). Classification (NCBI taxonomy): domain Eukaryota; kingdom Metazoa; phylum Mollusca; class Gastropoda; order Neogastropoda; family Conidae; genus Conus; species Conus canariensis. The sequence continues at coordinate 74,389,521 of CM065717.1, read as the reverse complement.
TGAGAAAATGAGATGATCTTTCCATCTGATACACTGAGGAAAATGAGATGATCTTTCCATCAAAGTAATGTTTGTTTCATCATCTAAACATTTTCACTGTCCAAACCTCCACCTATCAGAAGTCTGACTGCCTCTTGAAAATGAGAATTGCTCTCATTCTTCCATGTTGTTAGGGTGAAGAGCAAACGCTTGAACAATAATGATCGAGAGAAAACTGTACTGTTATTGGCTCACTGGAAAGAATTGCATATTGATAAATGGTCAAGCTAATGTCCTGTGTTGTTTCCTTTGGATGAAAGCTTGCTGGTTCATCACACAAAAAATAAACAAAGATTTGGCATCCTATCCCAGTTATCACTTTAGCATGTTAAAGTTTGTTGTATGAACATAATAAGTTCCAGTAATGTGTGAACATCATGTACAGTACTCGCACACTTCAACACACAAATATGTGTATTAGCATGTATGAATGTGATTGTTGAGCATGGCTGTAAATGTAATATGTGAACAGATACGCAGATGAACCACCGGAAAGAGTGGAAGTACCCCCACCCACCCCTTCCCCCAAGCACAGAGAGCAGGAAGAACAGTTCCAGAAGTTTTTCTATGAGATGTCTGGAGAGGTATGTGGTACAGAATTCCTGTTAATAGAGAACAATATAACTGGCTCCTTGAGCTGCCGTTAGTGCCAGTGAACTTTTCAAAGCTTGGGTTTGCTGCTTCTCTTTGGTACATGGTGACTTGGATATCGGCATTTGATCCACATAAACTGAAGTGTTATTTGTTCTTGTGTCTTGTTTTTTGAAAGCCCCATAAGGCAATGAAGATAGTATACCAGTAGTTGTAGCTCCATGTTTGAGACGTGCTGGATATTATACAGTGTAAAGTTTAGGGGAATAGTCTGTTGCCCTCTGAAGACCTTTGAAAATCTCAGAAATTTGTGGATTGCCATAAAAGCTGTTATACTGTGAGGGGATTTTGCTATAAAGGTATCTGTTTATCTTCTGAGGTGTATGATACAAAAGTTGTTGAGAGCATCCTGTCTTAACATGTTATCATTCTGGTGGTATCCGTGTGGTGTTGGATGCACCCCCTCTCCTCAGTCTCCTTGGAGGATTATTGTCAGCCATATCATCTGAGATGAGTTTCAGTGTTTGGGCCTGAATTTACTGAACATTAACTGGTTGCTCTACCTCAACCACTGCATGAGAACACAAAGGTACATTCCCCTCTCTTTTGCTCACACTCAGACACATATGAATACACATATACATCGCGCATGTGCTTTCACACATGCACACCTCATTTACATACATGTACATCACACACACACACACACACACACACACACACACACACACACACACACACACACACACATTTACACACACACGCACACACACACTTGTCCATCCAAAATGCAAGCACAGGCACAAAATCTCAGACTGCCATGTCTACAAATACGCATAAGTACACTTATACACAATGTGTTCATATACATAAATCTTTTATAGACAGATATATAAACACATACATACAGATATCTAGGCGCACGCAAATGCACACAAATACAGATGTACACCCCTACCCCCCATCCACATCCCCCCTGAGAAACCCACCCCTTCTCCTCATGCACATGTGCATACACATATTATGCAATTGCATGCACGCGGGAAGGCATGCATGCAGGCAAGCATGCACAAATACAGGTGTTTGCCCACACATACCTATGCATGCATGTACATGCACACACACACACACACACAAACACACACACACACACACACAAGCACACGCGCACACTGTCAATTTTAACACAGATGTAATGTTAGTTGAAGGAAATAGTCAATTTTCTTGTTGCTTTTTTTTTATCTGTCTAATCTTATGTATCCCTGTAGTGAGACGACTCTTTCACTAGCTCATTCCGGCCATCCTATTTACAGCCTCACCCTGACTCATTGTCTCACAGTCCCAGCACCGGCAAACCACAGGAGGAATCAGTATTACATCATCATGAGGCAGTCCACCAGAATCTGTGTTTTGTATTGCTGCGGAGTCATTTTTATATTCAGTGTTCAGTGATGATCGTGGTGATCCAAGATTTGTAGGACACCACCAATTTAGCTCGTTACTGACGACAATGATTGCTTGTTTTTGGAGGGAGTCACCACATCTATCTAGTCCCCGTGAACTTGCCAGAACAAAGACTGACTGGAACCTTACCACAAGGTTGATGTTGAGTGGAAATGGAAAGTGAAGTCTCCATCCACCAGAGCAGGACAAATGGAAAGTGAAGTCCCCATCCACCAGAGCAGGACATGGAAGGTCACAGAATTTGAAAATTTTCGTATATGGGTGATAAGTGAGGAAGATGAAGGTGATATTAATTCTTTCATTCATACTTTTCTATGAACCATTACTTCCTCTTGTTCCTAGATTCTTATAATACAAGTATTTCCTTTATTCCTGGATTTAGAGAAATAAAAAGAAGTGTAAAGTGGGAACTGCTACGTATGCAGTAGCAAATTGGCCAGAATAGAGTGGCGAGCACTTTCCTACGCTGTAGGGGCCGCCTGGCATCCATTCCATTCATGAAGACTGCCGCGCAAGTGACCCGGTCATGATGTGTACCGATGACGCGACTTGCATGAAGTTCAAAGCGCTTACCGTGAGAACCGATTTTCCAGGTTGCAGGAAGGAAAGGAGGGATTTTGTGCTGCCCGGTTTTCCAGGCTGCAGGAAGGAAGGGAAGGATTTCTGCAAACCGGAAAACAGGGTTGTAGGGATGAAAGAGTTAAGAAGTTATGTTCAGGTCTGAGACTACATGACATTGCTGCTAAGAGATACAGACAGACGCCTGTAGTGCTGATCAAGACATTCGAGCAATTCTGAGAGCTGCATTCATTTAGTGGATGAAACTTGGTTCTTTGGTTTCAGTCTTTCTATTTGAGCCCACAGCTCAGGGTAAGAGGCATCTGGAAGTGAAGTCCTGCAAGTAAAAGTCCCAGATGGAATGATGATAATCAACATTTTTATCTTCTTTATCCTCCCACTTGAGTTACCTTCACATCATTCACTCTGACAACCCACCTTCACCCCCAGTCCCATGAATGGCCTCAATCATGTTCATCCCTGCACAGTTCCAGCACCAGCAGTCTACAGAGAGCTATTAACAAGGTTGCCATAAGGCCACCCTCAGTTAAATCACTAAGGTTGCATTCATTAGAGCCTGATTCACCAGGCAGTGAGGCTACATACTAAACCTGCTACTGATGACAGTAATCTTTCTAAGCTGCACATCATTCTGTTAACAGTAAGAATGATTTCTGTTCTGCAGGACATGGAGATCAATTGCTTTGAGCTCCACAAAGCTGTCAATGAGGCTTTGCGCAAAGGTCAGTGTCCATGTTTTCACACACAGTCTCTGAATGTGCTCGGCTGCTTTGCTGTTTGTGCTCAAATAACCAGGCATGACAGCCCTCTAATCTTTTCTGACAGGTTTCTGTTTTGGTTTTTAGCAATTTGGAAATATCTTTTTTCTTAATATGCATTTTTATGAAGAATCAAGTGTAGAAATTAAGGATGTATAAAAGGAAAAAGGATACATTAAGAAAAAATTCCATTGGTTCATCAGATTTCCTGATTTCTTTTCTCTCAGGTCGTGACATGCTGAATATGCCATGTAGTTTGGGATTATAGTTTCCATCAGTACGATGTGAGGATTGACCAGTATTTAATTGCCTAATGATTCATAGGAACTGTTCCCTTTGCATGTAGGAATTAAATCTGAGGATCAACAAAGTAGTAGATCTGCCTAATGATTCATAGGAACTGTTCCCTTTGCATGTAGGAATTAAATCTGAGGATCAACAAGTAGTAGATCTGCCTAATGATTCATAGGAATTGTTCCCTTTGCAGGAAGGAATTAAATCTTAGGATCAACAAGTAGTAGATCTGCCTAATGATTCATAGGAACTGTTCCCTTTGCATGTAGGAATTAAATCTCAGGATCAACAAGTAGTAGATCTGCCTAACGATTCATAGGAAGTGTTCCCTTTGTGTGAAGGGATTAAATCTGAGGATCAGCAAGTAATAATCTGCCTTACAGTAACTGTTCCGTTTGCATGAAGGAGTTCATTATCTTTTCCTGTTCTATAGTATGAGTAGCTACAATGTTTTAGTTTTTTTTTTTCTCTCTCAAAAGTTACCCACTAGTTGTTGTGTTTTATGTACACATGGCAATGATTTTTCGATCTTTTGGCGCTTTGTATGTGTGTGTGTGCATGCATGTGCTTATGTGTATGTGTGTGTGTGTATGTGTGTGGTGTGTGTGTGTGTTGATAGAATATACACCTATGTATTTTGGTGTTATATAACAGTGAGTACGAGGACAGCGGATTAAAAAGATGAATTGAAGTGGAGCTTGTTGCCTGCATGCATATCTTGCAGTAAGCTTGTGGTGGTGTAATGTGCGCTTTTGACAGATGAGTGCTGTGGTTTCCCTGTTTGCAGAGCCCCTGCACCGAGAGATAGGGCTGGATGCATGTCGCTCCTTCGTCAGTCTGATGGATGTATCCTTGTGTTATATGCTGATCATTCCCTGTGTGTTGTATAAGCATGCGTGTCTTCTTTGTAGCCAGTTTCTGCGAGTTTGCCTGTTTTCACTATTTCTTTCTTGACAGCTTTGTTTCTGTTGTTGCTGGACAAAGATAGACTAATTGCGGATTAGAGGGCAGTTTAAGTAGGTGCTATGCCAGTTAATAGTGTTTATCATCTGCTAAATACCAAAGCAAAAATAGAAAAATGGTACAGAACATACATATCAGCAACAGCTGTTCAGCCTGTGTCCCAGCAGGTGTTTGCTGGGAATAATTTTGTGTGTGATGCCTTCATCAGGACAGCAGTGAGTGTGCTGTTGTGGATTTCATTGTTTCAGCGCTAGTGTCTGTATTCTTTTTGTCGTAGCTGTCTTCCATAGCTTCACAGTGGCATTAATCTTCCACCCCCCCCCCCCCCCTCCCATCCCCTTCATTCCCACTCCCAACGTTGTTGCATTATAGCTTCAACACCAGTAGGCCATCAAGGGAACAATCGGTATCAGATCAGGTCATCTTTAGCCGACCCACAAGAAAAGATACTGCACAGCTGCTGAGTCACTGCGGTAGTGTTCAGTTCTTCATGTTCTAAATCCAGTACATGCAGGACACCACCTATTAAACCTACTGATGCAAAAATTGCCTAGTCACAAATCCGCTGTGTGAGAACATCTCCATTTGGTAGAAGCCACCAAGTCCATCCTATGACAGTCCCCAAGATCTTGCTGTGTTTGCATTTTTCTATCCTGTTAGAGTAGAGTATATTATGACAGGAGTCATGCATTAAGAAAATTCTCTGAACTTGATTTCCTTTTTAAAATTTTTTTATTCGCTCTTATTAGTAATGATACTTCTAAAATAGCTTTGAAAATGGAGCCAAAACATCAAAGAAAAAGAAAAGAAAGGACAAGTGAGATCATTGGGTCCATCTGCAGTGTCATGCAGAGGGACAAGAAGTAACAGGTTGCTGAAGAGGTTTTCCAACCTTGTTTTACATGTGGCATTGCATTCAGGTCTGCAGTTTATCGTGTTACTGATTTCTTGAATGCTGACCATCTCCTTGGATTTCATTTCGAGGCATGTATTATTTGCTTGTTTGTTTACTATTATTCTCTTATTATTGATTATCATGATTATGAGTAATTTGTTCATGTTTTCTTGATCTTGATTATTTCTTGATATTCACGGTGCTTTTCTTTTGAAATTTCTTTTTTCATTGTAACACATGAAACGGTTTTGTTTTTTTTGTTTTGTGTGTTTGTTTGTTCATTTGTTTAATTCATCTAGATCACCCCAGAAGAGAGTAAAAGCTGAATTTGTGCAAAAAAATTTCTGAACATCAAATTCCTTAATGAAACAATGTTGATATGTACTTTGGTTTTAACTACTATCCATCTACATCAGCCCAGGAAGAAATGGGGGGCAAAATTCAGAACATAATGACTGAAAAGAAACAAAATCCTTTGTTGTCCAAGGAAGAAGAACTGTTAAAGCTGGTTCTCAATTTTTTTTTTCATAATGGCAATAGATGTGGGTTTGTTTTTTTCCCATGTTGTTTCAATAACATTTTTATCAAAGCGTTTAACAGTCTACCTCCCATAAGCATGTCAGGTCACTGTTCAGTATGTGCTCTAGATTGATTGAGACTTCTAACAGAAAAAAAAAAATAGAAGAAAAAAAGGCAGAATGGAGACAAACAACAATGAAAGATAGGAGGTAAATGAATGCAGTATTTGGCAGCTTTAAGACGGCAAGGGAATGAAAGGATACACTTGTACAAGATTTATCAACTGTGTGGGACATCAGCTTTCATTATACCATTAGCCTGTAATGTATGTTGATGTCGATGTTGGATAATCTGCTATGATAGACATGAATTTCATTTACAAAGCATACACAGAAGCTGAATCTGTAGATAATAAAAGAAAGTTTGATCATGAATGGTTAAGATATGTTCAGCATCAGCTCTCAGTATGTCATTAGTCTACAATATATGTTGAAGTGGATGTTTTATAATCCACTGTAACAGACATGTGTTGTACTTAATAAAGCATGCATTAAAGGTGAACCTGTAGATTGTAAATTGTTTTATAGCAAATGGTTAAGAAATATTTTTCGACAGTGTCTGATACAAAATTCAATTCAGTTGTCAATATCAAATCTTTTATTGTTGATTCAGATTTGGCAAAAAACAAACAAAAATTGATCAAGAGGCTAAAAAAAAAAAACCGACCCTAAAACAACCAAGATATAACATGAAAAAAAAAATGAAAAGGAAAGAAAATGATGGCAGAGTTATCCTTATCAGTATCTCAGGTGGACAACAGCGGGCGTCTTGGCTACACAGAATTTCTGTATCTCTGGAGCATGCTGAGATCATGGAAGGTACTGAGATGATAGTATGAGGTGTTGAAGTAGCAATGTTGTAATTGACGTGAATTGCAAATTGAATGAATATACAGAAGAATTTTTTCGATAGTTTTTTTTTCTTTTATAAAAATAGTGCGTATGTGTATACATGAATATATATGTATATGTCTGCATGTGCTCACATGTGTGTGTACACATGTGCACATGTGTGTGTGTGTGCGCGCGCGCGCATGTTTGTGTGTGCATGCATGCTTGTATGCGTATGTGCATGCATATATGTATGCTCTCACACTTGCGTCCAATTAGCATTTAGGATGTTTCTTCATAATTTTGATGTAGGTCTGCCTTTGATGATGTTCAGAAAACATTCCTGCAGCATGATGCTGACAACTCAGGCAAGATGGATTCTCGTGAATTACGCACAGCTCTGGCCTCCAGTGGTGAGTATTTTGTTCATGAGTTGAACAGAAACAAAAAGGATGAAAAACAATGGCATATTTTGTTTTAGTAAATTTGTGACAGATGCTTCCATCAGAAAAGGAATGTTCTTCTGACAGTATAAAGCACAATATCTCGGTTTACTTGTGGGATCATGGCTCGTAGAGGTGCGCTATAGAAAGTGACACCGCACTGCTTTGCAGTACACTGTGCTACACAAGATTACATTACAAATGCACTACTTTGCAGTATAATGTGGTATGCAATATTACACTACATTTTGATACATTATACTGCTCTATACTCCACTTTATTATACTACAGTACTCTGCTCTACATTATCCCATTCAGCTGAAGACAATGCCATGCTTCTCTGAATAACATTATGCTGTGCTACACTTCACTAAACTGCACTGCACTGCACGCTTGCAATGCTCTGCAATGCACTATGCTGCGCTACACTACACTACACTACACCACACCACACCACACCACACTACACCACACCACACCACATGACATCACACGACACGATAAGACACGACACAACATGACACCACACTGTACCACACTACACCACATAACACCACACCACACCATGCCATACCATACCACACCACACCACACACACCACACCACACCACACCACACCACACCACACCACACTTCACTACCCTACCCTACCCTACCCTACCCTACCCTACCCTACCCTACCCTACGCTACGCTACACTGCACTACACTACATTACACTACACCACACCACACCACACCACACCACACTACACTATGCTGCACCACACTATGCTTCACACTACTTTGAAATATGGTTCAATACAGAGCAGTAACTACAGGAGCAGATCTATTTGTTCAGGAGGAGGGAATGAGGATTTTCTTGAAGGTGTCTAAACAAACCATGACTAGATGGAAATGCATTGCAGGAGAGCTGGGGGACGAGTAAAGGGAAACAACCAGCATACAATCTGTATAATGTATCATACTACACACCTTGGGGGGGGGGGGGGGGGGGGGACTCAGGCGAAGGGGGATGGTAGGGGAGGAGGGTGGGGGCAGTAGAGAGGAGATAATCTGTCCTCTCCCCCCAACAACTGAGACACACAAAACCATATGGATTTTTTTTTTTTTTTCATTATTTATTTATTTTTTTATAATAGGAATTCTATAACTCTTCTAAACTAATGTTCTGTCCTTGAGATGATAATGAAGAACAACATGATTCCCAGTTTATGAATGGATAATTAGTGGCTTTCCCACTGTGGTTACAGGCTACAAGGTCAGTAACCAGATGATGGCGGCGGCCATTTTTCGCTACGCTGACTCCCGAGGCAGCATCACGCTGGACAACTTCCTGATCCTGATGGCGAAGCTCATGAACATCTTCAGTGAGTCTGACAGTGTGCGCTGACTGTTGTCTCTGTGCTGTCGTATGAAAGTTGAAAAAAAATATACTACTTTCAGAATTGGGCTGGCTGTAATTCACCTTTTTCCTGTCTTGTTTTAAGGCCTTTGGTAGCTGGAGTTGATCTGAGTGAGGCCAGTTTCATGCTCATCAGCTGGCCTTTGGTAGCTGGAGTTGATCTGAGTGAGGCCAGTTTCATGCTCATCAGCTGCCTTTATCAGAGAGGGAGCTAGAGGAAGTCAGCCACTAAGCTATGGTGCAGTGGCTAACATCTTGGGCTGCAGGCTGAAAGGTCATGGGTTTGAGTCCCTAGAAATTCGGCTTTAGCTTTATTGGTTGGATGTTTTTAGTTGGATGGGTTTTTTTTTTAATTTTAGTGCTTTTTTGGTTGGATGTCTTATAGCTGGATGGTTTTTTTTAATTTTTTTTTATTTAGCTTTAAGGTGGAGGGTATGTGACTGTGAGTGTTTGTTCAGTGTTATTTTGAGAGCGAGTTGATGAGTGTGTGCACATATTCTTCCTTCTCTACTGACTTCCCTACGTTCATCGTTCCCCCTTCTCTCTTATCTCCTTCACTTTCTTCCTTCTTTCCTGAACTTCTGCTTTACTGGATACTTCATTTACTGTTCAGAAAAGTTGACCTGATGAAGATTTATAATACGAATAAAGAAAAATTGTTCTTTCTGCAGATATTTGATGTGTTTGTCAAAGCAACGACACTTATTTGTCGGATTTTTGGGGCTCAGCCAGCTCCTACCCAGAGCTGCGAGTGCTGGAACCATGCAGTCAAGTTTCATCCTCTTAATGGATGCAATTCTGTTATTGCTGGTCTGATTTTGTAGGTGTCTGTATCTCTCAGAGCCTAGTTGATGCCAGGATACTCCGGTGTGGTTGGGTATGGGAGGAATGAGTGATAAGGGAGTAATATCACTAAAGAGGGCAGGGAGTGAGAGACGGCTGAGAAGAAAGAAAAAAAGAAAGAAAAGAAAAATCAAAATTGCAGAAGATCTTGAAATGAAGGAAGAAAAAAACATCTTTTAGTACAGGCTTTGGATTCAAAGCTCTCAGACCTACTGACAAGTTCTTTGATCACATAACCACAAAGTAAAGTAGTGGTAGCCAGTGAACCTGAGTCTCTCTCTCAGAGAAAACTGTACCCGACAGAGGCCTCAGAATGCAGTTGAAAGCTCATGTAGTGTTACCAGCCTGATTTTGAAAGTAACATTCTTTTTCACTTTTCAAACTACAATGAATGTTGTGCCTTTTGTCCTTCTTGTAGAGTGCTGGGACTTGCATGATGTGAGACATAGATATTTTACAGCAGATTCTATGTAAACCTTGTTCAGAGATGTTCCACCTGATGTGATCTTTGAATTTTTGAAAGAGATTAACATTTTTCATCTGATCTGAGATTTTACAGAGGAAAGATTTTTAACAACATTTCAGGTGTGTTTTTAGAAGATGTATTTTAAAGGGTTGTGTGAATGAATGACTTGTGAGTTGACTTCAACGCAGTGACAGCCCTGATATGGCTCTTTGCGGTCGGATGGGCTATAAGCAATATTACCTTACCTTACCTTTATCCTGTGTGATATGTATTATATTTATTTATTTATTATTTATGTATTTATATTTAGAGTTTTTTTTTTTTCTTTCTCCTTGCCTGCCTGTCCTTCACCCCATTCTCTTTCATCCCCTTTCCCCTATCATCTCCTCATCCTTCCCCCATCCTCTACCCCCACATTCCATCTACCCCTTATGTCTGTCAGTCTATTTATCTATCTATCTATCCACCTATAAAATTGAAATATATGAAAATGTAAGTGTTCATCTCGAAAAAATTTCCGGTCCCTCAGTCAAATACCGCAGTGGGTAATCAAACCCATACAGGCTATTACAGCGAAAAAAAGACAAGGCAAAAAAACATGAACAGAAAAGTGTGTATATTTTTTCATGCCATCCTTGCAGTCAAAGCAGACAAGGGAAAAATTTCCTTCTTTCAAGCTTACAAGCCTTCAGGTCCAGCTCTTTTTTTTTTTTTTCATTTTTGTAACCTAAATATTTATCATATAATCAACAATTGATACTGTCCAAAAAAAAAAAAAAAAAAGCTACTTTTTAATACCTTCACTGTGGATGCCAGAGCACTGGTAGGATGTAGCCAACCAGTGGAAAATGTTTGGTCACGTCTGTGCTTCACATGCACAAAATGGCCACTTGGACAATTTTTCATTTTTTGGTTGTGCTTTGCGCCTGAGTGAAGCAAATTCATGCATGTTTGCTGAATGAATGCTCAAAGGAAGGCAAACAAACCATACACACAGTGAGTCATTCTGAGGAAATCCAGTCCGTCAATACAAAGTGCAAAGATGCTGTGACTCAGTCAACAAGAACGTGAGAACCCCTGGGGTGTTTGCAAGCTGGGCAAAGTCAGCCTGAAGTAGCCTGACACTTCAGCGTGAGCCAAAGCACCCTCAGCAGGCTTCTGAGTTGTCATTACATCAGCGGCTCCACGGCAGACCGACCACGCTCTTGAAGACTTTTGGCAACAACTCCAACTCAAGACCGCTACATCCGGTTCAGCCACCTGTGAATTCACTTTCAGTCAGCCTCAGCAACTGCCCAGCAATTACATGGACATCAAAGAATCTCTGACCAGACTGTTTGGAATCGCCTGCATGCTGCAGGGCTATGGGCTTGCAGACCTGTCGGAGGACCTGTCCTCACAAAGCGTCATCGTGGGAACAGGCTGCAGTGGGCAACTCAGCATCGTCCCTGGACCCTCAGGAACCACTGGAACAGGGTCTGGTTTTCAGATGAGTCTTTCTTCCTGCTCCAGGCCATGACAGGAGGAGGACGGAGTGCTGCAGAATGGCGAGCACTTTGCCCATAACTGTGTAGATGAGGCACCTGCCCATGGTGATGGAGGCGTCATGGTGTGGGGGGCCATCCACTATGCTGGCAGGAGTCCCCTGGTGTGAGACTGAGGCATGCTGAACGCCCAGCGGTATATGGCTGAATATTCTCCAGCCTCATATCCTGCCTGTTATGGCTGGGCCTCGCATGCTGTTCCAACAGGACAACGCCAGGTCTCATACTGCACGACTAACAGTGCAAATCCTCGCCAACAACAACATCAACGTTCTTCCTTGGCCCTCAATGTTGCCAGACCTCAACCCCATTGAGCACATATGGGATGAACTGGAGAGACGAGTCCAGGTGCGAGTGCAAAACTCCTGACAACATCAATGAGCTGTTCACCACCCTCCAGGAGTGGGACACCATGTCAGCAGAGGTCATCCGCAATGTGATCCACTCCATGCCAGCCAGGTGCTGGGCTGTTGTTGCTGCAGATGGTGGACATACCCCTACTGAGTCCTCGCTGCCTGGAACGGTGTGTATCGGCGATGTGAACTTTAGAGACACTGGAAATGAAACTGGAATTGATAACTTTTGAAACAAACAAAATTCTGTCATGAAATGATTTCAATTGAATTTTTGCTGAATTGTTGAAATTTGAAATAAATTTTCTTCAACAATAGTATGTGTTTCTTTTTTGGAACAGTATATTTATGCTTTTCCTTCATTTCGAACTCATAACAAATCATTTTCTGTAAATTCAGAGCTATGTTTGTATGTTTTTTTTGCATCAGATGTCTACCAGAAGCATCTGAAGAAAGAGGGCGCAGTCTTTACATTGCAGCAGGTAGGCAATTACATTGATACATTTTTGTGCTTGGATTTCACCATGTTTTATATATATTTTAGAGATGTCATTGCAGAGTAAGTTTTTTTTTTCCTAATACAGCCATATAATTACTGTCTTTTTTGAAGGGGAGGAGGGGGGGGGGGGGGGGGCTAAAATTTCAATGTTTTCCATATGTACTGCCATGGAATAACAACATCAGGGGTTCACATCATTAAACATGTAAGGGTTTATCATATCCCTAAGTTAAATCGGGGAGGGGCGGGGGGTGTTGGGGGTTTCATTCCTCCAACAAAATGTGGTTGGTTTTCACAATTACGCCACATTTTATCTAAAAAGCAACTTTCATTAATAAAATTTATCATGATTGACTCTCTCTCTTCACCCCAGGGCTGGATGGAAAAAGGCCTTCTTATCTGCTTATCTCATTACCCTGGTAAAATAAAATTTTGGTGAATTCATTTTATTTGTCTTTCTCTCTGTCCCTCTACTTCTTCTCCCTCTCCCTGTCCCTCTCCCTTCCTCCCTCTCTCTCTCTCTCTTTCTTTCTTTCTGTCTCTCTCTTTTTAACCATGAACTGGGCTGTGTTTATTATGGTCTACAACATGAAACTGGATACTTCAATTGCAATTGGCATCGAGAATTTGCAGACCACCAGCATTGGTTTGATTTTGACACACACAGACAGTTGGTGTTACTTTAAGTTTTTTTTTTTTTTTTTATAGCAAGCAAGTGATTGCTGAAAGTTTCCTGATCCTACAGTGGCAAACACAATGCAAGCTTTCTGATATATGAAATTTTGTATAGCATCAACTTTGTAGAGTACAGCTTCAGCACTGAAAATGAAAGTTCATCACACATTGTTGTGGGAAAAACCTTGTTGTCAGTATACTCTGTTGACATGGAGTTGGCACTAGTGTTTTCCTCAGTCCCTTTGGGTGAGATTTCTGTTGTCTGGAACTTTGCATTGCTCATTGTTATTTCACTACGTTATTTACACTTCCTTGAACTCTGCCGAAGGAAAGAACCAATCAGAATTTTGCTTCCAACAAACTAGATATAAGGCCTTTGCAGATTGGTTGACTGATGAACAGTTGTTTAAGGGGAAAGTACACTTCACAGAATTTCATGCATGCTAGCTAACACGTGATCATCTATTTTAATTCTTTGACTTAAATCATTTAACAAAACCCCATGCTGTAAAATCAAGATGTGTTCATAACCTCCAGTTAATTATCTTTAACCATGCTTTGTTCATATATGTGATTTTTTTTAAATTTCAGTATGTGAGATACCCTCATTTGTAGGTGATGTGAAACCCTGAGTATTCGATACTTTGCTTAGATTTCATGTTTTACTCATGTGCAACCACATTATGAAATGAAAATTGACAGACAGTTTAAAACATAGTGACCCAAACAGAGAGGAGTCAGTACACTGTTAATAAATCATATCTAATCTAACTGAGGAATGTCTGTGCATGTCTACGTGTATCACGTATTCATCTCTCTTGTGTCTTCTATTCTCCTGTTCCGTGATGAGCCATGTTTTATTGTCTGTTGACATTGCAGTGGGTGGAGGAGTCCCTGAGGCTGTGATGTGGAAGGGAAGAAGACAGGAGTGTGAGATGTCGCACTCCTTTCTTTGGCAGCAACACACTGTTTGGCCAGTGTAGATCACAGCATTTTTTTTTTTTTTTTGACTTTTGAAGATCATGAATGTGCTGTTTGAGAATTTGTGTGAAGAACATGCAGTCTGAAATGGGTATGACACTTGACCAAAGTATTTTTGATCAAAGTATTTTATGTAAGTCAAAGGTGGCGTGAATAGACATTAGGCGCATACAGTGTAATGAATGTGCTGTTTGGGAATTGGTGTTAAGAACATGTAGTCTGAAATGGGTACAAAACTGGATCAAAGTATTTTGTGTAAGTCAAAAGTGGTGTGAATAGACATTAAGCGCATACAGTATGTGTGGGTTTGTAGTGAAGATTGTACTGTGAGAATGTAGCTATAAACACGTAGATGAATCAGACTTGAAATTCCATGATTTTTAAACTTTAGAAATTTAGAAAACTTTTAAAATTTAAATCTGATCAAGACACCTTATCAGTTGAAGTGCTCTATATGTCACTAAATACTGTATGCCTTCATCTCATTTTTTTTTTTTTTTTTTTGCAAAGTGAGACAACTGCAGGCAGAAATCTAAAACAAATCTTCAATAAATGTTAGTGAACTGCCAAAAAAACATGGAGAAACGAATTACAAGTCAAAACAAATCTTGTGATTCGTTTGTCCACGTTTTTTTGGCAGTTCACTAACATTTATTTAAGATTTTTTTCTTTGGTCATACGAGATGTGGATGATGCTATCAACTGCTGCAGACCTGCCTGCAGAAGTAAACTTTAGTTTTGGACTTTAATCTTGGGATTTTAATTGGTGCATAGTCCTTTTGGATTTTAATCTTGAAATTGTAATTGGTGCATCATTCTTTTGGATTTTAATTTTGTAATTTTAACTGGCGCATAGTTCGGATTTTGATGTGGTTTTAGCCCAGATGTGGCTTACGTGGTCAGTTGTGCTATAAACAGCATGAGTTAATATGCTGGAAGCCCACCTATACACATAATCTACAATTGTTCCAGAGTCTCTACCAGCATGCCTTGGTGCATTGATCATCCATTTCAGTTAATAGCATGTTCAGCTCAGTGTGATGACGCATATGCCATTCAGTATATTTCTCTTTAACTTTGACCAGAACATGACTGTCACTGATTCTAATTTTGTAGATGATTGACTGCCAATCACTGAGCTGACATTGACACACGTTTTATCCGACACCAAACTCAAACCAGATTCTGGGAGAAATAAAAACGCGAATGTTGATGTTTTGAGTTGCTCAAACTGGAAATGAAAAAAGAAATAGGTTTACTTTGACAAACTGTGCTGAAAACAGCTGGCAAAATGGCTTTAGTTGCAAAACCAAGCTTTGATTTCACGTGCAGTGGGATACCCTACAATCTGATGTTGCATACCGGTAGTTATAAATGAAGCAGATTTCTTCTTAAAAGATCAGGACTTAAGTCCATCAGTGTGAAACCCATTGTCAAAAAATTATTGCACAAGCAGAATGAATTGTACAAATATAGTGTATACTGTATGTACAACCCTTAACTATTTGGTGTGTGAATTATCTTGAAAATGAAGTAAATGCGTACAGAGGGATTGTTTTCCAATAATGGAATGATATTACACGTGTTGTCTCAGTTCAAAAGAGGGCTCAAACATTTTTTTAAAAATAATATTATATGTATGATTAATGGCAGCTCAAAGAGTGTTATTCTGTGTGCCTTTTATTTGATGAAGGTAAAAAATAATGTTATTGGAAAAAAATTGTGTCTTTGCATAATAATCTTATATATAGTTGATCAAACAACATGCAACATATGAAAACTGCTGTGTTTAAGAATCTGCTCATGTCATCATTTGATGTGCACTGTATTCATAGATACCAATATGAGCAGTGAAGTGTATGAATATACCTTTTTTTTTTTTTTAATAACTGCACGTACAATTGCTTGTCTGTTGGTGTGTGTTCATATTTTACATGTATGTTCATATTCAAAGCTCTTTTTTTTTTTTTATGTGCAAGCTTGCTATTAGTTGAACATTTGTTTAGTTTTGATGAATAGTGCAAAGTGTTGTATAATTAAAAAGATTCAGTGTCAGTGATTTACTATGTACGTCCACTGTATCCATTCTTACCACTGATTATCAGCAGTAATGGGTATGGTTGAAAATTATATCATCTTACATTAAATCTGGATATTACTTTGGGACTAGAGATGTCACATGAATTGTACTTGAACAGTGTGTTAGGACAAAGGTGTAGCTGACCCACAAAAATGCAATTTATTGTCAGAATACTCTTTTTTTTGTACAGTGGATGTAGAATTTGCTCAGTAATGTGAATGAGTGAGTCTCTGTGTGTGTGTGTGTGTGTGTGTGTGTGTGTGTGTGTGTGTGTGTGTGTGTGTGTGTGCATGCCGCGTGTGTGTGTATGGATGTGCGAATGTGTGTGTGTGTGTGTGTGTGTGTGTGTGTGTGTGTGTGTGTGTGTGTATGCGCATGTGTGTGCGCGTGCACATTGTAAATATTGAGAGTTTGGATCAGAACAGCCTGAGGAGACCTTTGACAAAAATCAATACCATTGTGTTTCAGGTCCTAGGGGAAACAAGAAAGCTTAATGATGCAGGGTTAAAACAGAGCCTGCTACAGATGTTTGTTGTCCAGTATTAAATTGTCGTGCTCATTTACCTCACAGTGCTATGCTGGGCATAGTTCTAATGGAGATTGTTCTGATTGCTTTGGAGATTTCAGCCTCTGTGTTTTATAGCATCCTGTGCCATGATGGAGTTGATTAATGCTGCCTTTTTTTTTCCTTCATTCTTTTGCAGCTCTTTTGACTTTGTGATACCAACCAGTTGTATTTGTCTCCAGATTACTGCCTTGTTATTGTGACGCAAACTGTGACATAGTTATACATACACACACACTTACTCTTACACATACACACACTCTTACA
>CM065717.1:74362409-74369909 GCA_033310375.1 Conus canariensis | reverse complement strand
GTCCCTACCCCCCTCTTCAAGAGCTCAACCTCTGCTCTTTCGCTTTGTTTACCTGCTCACCCGATCATGCACCTTCCTGGTCATCAGTTTTTGGGGTTGTGTTAGACGGTTATAGTTGCATTTTGTTTCGTGTCAGTCCCTCCCTAATTCCCATCCCCTTTAACCTTTCTTACTCATGGGATTTTCAGGTTCTTTATGACACAATGTTTGATTGCCTGCCTGCCTGCCTGCCTGCCCTGCCTTTTCAGGTTGACATGTACCCCTGGCCTGAGAGTACCAAAAGTCAGGTCACCCACAGGCACACAGAAGTTTCTGAAAATGCAGGTATTATGACATGAGTCTGAAGTGCCAGTGATGACATAGGGGACAGGTGCATGGGCAGAGAGACATGGACAGGAACACAGCTCCAGCCACAGACGAGTGATGGCTTTGTCGATTTTGCTCTCACTTGAGCTGTCAGATCTCATTCAACTCTTGCAGTGGTCTCCCTCTTCCAGTTCCATTCTCTGTGCTTAATCTTCAGTGGTGGTTGGGGTGCATGTCTTTTGGAGGAGGTAAGACATGAAGCCCCATGTGCAGCATGTACTCGATGCATGAGAATACCGGATGTGCACACAGTGGTCATGCTGGTGGCAGGTGCTGACTGGCTCATGTGTCAGACAGTGCAGAAACTCCAAAATTAAGGATATTGGATCTCTCTCTCTCTCTCTCTCTCTCTCTCTCTCTCTCTCTCCACACACACACACACACACACACACCACACACACACACACACACACATGTATATATTATGGAAGTATATGTATATATTATAGGTATGTTTATATACATAAAGAGAGAGAGATTTAATAAACAGGATTTGATCTACTTTTGCTTGTTTGTTTTTCTTTAATTTCTTGTAATCGAGGTATTATTAACTAGAATATTGTGCACAGTCACTTCCATAAGCACTGATTTTTAGTACATTGTGTGTTCTTGTAGCCCTATGTTTATTGCCATTCTTGTACATAGGCTGAACATATAAATGACTAAAATGCTTTTACCTTTTTTCCTGACCCTATGATCACTATCTATGCATTTGCTCAGTTGTTAACAATCTGCAATCCATAGTTGTAATGGGTACATTTGTTGTAACTATTTTTTTCCTTTTTTTCACTTTTGTTGTATGATTATATGAACTGTAATTTGTCATTGTTTTTGTTCATTACTATACAGGGAGATGAAATCTCAGGCTTTTGTTTCATATTATCCTTAAACCGTATGCTCCTATGTAACCTCTTTGTATATATTTTTACAATCATATATTATTCTGTTCATTTACCCATACTTTTTTGCCAGTTTTTTTTTCCATATGTTTTCCATGAAGACTATGCATTGAAGACCATGCATTTGAATGCGTTGAGTTAAAAAAAAAAAAAAAAAACAAGAAGAAAAATAACCATGTTTTTTAGAAAGTTCAAAACTGCCACGATGTATTAGAAAGACATTGATCTATAACACATATAACAGCCAAAGATATCCCTTGTTAAAAAAAGAATTGTTTATTGTGGAGACCAAACCAGGGCACTATTTACAATATTACAAGGCAGCACAAAAATTTATCATCGGAAAAAATCACTTTGTTATATGTGAGGAGTGAAAAATCAAAAACACAGTTACTTTGCTTGCACTATCAAATCAACTGTTGGTGTGAGATAGGCAGTTTAGGTTTGAATGAAACAATTCTGTACTCTGTCACAGTCTTTTGCAAAGTCCCAGTCCACAGATGCAGTGATGAGCACAAAATTGAGGTGTACAGCAAATACTGATGTGTGGACATTAACATGGAAAGAGTTAATGTTCATCACTGATTCCATGTGTGACTATAAAATCGCCCACAGTTGAAATTTTGAAAAGAATATTTTTGTATTTTTAAAGTAGAAAGGAATGCAGTTTTCAATTGAAATTATAAATGAATTCCTCAAACTGGCTGCCATTTTGAAAAAAATGAGATGAAAATTTTTTGTTTTGTTTGGTGTATTTTCCACTGTGATATATCTTAAGCCTTCACCAGAGTTTCACAAACTTGCACAACACAAGAAGGATGTTAAACCCATTGTCTGAAAATGTGCCATGAAATTCAAACTGTAGAGTGATAGTTTTTCCACATTTTGAACACTTGTGATAAGCTCCAAACACCACATGAGGAACTGTCCCTGAACATCCGGGATTTGTCCCGGAAATTTGATTTTAGAAGCCACTGTCCCGGAAATCCTGGATTTGCAACACGCGTCCCGGAAAAAAAAATCAGGAGTTAAAAAGCCGTTCTTATCGTGCTGCATGGAACTGAGCCAAGAATATCGTCTGCTAGAGTGAATAGGTGTAATACGCATGCGCGCGAAAAAAAAAAAAACAACTATCTTTCACTTTCAAGTCAGAACATGGCGTCGAAGAGGAGACATGATGTCGACACAGAGTCGGATTCTGACTCTTGGATGGGTCAGAAAGGAGTGAAAAGAAGAAGAAAATGACCTTGAAGCGAGGTTGTGTCTTCAAAAAAGAATTCTCGGGAAAGTGGCCTCGTTTACAAGGGAGGAAAGGAGTTTCGTTTGCCTTCTGCAAGACGTGTGTGTGTGTGATTTCTCAGTGAAATCTGGTGACACTGTTCTGTCCCTGATTTTACGGATTTCCCTGATTTCTGTCTGTACTGTCCCTGAAAGCAAATTTTGGGGTAGGCATGACTGGGAACAGGAGGGGGTTGGGGTGGGGACTTTGATTGATGTGGAGGTAAACGTAAAGTGACTGAAAAAAGAAAAGGAAGAAAAGAGAAGAGTTCTTTCGTGAATGTTGCTTGATTTATTAATTTAATCACAGTCCACAGTACGGAAGAGGTTTGGTTAAATCTGACAATTCTTTTCTCTTGATGCATCGATGTTTTGTTTGTTTTAGTGCTTTCATCATTTATCAGTATCCATGATGTTTACTGCATGGTTTTTGGTGTTTGTTGCAAATCAGCTTATTTTTACCACATTTATTTACATTTTGAACAGTGTAATAATTCACAGTTTCAATTCTTGTTTTGTTTATTATTTTGTAACTTAACACTCATAAACATTTAATATAGCATATATTTGTGTATCTTTTATCCAGTACATTCGCTCATACTTTACTTTTGTATGCTTTGTTGTTAATAATAAACATGCACAGACAAGTTGAAAAAATTCTGTGTTTTATATTTTTAGAGCAGTTGCAGTATGTGTCACTGTAAGAGCATGTGTGCTTATGAGAAGGTATGCATGCATGGATGTTTGTGTGTATATGTATATGTGAGTATGTGTGTTTGTGTGTGCTTGTGCATGTGCATAGATGTGGTGTGTGTGTGTGTGTGTGTATGTGTGTGTGCGTGTGTGTGTGTGTGTAGTGTGTGAATGTTATTTCAGTTTCCATTTTTGAAATACTGATGATGTGTACACAGTTACCTCGGTCACACTGATCTACCGATCTAACAATTCAGACATCTTGCCAGATTCCCATTCGTCTGTGAGTCATGACCAGATCTGGATTTTGCTACAAATGTCTTAAAATGGAAAAAAGAAGTGTTTAATTTTTGTTAAACATAATTTTTTTGGTCTGTCTCATCTGTTGTGCTGCTCTGGTGGCATTGCCCCCTCACACCGTTCATTCCAGCTCTTGTCCACAGTCACACCTTAGCTTGCCCCATCGGAGCCTCGGTACTGACGATTCACAGGGAGAATAAATGTCAAGCTGCCAAGAGACAGCCCTCCGGAGGAGACACTGCGCAGCTGTTGAAGTCTTGTTAGTGGTGTTCAGCGTTCTGATAAAACATACGCAGGAGACCACCTACTTATGACAGTGGTTGTTTAGCAAAGGAGCCAGCATGGCCAGACACCATCAACAACAACGAGCTCTGGGAGAGAACAAACCAGCTGCCTGCAGAACAGGAAATCAAGAAATAACGTTCGGGCTGGATTGGACATACACTGCAGAAGCCTGCAAGCAACACCACCAGACAAGCCCTTACATGGAACCCCCAAGGAAAACGAAAAAGAGGGTCGGCCAAGGAACACCTGGCGCAGGGACCTGGAAGCAGACATCAGGAACATGGGGATGACTTGGAACCAGCTGGAGAAAAGAGCCCAGGACAGAGATGCCTGGAGGTCCTTGGTTGGCGGCCTGTACCCCAGGAGGGGTAATAGGCGATGATGATGAAAGAAGCCAGCATGAGTGGGCATCCCTGTCCTGAGGTCATCATCACATCTGTCCAGCATCAGTCCGCGTGGACCAGCAGCATCAACATGAACTCACCAAGGGCATAGATGTGGAGAGCACATCGAAACGGAGGTCAACGTGAAAGCAGGGCATGAAGGGCCACAGAATTTGAGACTTTTCTTCTTGTGCTATTCGATGAGGATGAGGATAAAGAGGGGAAGAGGTCCCTTCTGGTCTGTGACTGCATGATAGCGCTGTACTCTAAGCTTGCTTTCCTAACATATCCTAGTGTCAGCCATGCACCAGCAGAGCTGGTCAGGCAATTTGAGCAACACTTTCAGTGGTGTATCCGTTGAATGGGTGGAACTCGACTGTGTGGTCCCATCCTCCCAACTGAGCCCATGGGAAGCCTTTCTCTATTTTTCAACATTAGTCCACTGTCATCTTACTGTTTGTATTCCACCGTCATTTTTCCAGCACCAGATGAGTGTGTGTGTGCTGTGTGTGTGTGTGTGTGTGTGTGTGATGTGAGCTTGTATGTGCATTAGTTTGTGTGAGTGCACAACAATGCTTACGTTCATGCACATATGCTTACTTGTGTGTGTGTAAGAGAGAGAGACAGTGAGCAAGAGAGAGAGAGAGAGAGAGAGTGTATGTATGTGGGCGTGTGTATACATGCACACACAGTCTGATCTGCTTTTCACAGTTGATGACATGAGAAAGAGGCTCTCTATATAATTGTTTATGGTTATGAACAGAGATCTGACATCATCAGAAGAAAGAGAGAGAAAAATGAACATATTTGTCAAAGTCATTTCATGTATGATTCATTTCTCTTTATTCTATCAGCCATTTTCCCAAAGCTTAATTTGGATACATGTGGCTACAGACCAACAACACACTTTTTCCCAAAGCTTAATTTGGATACATGTGGCTACAGACCAACAACACACTGTATTTCCAACATAATAAATGAGCATCAATTACATGATACTCGTACATAATAAATGTACACCAAGCAAATAATTGACCTTGATGATGAACTGTGTAGTTTGGTAAATTTTTTTCACACGTCATAATGCACAAACAATATTGGATTAAAAACTTATCATCAAAAAAGGAAGAACAAAATGTTAGTAATACTATGTGTATCTCAGTTCTATAAAAGAAAACAAAACAAAACAAAACAAATGTTTAAACAGCACTCTACAGAAAGAATGAATGGTTCATTAACACAGTTGCGTTGCAAACTTCTTCTTCTGCGTACGCAGGCTGATACTCCTGCGGACACTCCCTATATGAACAGACAAGTATAAATCCATCTACCCAACAAAGGGAGTGGAATTTTGTGTGTATGACCGTTTTTCATCCCGCCATTAAGGCAGCCATACTCCATCTTCGAGGAAGGTGCATGCTGTGTGTAACGTGTCATCCATTCCAACGGCCAAACTGGCCTTCTCTTTCTAAAGTTGGTGATGGGATTTTACATGTGTGCAAGATGTTATGCGTGCATTCACACATGGAACCTCGGTTTATAGTCTCATTTGAAGGACTGTATGGGAAATGGAGTCAGAACTAATGTTAACCCCGAGGGAAAAATCCCCCTGTACCGAAATGGCCCGGCGGAGATTCGAATCTGCAACGCTTGGATAATGAGTCCGGTGCTCTACCAACTGAGCTATTCCGGCCCCTGCATTGCAAACAATTTAGGTGGTTGGGTAGCTGAAGAATCTCTTTCCTAATCAAAAGTAGCGAAATGGAAGGAAAGCGATACACCAGCTAGCCTCCCTAGCCACTACTGGCACAGTCCTCAACTGTTTCCACACAGGTTCAGACTTTTCAACTGGTTTAATGTGTTCTGTGTGTGTGTGTGTGTGTGTGTGTGTGTGTCCATGTGTGTGTGTGTGTGTGTATGTGTGTGTGTGTGTGTGTGCGTGTGTGTGTGTGTACACATGTGTATGTGAGTGTGTACATTGTGTGTGTGTGTGTGTGCGCGCAGCGCACGTGTGTGTGTGTGTGTGTATGTTCTTTGTTTATGTTGCATTGGATGTATTTTGTTATCAGAAGAAAAGTACCACCCTTTATTGGAGGAGGGGAGACGGGAAGTTGAATTCCATTCTATTCTTTGTAAAAAGAGCTGAGACAGTTGATGATTGATGCATACATACAAAAGCAAACAATAACATATACAGTTGTGTCATGTTAAAATATCAGCCCCAAGGACGGACTGTGCCTGTGTTATTGGTAGTATAAAAAGTTCTCACATATGCTTCATTCTTGAGGTGGGTTATCATGAAGTTCTGACCCAGGACAAAAAAGACTGAAAGACGCTTGGTGTCAGTTTGACAATTTGTGCAAAATTGAGCAAATGTCTAAACTGCATTAAGTTGATTGTATATTCATGATTTTCTTTAACAGGTTACTGCAGCTAGAACTGCAACCACTGATTTAATACTGAATGGCATGATTAAAGTCTGATGCAACAATAACAATTGTGTACGTTATAGTGGTTTGGACTGCAACAAGCATTTATACAAAGTGACTCAGGCATTTAGGGGTGAATAACACACATATTCTTCATAAAACAAAGCAACAGTAATACCAACGAGTCTACAAATATTCGTCACAGAAAGGTATCATGAGTGCTGGCATCAGCTGCAGCTGTAGCAATCAAAAGCATCTTATCTGGAAAGATGATCATTGCATAGGGATACCTAACATGGAAAGTGTTTAGTTTTCTGAAAACACTAGTGGTTATAGTCATCTGTAAGTACATGGCAGTATCATAACTGAAAAATAACTTTTAAAATTGCTGGTCAATATTGCTGTTATGATCAACATGATTAAGTGAATTAAAACAAACATACCTCTCTAGAATTTGCCAATATTTTCAATGTGCAAAGATAGTTTGTGAAGACAATGCTTTTCCAAGTTTAAGGCATAGACAAATTTGACTATTTATTTTCATTTTCAAGTGTGGAATGGATGCAATTCATTTCATTTCGATCAAGCCCTTGCTCTTGAGAGAGAGGGAAAGAGACAGTGGCAGAAAGATTCAGTTAATTGGTAGAAACTGTTCTTTACTCTCAACTCTTTTTTTCATGCTTGATTGTGTTCATATATAAGCTTTGAGTCATAACTTCCACTGAATCATAATAATGGAATTAAAAGCTTTCTTATCGATGCCTGTCTTTGTATTATACTGATTACATAATAATAATAATTAATACTTATATAGCGCCTATTCTCGGCTAGAGACCAAGCTCTAAGCGCTTTACAATCAACACTCGT
>CM065717.1:74314909-74357409 GCA_033310375.1 Conus canariensis | reverse complement strand
GTTCTCTCTCTCTCTCTCTCTCTCTCTCTCTCTCTCTCTCTCTCTCTCTCTCTCTCATCATTTTGAACATCCCTCTCTCTCCCTCTCCCCCCCCCTCTCTCTCTCTCTCTCTCTCTCACACACACACACACACACACACACACACAGAGAGAGAGAGAGAGAGAGAGAGAGAGAGAGAGCAATATCCCAGACTGTGTACACTTGTATTTTATTTCATCTTCCATGTGTAGCATTGCTTCCCTTACTACTGCTACGTCCCCAGATTCTCCCCGTCTACCCCCCCCCCCTCCCTTCCCCCACCAACCTCCACCTTCCAACTAGCGCTATCAGCCTCCCCCTCCCCTCCTGTCCTTACGCCCACCACTGCTGAGTCTCTCTCTCTCTCTCTCTCTCTCTCTCTCTCTCTCTCTCTCTCTCTCCCCTCCTGCGTCCTAACCAGTCTCGCTTAAGTTTGCTTTTAGCTTCTGGAAAAGATGGCGTTGTGAGAAATTTATCGATTTATTTATGCAAAGCATTTCAGATGCGTTCTGTAATAATGTCATGACGGAGGGAGTCTAGTGATCTCTATCGTTGCCAACAATACTGTGTTGTACATTTTGTTTTTTGAACCCCCTTCATGAGGGGCAAAGGCCTAAATGAACAAAATCTCTCTCTCTCTCTCTCTCTCTCTCTCTCTCTCTCTCTCTCTCTCTCGACGGGCATTACTGCTCTCAAATAGGCCGGGCAGGAACATTGGAGAGGTGTGGGCATGGGTGGTTTTTGGTTGGGTGGGCGAGGGATGTGGCAGGTATGTGAAGCATGGGTGTGAAAAGTTAGGCCGGTCCCATATCAGATCATCAGATCAGGACTTGTACGTTGCTGGAACTTTCCTAGGTTATAATAGCAACGGAAGAAGAGAAAGTAGCCCATTCTTTGTTTGTTTGTTTGTTTTGCTAAAGCTCTCTTCAGGTAAATTAAAACTTATTTCAAAATTCTGGTGTATTTTTATATCCTCATATTTAATAGAAGCGTAATGATCTCACTGTGGTCATCGGAGCAGTTCACCTTCTCTCTCTCTCTCTTCTCTCTCTCTCTCTCTCTCTCTGCGTGCGTGCGTGCGTGTCTGCCTGTCTGCCTGCTTGCCTGCGCGAGCGCGCGCGCGTGTGTGTATGTTTCATGCGTGCACACACAACAAAGCATGCTTCACCAGTACGGACCGCCTAATAGTAGACCTTTCTTTTAATGGAATGGGAAAGGAGGAGACAACTGCAAGCCCCATTTTGCAAGCACAATTTATAAACGAAAGTATTAAGATGTATATATTACTGTATATACATATGTATAACACACACACACACACACACACACACACACACACACACACACACACATATATATATATATATATATTCAATTATAAACAAAGCTTGCTCTTATGTCTTAGATTGAAGAAATAGGGGGAGATAAGCATTCATATCTGCAGTGGTAGATCATTCTGCCTAACTAACAGTATGTGCTTGAGTGGGTGAATGGGGAATATATATATATACAATAAACTAATAAATTCCAAGAGAGAGAGCAAGCTTTGTTTATAACTGAATATATATATATATATATATATATATATATATATATTTGTTAAAAAATATTTTTAAAAAATGAAGTATTAAAATCTACAAGCTTGTTTCTAGCGTTGCTATCTTCAGGATGTCTTTTGGGGCACGCCAACGATCTTTTATGGCGTGCGGGACTTGATTTCAACTCTGTGTGTGCAGGCGGATCTCATTTGCTGCACGTGCGGCCTGTGGTTCTTATTGGGGCCTGTTCAGATGGAATGTGCTAGCAAAGATTTCCACTTGTGCCTGCAATTGTTTACAATTTCTACTTTTGTGTTCAGAGTTGCTAAGTGTGGTTTGCATAATATTAACCATTTTTCTGTGGAGCATAGATTGCATCTTTTTGAGATATTGTTGTAAGGTGTTGCTCTTTTTATGATTTTCCATGATATGTTGTAGTCTATTTTTTTTTTATCTTTTAGTCTCCAAATGTATTTACTCAGCTCTGTTTGATTTTTGTATTTTTCATTTTTGAATGACTGTTTGTGGTTTGCGTATCTGGTTTTGAAAGTGTTTTCAGTAATCCCTATATATGTTTCTTTTTCATTTTCTGATGTTACCGTAGCTTGGTATACAATGTTGCTGTGAAGACATTTATTGCTTAGGGGGCACTGTTCTTTTTTAGTGCAGTTGCAAGATGTCCTTTCGGCACCCTTCTCTTTTATGTTGCTTTTCATTTTGTTAGATGAGTCAATCATGTTTTTGAGGTTGGGCATACATGAGTATGATAGTTTAATGGTGTTTTTGTTGAATATTTTGGACAGTTTGTGTTCTTTTGGGAATGATGTTGCCAAGATTAAAAAAAAATCTTTTCCTACATTTGTTTTTACTTGTCCATCGTATGGTGGGTTGTACCATATGATCTTTCTTTTCCTATTTTTCTTATTTCTGTTCGTGCTGTTGTCTGGACTGTATTGTAGTTTGTAATTGTAACCACTTTTTGTAATGCTTCTTGATATTCTGTTGCTGCATCATTGAATGCGTTTTCATTGCATGACAGGTTGGATAGTCTCTTGTTTATACCACTGGGTATTGTTTTTAATATAGATGGTGGGTGGTTGCTTTTGATGTTTACGTAGACTGGTATGTCATTGGGTTTTTTGTATGGTTTGTACACATGGTCATTGAGGTCTAATGTTATGTCTAGGTAATTCACTACTTTTTTGTTTGCTTCTATTGTGATTTTTAAGTTGTGGTTTTTAAAGATTTTACATAATTCTTTTTTCTTGTTTTCAATGGTTCTTGGATTGTTTAATGCAGCGAGGCCGTCATCTCTGTATAAACCAGCCTGTTTTCCAAGTTGTTTTTGGATGTTGGATAGCATGAATAGTCCGACTAGTTCACATGTTTCGGCACCATCATACGATCCCATGGTTACATCAAATGTGGAGTTTTCGCTCGTTTTTTTAATCCAAGTTACATTTCTGCTATGGAGTAAGTTTTTTTTGGTGTGGAAAATAATCTCCATTTCTGACTCTGTTATATTTGTGTATTTGTTGGCAAATTTCAAAGCTTTGTTGAGTAGTTCTTCATCTATGGATGGATAGAAGTCTACTATGTCAAATGTAATGAACATTGTATTTCTCTGTTTGTTGAGTTTCTTAAACCATTGTATGACTTCATAGCTGTTTTTCCAGAGGTTGTATTCGGTGTTTGATTTTATATCTTCTATAGCCTTTTCCAAAATTCTCTTGCTTATTTTGCCCAGTTCGGATTTAGATGGGTTTATTAGTCTACATGTTGGGTTGTTTTGGAAGTTAGGCTTGTGGTCTTTAAGCGTTATGAAGGCTTCTTTTGTTGCTGTTGCCTCTACCCTATCACTTAACTCCATGCGGTGTGCAAGCTCTTTTTCTTTTTTGCGGATGTTGCTATGTGTAGTTTTATCAGCTTTCTTGTAGTTTTTCTGGATGTTTTTGTTTAAGAGTTGAGAGTATTCGTTTGGTTCCATTTTGTAAAAATTGCTCGTTTTGTCAGCCTTTACGAATATCTTTTTATCATTTTGGATAAAAGAGAAGGGTGCCGAAAGGACATCTTGCAACTGCACTAAAAAAGAACAGTGCCCCCTAAGCAATAAATGTCTTCACAGCAACATTGTATACCAAGCTACGGTAACATCAGAAAATGAAAAAGAAACATATATAGGGATTACTGAAAACACTTTCAAAACCAGATACGCAAACCACAAACAGTCATTCAAAAATGAAAAATACAAAAATCAAACAGAGCTGAGTAAATACATTTGGAGACTCAAAAAAATAGACTACAACATATCATGGAAAATCATAAAAAGAGCAACACCATACAACAATATCTCAAAAAGATGCAATCTATGCTCCACAGAAAAATGGTTAATATTATGCAAACCACACTTAGCAACTCTGAACACAAAAGTAGAAATTGTAAACAATTGCAGGCACAAGTGGAAATCTTTGCTAGCACATTCCATCTGAACAGGCCCCAATAAGAACCACAGGCCGCACGTGCAGCAAATGAGATCCGCCTGCACACACAGAGTTGAAATCAAGTCCCGCACGCCATAAAAGATCGTTGGCGTGCCCCAAAAGACATCCTGAAGATAGCAACGCTAGAAACAAGCTTGTAGATTTTAATACTTCATTTAAAAAAAAAATTTTTTAACAGATGTTGCTCCCCAAGGGGTTGAGCACCTTCAGATTTTTTAAGGACTTTTTTTTATATTGTTCATAATATATATATATATATATATATATATATATATAGAGAGAGAGAGAGAGAGAGAGAGAGAGAGAGAGAGAGAGAGAGAGAGAGGCAGGCAGGCAGGCAGGCAGGCAGATTAAGGTTTAAAAAAAAGGATAGGTCAGAGTTCAGATTAGGGTTTGGGTTGGAGTTTAATTAGGGTTAATGCTATGGTCTTGCTTTCCAGAGTTAGAGATTCTTTCTGTTTTCCTATCAAAATTCCCATGTACATGCATAAACACGCCGCCGGGTAACGTCGAGACAGTACTGACACTAGAAAGTAACACATGTGTAATTGACAGTGGTTGATGCACACAGTGTGTGCCCACAAACGAATAGCACACCATGGGCCAGGCCAACGATACAGTTCTCTGTCTGTCTCTCTTTCTTTATCTGTAACCTGATCAAGAATGTCATCTGCTGTAGCCCAATGATTGACTCTAATCAAGAAAGGCTAATCACACTAACTGGGAGAGTGTTCACGTTCACCCAGAGGTCACCAGGAAGAATGCCATGGGGCCGAATGTAGTGCTCCGCTGAGCTTCATCAAAACAAATGATTTTGATTGAACTCATTTTGTCACATGACAGCAGGATGGAGGAAGCTCCTACAAGATTGAGAAGGTGCTAATCTGGCTCCCAAGCCAAAGTTCTCGACATAGAGGAGCAAAGGAGGAGAAGGGGAAGGGTGCTGTATGGTCTCATGAAACAGTTGTCAGTCTCTGGTTAGAACAGGGCTAGAATCCTGCAGGCAATAGAAGAGGCAACTGAAAAGACTTCCATCTGGATCTGGTCGAGGTAGAACAAACGGGAACTCCATTGGGCTTAAAATGGCCAAGGCATCAACAGTGCTCTCAAAATTCAAATCATATGGAACAACAACATACCACTCTTAGTTCCACAAAACAGAATGATGTGAGTGATATCAGTCTTTCTCAGTTTTTGTTTGCAAAGCTTGGACCTTGACAGCAGATCTAAAAAAAAAAAAAAAAAAAAAAAAAAAAAAAAAAAGCAACAAAGAAGAAGAAAAAAAAAAGAAAAAAGAAGAAGAAAAATTCAGGTATTTAAAATGAGATGTACCGAAAAATCCTACGCATCTTCTAAAGGACTCTATCACCATTGAAGAAGTGAGCAAAAGAGACAAAGGCACCCACTGGCCCCATGAAGAAAAATCCTACGCATCTTCTAAAGGACTCTCACCATTGAAGAACTGAGCAAAAGAGACAAAGGCACCCATTGGCCCCATGAAGACTTGCTGACAAAGTCAAGAAACGAAAACTGAAATGATGTGGTCACATATCTGGATCATCCGGCCTTGCATAAACCAACTCGCAAAGAGTGGGAAGACAATTATGTAGAAATAGACAGGCCTGACCTTTGACGATTCCAAGAGAGCGGCAGAGGACAGACGAGGATAGAGGATGATCTTCAACTCAAGCAGTGTCTCAATGACCACAAGGGTAAGGGACTGATTATGATGATGATGATCATGATGACGATGATGATGAAATCTGCTGGGTTGCCCCTGTGCACGCATGCGCACACACACACACACACACACACACACACACACACACACACACACACACACACACACACACACACACACACACACACGTGTTGTCAATCAAGTCAAGGCATCAACAACTGGTGCATTAAAATATATATATATATATCTTTAACTAAGCGGCCTGATTCTGTTCTCATTTGCACATTGATAGCTATGCAGACACTTGATTTTCAAATTTAATTTAATTCCCTGCAAGACCATATTCAGCTTCAAGAAGACCTCAACCAACTCGAAACCTGGGCCACTGACTGGGGTATGAAGTTTAACCCCAGCAAGTGCTACATCCTCAGTATACAGCAGTCTACCAGCTACATTTACTCCCTACGTAACACCTCCCTTCAGCATGTCCACACAAACCCCTACCTTGGTATCCAACTCTCTGATGACCTGAAATGGAGCACCCACATTGCCCACACCTGCAAGAAAGCACACAACACCCTCGGCTTTCTCAGGAGAAACCTGCGTTTCTGCCCCCTGCAACGCAAAAAGAATGCCTATCTATCCCTCATCAGACCAGCCCTCGAGTATGGCTCCATCATTTGAAGTCCTTACCTCAAACAAGACATTGACGAACTCGAAAGAGTGCAGCGCTTATCCGCTCAGTTCATAACCGGCGATTACAATTCCAGAACACCGGCTCCATCACCAAGATAACTCACACTCTGCAACTGCCAACACTCGAACAGCGCAGACGTGATCTACGCCTCATCTTCCTTTACAGGGTGGTTGAGAGGTTGGTACCGGCCATACCATCTGCTGAATATTTAATTCCACACAAATCAGGACGACTCATAAGGCCACGGACATCTGGCTACTACTATACCACCAGTGCGATCTCTGACTGTATTAGAAACAACACAAGAACATTCCAAGTCAGCAGATGCCAGACAGAGCAGTTCAAACAGTCATTTTATGTCAGCGCAGTAAGAGACTGGAACCACCTTGAAGAAAATATTGTTAGGGCACCACCCATAGAAATTTTCAAAAGTCTGATCGCATCACAACAGCTAACTAACTAGACTGCGCACACCCCCAACCCGTCGCGATAATGCCCTTAAGATATGGCGACAGCGACGTAACGATCAGATTCAGACAGATTCAGATTAATTAAAAGCAGCCTTGTAAAATACCCGCAGTTTCATTCATTGACGAGTGAGTTTTCCCTTGAATTACTTGAACTTGAACTTGAACTTGAACTTGTAGGTGTTAGAGGCCTTAAGAGGCCTGTTCACCATTCTAGGTATAACGTTAAGACGAAAAAAACACCGCATGCGTGGAAGGAAGAGAGTCACGACAGAGACTATCTATGTTGATAGCATTCCGGATTATATTTTGTCGGAAGTTCCTGCCAATGAGTGTCTAACCGTGATTTGAAGATGTTGACTGTAGGGGCTGTTACTACGGAGTCAGGAAGACCATTCCAAACATCAATCACACGAAGGGAGAAGTAGTTTCCTCTGATATTCAGTCTGTGATGAACTTTGGATAGTTTCAAGGAGTGTCCTCTGCTGTCCCTATTGGTAAACAGTTCAAACCGTGGTTTATCACTCCGGTAAATGCCATGTATAAACTTGTACAAGTCTATCATGTCACCCCTTTTTCTTCTGTGCTCAAGGCTTGGAAGTTTGAGAGTAGAAAGACGCTCAGGATATGGTTTATCTTTGAGAGATGCTAAAAGTTTAGTTGCTCTGCGCTGAACATCTTCTACATCCTGGCACAGTGTTTTGTAGTAGGGTTGCCAGACAGAATGTCCATACTCTAGTACTGGTCGTACAAGAGACTTGTACAGTTGTAGGAATGTATCTTCAGTCAGGAAGTCAAAGGAGCGACGGATGATACCAACAACTCTGTTTGCTTTAGCAGTTGCCTTGGCCACATGTTCTCTGAAATTCAGTTTGTTGTCAATGTAAACCCCAAGGTCCTTCTCGACTTCGCTTTCGGACAGAGTTGTGGTACATGTCTCACCTTCGATGTTTACTTCGGTCATGTGGTACACAGCATCTGACTTCTTATTCTGCGTCCCATTAGAATGTTTCCATAAGAAGGTCTGATGTAGTGGTAATTTGATTGGTAAAAGATTGCGTTTATGTTTACTTGATCTAAATTGCTGAAAATGTTAGGGAACCCTAAGGAAATTTTCTTTTAGTAACAGTGTAACAAACCTTTGGAATAAATTAACCCCACACAAAATACTAATCTTTTCATAAGCTCTATCGATGATAGTATATTACTGAAGACTATTTATTTTGACTATGATAAATAAAGACTTGAGCGAGTTAAAGACCTGACCGTACAAAGACCAGATAACACATAGAATGGACATGTAAAGCCAGTTCTAGCTATAATTGCAAAAGCAATTGTCCCTATGAACCTGAACCTGAACCTGAACCTGGGTGAAATTGTTCGTTTAGAGCCATTTCTGGTAAATAGTCGTTACTAAGGGACGTTACTATTGCACGCCTGCTTTACATCGATTCTCCAGCGTTACTATAGTAGTAGATAATCGACGAAGACGGCACCCCAGAGCGTATGTTCTGTCATTTGTTTACATTGATTTCGTAAGTTATATGTTCGTTATTGCCATACACATGTGCACATTATAACTCGTCTGCAAACGCCGAAGACAACTGGCTCCTCGTAATGGAGGTTTCATTCAACGACGATTGAACACAACAGACTAAGTGAAACAACTTACCAAGCTTGTAAAACCCTGTTGTTTTGGCTAAAAACAGGATCCCATTCTTCCCAGAGTACTTATTCTATCCACCCCATTCCCCCTTTTCTTGGTTTTCCGTACAAACAGTTCTCAATTTCACTTTTAGTGGTCAACATCCATCAGCAACTGACGGATGTTCTAGAAGGGAAAGACCTCAGACCTAACACACACACACACACACACACACACACACACACACACACACACACACACAACACACACATGTATCGAGGTTCTCTGTTCAATTACTAGCTTTTGAACTGAACCTTAGATGCTTAAAGTTAAATAACACTAACATTGTAACAACATGTTCTGTTCTCATTTGCACATTGATAGCTATGCAGACACACATTTTGAGTTTAATTCTTTTTAAACACAGTGGCTATATTTTTACATGCCGAGCATTGATACAGACTGATATTTTGACAGGTTACTACAATCAATCATGTAACATTTCACACATTGATACAGACTGATATTTTGCCAGGTTACTACAATCAGTCATGTAATATTTCGCAGGAAACCCTAGCCTTACAGAAAACCAGTTGCAATTACTTGGACAAACACCCATGAACTATTGCATACAAGATCATGAACACACACACACACACACACACACACACACACACACACACACACACACACACCCACACACACACACACACACATAATATACACACAGAGTGACACACAGAGTGACACACACACACACACACACACACACACACACACACACACACACACACACACACACTGAGGGGCAGAAATGAAAAGGTTTAGATATCCACTGTTTGAAGAATTATTTACAGTTGCTGTGGAAGAGATGGGGTTTGAATGTAGGCTTGAATGATGACAGAATAATGTACATGATGGACAGAAAATTTATTCCAGATGACTGGACCAACATAAAAAAATAACTCAGCCAATTTTGTTCAGGTGAGAAGAGGTGATGTCTTGATTTTATGTCCTGAAAATAAAGTATTCTGTGAATGTCTTGCTTTTTAAAATCTGGTCATGTATTTTGTAACGGGATGTCACATAAGAGTAAATGACAATTTAGTCAATTCTGTGTCCTTGCCGCTAAACAAAGGCCATAACTAAGGTAGTTGGGTCATCAAAGATTTGACAAAAATTATTCTTTTGATAGTGAGATACCTAGAATGGCAGGTCCTTGACAGCTGGTCTTTAATAGAATGCTTATTTACAACAGTAACACTCTTAAGATGAGCTTTATATGAAAGAGGAATATTCAGTCTATTGTCCAAAAGGTGAAGAGGATGGGAGATCCGAGAGATTTTAAATGTCTTGTAGGACACCAGCTAATTGTTGTTTAACTGTAGCTTATTGATTATTGTCCATCTCTTATATGAGCAATACAGGATTTGAGACTGAGAGTGAAACACCAGCATCAGATTGATCACCGCTCTTGCACAGTTCAGTATTGTGATGCTTAGTGGATATGGTGATGGGAGACATGTATCAGATCAGGCTTCTACAAAGCAAACAAGACTGGCCTAAATACTGAATACATGCATAGGAATATTCTCTTTTGTTTCAGTAAGGCAAGGTCTAAAAGGACAGAAGTGTTCTTTTCTGACTGACAAAATCTCTTCAGATGATTGAACAAAATTTGGTGATTTACTGATTTTGAGCAAATCTGCTGAACAGCCCATGCCATTATCAATATTTTAATAGTTTTTAGTGACTTGCTAGGTTTTGAAGTTGATATAGGTCTATGTAAGTTAGATGTGTTCAGCAAGTCTTAAAGTGTCAAGGTAATTGTGAAGTTCTGTCTATGTAAAGAATTATTGTATGTTTTTTATGTATGTTCTCATATAATAATGAAATAGGGATTCGTTGTTTATGTGGAAACCATTAATTTTTTTCAGTAAATTTTGTTGTATTGTTCTTTAGTTTTGAGACAGTAAATCAATTGGTTTCTGGTACTCTTGATTCACTTTAACTGAAATCTTTCCTCTACTTTAGAATGCTAGTTGAACAGATTATGCGGCTTGGAAAAGTCATTTTTCTAATATACCATCACAATTAGTAAGGTGTGCATGTTAAAATGAAGAAAATGCCTGACCATAATGTCATTCTAAATGATCATGCATAACAGTTTATATCTTCGTTACCAAATGATGGTGCAAATGATGTTGATAATGATTTTGCCAATAGTGATAATGATGATAAGTAATAAAGATAATTACAAACTTAGTCATCATAGCTATATACAGAAAACAGAACAGTGTAAATTTATTTTGCTGGCTAGGGTTAAGGTTTTTCTCCTATTCTGTCAGTCACACAAGAGAGGCACATAGGTACACACATACAGACACTCCTACCCCCCTGTCCCCCCCCCCCCCCCCCCCCCACACACACACACATACAGATGCACACTCATGCAGAGATAGACACAAAGAAAGAGATATACTGTTTAAACCAAGAACTGAATTAAGGAATGTTGACTTTATATATTTTTCTCTTGTTTGTTTTGCCAGTGGAACTTGAACAGTTGAAGACTCAAGGTTTATACGGGAGCTCTTGTCCTACACCTAAGATCTTCTGTTCATCTGTTTACCTCATAATCCTTTTTATGTTGCTAACTTCATCACCCATGTGCTGTCAGTTACCTTTTGACATGGATTGGTGGAATTTTTCAGAGCACTTTAATTAATTTTGAAGACTTACATCATTTTGCTCAGTAACGAGGAGAAGCCAAGCTACTTTTGAATTCCACTTGAGACAGACAGAGAACTAAGGCCAGAAGAAACTTGCGAGTTTTGAAGAGAACAAAGCTCAGAAGAAACTTGTCAGATTTGTATTTAATTGCTTCAGTCAATGAAAATTATACAGTATTACTATGATGTTCTACAGAAAGCAAACAGTTATCAGTCAGGGCCAGCATTGATAAGCCAACAGGTAATTCAGAGCATGAAGACTGAGCAGTCGTTAATACCATAGTGATTTCTAACTGTTCAATGGAAGTTGGTTCAATACGAATTTGTGCCCTGAAATCTTTATTGACTAAAAGTAAAACCCCTTTTCTCTCTATAACAGTATAAGAAATAGAAACATGGTAGGAGATCAAAGTGTTTGCCTTTTCACACTGAGTTGTTTGTTTCTGTGCTTTGTTTACTTTATGAGTTCTTTCATTGTCTTTTCAGTGCTGTTAACTTGTGCTGTTAACTTTTGTTGCAGAGGTCACTGCAGGAGGACGGAACAGTCATTCCATCACTTCAGAGAACTGCTTGATCATTCAAAGTCATGGCAAGCGTTGACTTTGCCCGTTATGCATTGCGCTTTGGGATGTTTTTGATCACAAACATATATGGGTTCTTTGGCTATGTCATGTGGACCCTTACTTTGATGCCTCTCCGTTTCCTGTGGCCTTCTCTGTATTGGAAGATTGAGTCCAGACTCTTCAAAGCACTGCAGTCATTCCTCATTCTGTGGATTGACTCAGGAGGCTATGGTGGTGAGATTTTTCTTGCTGTTAGTGGCAGTGGCATTGGATGGTTGAGTTTTGCCTCAAAAACAGTTTTTCCTGTCATTTTTATAGAAAAAATGTATTCTTCACAAAAACAAGTTTTATCTTTTTTGGGGGGGGGGGGGGGGGGGGGGGGAGTTGGTTGTTTTTTGTTTTTTTTAAGTAATGAAGAGAAAGACCTGTGCATCCTTAGACTTTCGTTGCATTTTGTACCCCATTTGCTACTTAAAACAAATTTCAGGGCTCGTCCCACAGTACTCTTGTAAAAGTTGTGTGTCGTATATTCATTGTAAATATGAAATCTGCTTTTTCTCTTGGATTTGTTTTGCTTGGACTTGAGAGACTGGCTGTCTCATCCATACAAAAATACCTGCAAGAATAAGATTTGTCAGGTAAATGTTTCTGAACTGTCATAGGCTTACAGTTAATTTCTCAGTATGTGAAAATGCAATTTTGGAGAAAGATGACAAATTTCAACAACAGAAAACAAAACAAAGCAAACAGAAAAACCCTGTTAAGGACAAAGAAAGCTCCCCAAATCCACCAGTTTCCCTGAAAACACATTGTGTGTCTTGAATGAAAAGTACTTCCAGTGGTGTATTTAAGATGAACAGTTGTGTAATAGACAGCTTGTCTTCTGCCAAGCCAGTTGCGGTAATAAGTCTGTCCTTGATTTGAGCTGGCTGAAGAGACCAGTTGGATGGTTGGTGAGACTTAAGTCACATTAAAGTCAAGCTGACCATGGTTGACAATCAAGGCGGATGACTCATTCAGGATTTTATATAACTGAGGTATACAGAATGCACAGAGGCATATTTATCTTACTCTCGATATTCTCTTCAATTGTACAAATGTGAAAGTGTTAACAAAAAAAAAAACAAAAGAAAAAAAAATTTATGATGTTGTTTGGACGCATAGGGTTGATAATTTTAC
The DNA here is from genome assembly GCA_033310375.1 of Conus canariensis. Classification (NCBI taxonomy): domain Eukaryota; kingdom Metazoa; phylum Mollusca; class Gastropoda; order Neogastropoda; family Conidae; genus Conus; species Conus canariensis. Next base: position 74,344,391 of record CM065717.1, on the reverse strand, counting down.
AATACAGCCTGTGAGTAATATGGAGACAAAGCCTAACCATAATGTCCAGAAAAGGAATCTGTATGGCAGAAAAAGCCTTTTGCATGAAGTGTGCTTTTGGTTGCCCCAGTCGTGGAATCAGGAGATGATGTGAGCCCGTTGTCAGAGGAGAAAGTACTCCTGCTGGCCAACCACCAGTCGACAGCCGACGTGCCTCTGGTGATGATGGCGCTGTGGAACAAGGGCAGCATCATGGCCAACTCCTACTGGATCATGGACTGGATTTTCCGCTTCACCAACTTTGGCGTCATGTCCACCATACGCAAGGACGTCTTTATCAAACAGGTGTGCAGTGAATCAGCAGACTTAGCTGCTGTTTCCAGTGTTGTTTGCATTGAAGTACTGACGGTGGGACTCAGTTACAAAAAGCCAGTTGTGGTGAAGTAGGATGAAGGTGACAGAATCAGTTGGATATCATTGGTTCTTTAATCAGTATGATGTATGTGGCTCTTTAATCAGTTTGTCATCGGCTCTCCAGTCAGTGTAAGATCAATGGTTTTCAGAGTAGGTTTGCATAATTGGCTGCCTAATCAGATTGGTAATATTGTCTATGTCACAGCCTTTTATGATCAGCTATCTGATCAGTTTTGATACCATTTGCTCTTCCAATCAGTTTGATATTATCATCTGATTGGCTGTCCAATCAATGTGATAGGATTTCCCCCACTGCCACTCCCCTTCCCAGTCATTGAATTAGTTTGATATGATTAGTTTTCCCTGCAATCCACATGGTAGAATCAGTTCTCCTTTCATTCCATGTTATATGACTGGCTTTCCTTACAATTACAGAAAGTAACTGGAAATTACTGCAGAAAAAAAGTTTTACTGAAGTCAAAAGGAGAGACAAAATCAGTTTTACATATCTGGTTTTCCTTAAAACCAGGCTGGTAAAGATTAATAAGGTGTTTGGTCAGGAACAGATTATTTTGGAGCAGCAGACTTTGGTCTCATGAAGCTTTGATACATAGGGTTTTCCCTGTACAAATGGTGTAACGTTTTGCTTTACATTTTAAAGCAGAATAGTTTTTGTTGCTGTTTTCTCTTCTTTGTCTACTCCGTGCCATTATATCCCTGTTGCTCATTCCTGCTTTACAATACATAGTGCTGATCAGCTTGCTATTGCAAGTTCAGCACCGGCAGTCCACAAAGAGCATAAATGTTAGTAACTGTCACAAGGCAGCCCTGAAGAGGAGACACTGCACAGCTGTAGAGTCTTTTTGTTTACATTCGGTGGTGCCTGTTCTGATTCAGCTCACAAAGGACAACATACTAGTCATTTTAAATGGTAATGTTTTTTCAGTTATGGAACCAGCATGAGCGAGCATCCATTTCCATTCATTCTCTCTTCGTCTGTCCAATGACAGTCCCCACAAACTTGCTGCCATTGAAGACTCGAGACAAATTTGTCTATGGACATTGATGTAGAGAGATTGTGTTCATGATCACACCGAGACAAATTTGTCTATGGACATTGATGTAGAGAGATTGTGTTCATGATCACAAGAGAGCCTGAAGGGTTGCAGAATGTTGGATCTTTTTGTCTCCTGTAAATGATAATAGGGATGATAAAGATGATACTGTGAAGTTGTGTTTTGTCTGAGACCAGGAGGCAGGGCTACAAGTGCTTTAATAGTATGTCCTGCCATCAACCAAACCTGAGAGACTCTGACATTGCCTGTGATATTGGTCAGGCAGTTTGAGTGATACCTCAGAGACGCATCCATTGACAGGATAATATTTGACTTCATGGAAGCAGTGTTCCCATTGCACCTGTAGCACACTCAGCAGCTTTGGGTAGGAATTGGCTGGGGCTGAATATTCCCACAAACATATGCTCCTGATGAAAATCATAAAGTAAATTGGATGAAGCCACTGACCACGTTCTTTGCTTTGTTCTTTGTTCGTTTCTTTTCTGTAACTTTTTCAGGGCTTGTTTTTGTATGTTTGTCCAGTTATAAAGAATATGGAAAAAAGATTGAAGTAGAGTTGGGGTGGGGTGGGGGTGGGAGACCATGTCACATATATGTATGTGTAAAGAAGGTGAATGGGAGGTGAGCTGGGCATTTATTCATCACCGTGGATTCCATCCAGTTTCTTTTCATTTCAGATGTGGCAGTAGGATGTAACCGATTTTTAAGTATTATAACATTACATTGTACATTTGAAATTGTTGGGACCTGATGCAGGAAACTGATAATGATTAAACTATGTAGAAAATAAGAAGCTGGAAATTAAGTCTCAAATCCACTCACACGTAATGTATGCAAGCATGCTTGTTTGTGTGTGAGTATCAGAGACTGAATACACACAAGTATACATGCACACAAACAGACACAGACACATGTACAAAATCCCAAAGCACAGTGGCTTTGCTACTAAAACATTTCACAGAGTTTTATTTACAAATGCATGTTTTACAGGGCAAGGAGACACGAGAACTGCAGGCACAGATGCTGAAAGAACATCTTCAGGAATGCTACCTGCCTCAGGGACGCCGATGGATTGTCTTGTTTCCTGAGGGCGGCTTTCTGCGCAACCGTCTGGCAATAAGCCACAGGTGAGTGAGGAATTGTCAAGTTGCCTCTATGCATGGCTTACGTTATTTACTGTTGCTGCAGTCTCATGCAGAGCTGCTGACTCTTTCAAATTTTTCATGGATTTCCCTAATTTTAGGAGTCCTTCTCAAAGTATTGAAGTAGGTGACAAAATCCAGAATCTGATGATTTTGATAGAAAAATGTGGATTGGAAGTGGGGTGGGGGGTGGGGAGGGCATTTTGGAAAAGAGCTTTTGAAATATTACAGATGTAATCCAAAAGAATGTTTTGTGAGTGTTATCCACTACTTCTAGGGGACAAGACATGTTCTGTTTAAGCCCTCCAAGAAAAGGAAAAATGCTCCCACTTCAAAGCCAAAATGCCCCTTTCACCCCCATGGTCATGATTTTTGACTCCTGAAGGTCAGCAGTTATGCTGATACTGTTACAAGCACCACTTATACTGCTAGTGCTACTGATGCTGCTGTGACGACTTACAAATTGATTAAAATACAGACTATTATTGCTGTTGCTGCAAATACTATGGTCTCCCATACAATTACTGGAATGGTTACACTGCGCCTGCCAACTGACCTCTCTTCCCCTGAGAAAGAAAGGAAAATGTTTAAACACTTTGTTTGATCAAAACTGAAAATTAGCTTTCAGTGAAATAGAAAAAGAAGGGATAGGTTGTGATATGTTATATACAAGTGGACACATAAACAAGCATGTATGAGAACATATATGAGTTCACATACACAGACGCATATATGCATGTGTGTGTTCAAGGATCTGTGCATTCAAACACACATGCATGCATGTACACATGCATGCACACAGTCGCATGCATGTGTGTGCACGCACACACACACATCACACACACACCCACTCACACACACACACACACACACACACACACACACACACACACACACACACACACACACACACACACACACACACACACAGACACACACACAGACACACACACAGTCACACACAGACACACACACACACACACACAAGAACCATTACCATCTTGTGCTCTCTCTGTGTCTGTATTACTGAAAAATTGCTGGCACTGTGTAGTAGGTAAAGTTCTGAAGTTAGTTACTCTGACTTAAAGTTCAGAAATAGTGTGTATCTATGTGTATGTGGATTGTATGTGTGTGTATGTATGCTTTTCTGAATGTGGGTATATGTATATGTGTACTTATGTGCACTTGCTTTTCCAGTTCAAAAGAAAGCTGGAACATGAACAAATCCTAAGCAAATTCTGGTCAGTGAATTGATGCTCTTAACAAAAAAAAAACAACAAAAGTTGGCCATGCACTGTGTGTGCTAAATCAAGGACTAACGGTGCGCAGGTATGCCAGCAAGAATGGGTTCCCCATGCTGTATAATGTCACGCTGCCAAGGATCGGGGCTATGAAGGCAATCTTGGACACGATTGGCACCTCAGCACATGACAATGCAAACGACACTGAGATGATAGCCAACGGAAACTGTGAGTCTTACTTTGCTCAGTATAGATGTACATGAATATGATGTCAGGTGATTCTCTCTCCTGCTCACTCCTTAATACTCTGTTGCTCATCAGTGTCTCATGATTGGTTCTTTTTTTTCCTTCCTTGCTCCTTTTTGTTGTTGTTGTTGTTGTAAGAACTGACTTTACACTTTGGAACCAGTCCCTGCTATCTGTTCATCAATGACACCATTCAGTTTCAGTTATGGAGATGTCTGTCACAGCCTTTCTCTCACTGAAAGATACACATGGAAAAGGAGGAGGAATTGTATGTGATTTATGGTAATGGGCGTGTTGTGAGCTCCGATGAGAAGACTGGGATCACCAGTCCATTGTTAATCTTCTTTGCAAATCATGACCGGTTGAGACCTCATGTAGTTGACAACATTGCACTTGAAAAAGAGGGTATGTAGAAGTATTTGTGACAGGGGGACAAAGAAACTTCAGTTAGGAACCATTGAAGTGATCACTGTTCATGTTTCATGGGAATTCTATCACAGCCATGTGCACACACACACACACACACACACACACACAAACACACAGACAGACAGACAGACAGACACACACCACACACACACACACACACACACACACACACACACACACACACACACACACACACACACACACACACACACACACACACCACACACACATTTTTGATAATCTCATGCATCTATGGTTAAGCAAATCGCTAGGATCAGAACAGCGGAAATCATCTGTTGAGGGGATAGAAATGTTCTACTCACTTAGCCAAGTTTTGAAGTGTTTCAGGCAACGCAAAGCACATTGCATGAGGTGCATGATTAATAAAGCGCATTGCATGAGTTGTGTGATTGGGGAAAATATTTTATGATAAGAAGATACATTAAAAAAAAAAAAAATTAATTATGGACAAATCCTTCATAGTACTGTTCTCAGTGACATAAACCTGGACAGGTGTTTTTTTTTTTATACATTAAGATGGCCCCAAAAGCTTGTTACAAGGAGTTTATTTTTGTCTTTGCGTAAAAGGTCAATTTACCAAGAATGCATTTAACATGACCCATCAGTGTTTTTGGAAATGCATGTAAATTAAGTGTCTGAAGATGGATGTAACGAACGACTGCCAGAACCGATACACAAGATTTCCAATGGTCACTGAAGAAATGTATCATGATTGTTGCTGACATTTATTTGAACACAATATGGAGTCTGAAACTGAAGTAAATGTCCAGCTTAACATTGTCATCTTCGTCACTAACAATCATAGAAACCGAAACAAATGTAGCTTAATTTGGTGGTTTTAATTCAAGGCTACAGAAAATAGCTAGGTAGAGAGTGAAAGAGAAAAAGAAATCCTTCAAATGCTTTGATGTTGAAGCTTTGGATGTAAGTCCATAGAGGAATGTCAACTTTTGATTGTAGCTGGACCATGAATGGTGGAATGATTTCACCGCCACAGTTATGATTGGTAGAGGATTCTTTTTACCTGCATCATTTTCTTTTCTTATGGCCTGTTATGATTGAAATTCTGTACCCATATTTTCTTACAGTCTGTCCTCGGTTATATATTGATAAGTAATTTTGATCTTTTTTTTTTTTTCTCCACTGCCTGTCCACAATTATGATTGACATGATTGTGTGTTGTCTTCCTCATTGCCCATAGTACTTTGCTACTGGTGGAGGTTTTTTTTTGTTGTTTTTTTGCACTGTTTTTGCATTCTTATGATTGATAGGATAATTTTCACTTTTTGTTCTCATTACATGTCTACAGGTGTGAATGGCAGTAGATTATAACTCCCCCCCCCCCCCCCCCCCCCCCACCCCTTGTCTAGAGCATTTTATGATTTAAAGAATAACTATTCACCACCGTTTTCTTGGCAGTGAATTTTTGCTTTTTTCCCCATTGTCAACAGGATTTTGAAACTTACAGAAAAGCGTTTTGCCTCAGTTTTCATCGCACTTATTTTTTCCCCCCATTGTCAATTGTATCATGATTTATGGAATAACTTTTCACCACAGTTTTCCAGCTGTCTATCTCTATTAGGATAAGTGGAGTAGGTTTTACCCATATTTCTTTTTTTTTTTCTTAATTGCATGTCTTAAGTTACAATTGATAGAGTGTTTTTTGGTGTGTGTTTTACTCCTACATTGCTTTCTTTTCCCACTGCCTGTCCAGAACTACTGAGTCATTTGTTTATATCTCTTTTGTTTTCTTTTTTCACTATTTGATCATGATTGACAGTAATTTCTTTACCAAATTGATTCCTTTCTGCCTGTTCATCATGACATGAACATTCTTTTGCCTACATTGTTTTCTTTTCATATTGTCTGCAATTGACTGCAGATAATCTCAACCCTGACGGACCTCTACGATGGCTTGTGGACCTGACGATTGCCTACAGCAACAACGAAGGGGCCCCGCCCGACATGTTTGGGATGTGTATGGGATACAGGGAGAAACAAGACATGCATGTTCACTATCGCGCCTACCCCTTGTCAAAAGTGCCACGGGATAGCGAAAGCCTGGTCAAGTGGCTGTACGATCGCTATGAGGAAAAGGAACGTTTTTTGGACTACTTCAAATCGCACGGGCAGTTCCCGGCAGACAGCGTCGGTGGGGTACTGCCCAGCAGGTCGGCTCACGTGATCACCTACGACTGGGTCCATGTCATGTTAATACAGGCATTCTACATGGCTTCTGCCTACCTTCACTATACTTGTGTGCTTCAGCCGCTGTGGTCTCTGATCTTTGGATGAATTAGTGGCTTCCTTTGCTCAGATGATTTTTTATTTTTTTTTTGAAAGCATTCAGGGAGAGGAGAGAGGGTTGTGTGTTTAAGCAGGAGATGCTTTGTAAGTGACTGGCTTTTTTTTTTTCTTGATAAAACACTTTTACTTTGGAGTTTTCCTGACAGAGAAAAGATGGTGAAAATAATGCTTTTGAACAACAAAGCAGCAGCAACCATTAAACATAGGTGCTTGCCGTTTGTTGTTAAAAATGAAATATGTGAGACTGTGTGATATGGTATGTTCTTTAACAAAATAGCATTGTGACAAAGTTAGAACTTCAGTGAGACCGTTTGATATGGTATGTTTTTTAACATAATAGCAATGTGTCAAAATTTTAACTTCAGAGCCAACTGTGACGCTCTAAAGTTATAAGTTTTACAGAACACATCTTTGTTCTTTTTATCCAAATGTGACCTTTCAATTCAAGGGAGACTATTGAGGCTATTGGTTGATCACTTAACTTTAGTAGTTCCTGTCCATAGACCAGTAATACAGTTTTCTCTCTGATGGTGACTTAAGCAAGATCACAGGCTGCTGTTCCCCTAAACAAGATGGTGGAACGAAGGCCGTTTGTGTTTCTGAATGGTGATTGAAGTTGTCATAACTGAATGATCTAACAGTGAAAGTGTTTATGTAACTGAAGGAACATTGATAGAAAAACTATCTTATTTTACCCAGTATTGAAACTGTTTATGTGACTAAAGGAACATTGACAGAAAAATCATCTAATTCTGCCCAGTACTGAAAGCGTCATGTGACTAAAGGAACACTGATGGAAGAATCACCTAACTCTACCCAGCGTATTTGGTGGTTGAGAGCACAAACATTCTATGGTAATCACACATGCCTTTCATACATTTTCCATCTTAAGAATAAGTGACGTAGAACCCTCCCCCCAAAAAACAAACAAACAAACAAACAAACAAAAACATCAACAACAACAATTTCACAAGTAGCTTGCATGAAAAAGTATGTCTACATCCATTATTCCTTGCATAAAGATAACTGAAACCCAACTCCGAACTTATGTGAAAAGGCTCTGTCAAGAGAATTGGAATAACCTGACAATTGAACTTTTCTTGATTGGCCCTAAACCCCTTTTATTCCTTAATGGAGATCTCATGGAGGGGACATTGTTATAGCAGGTTATACACAGGTCACACAGTAACTCCCACTCATACTTTGAAAAGCTGAAGACGCAGCATGGTTCATACCATGTAATAAGCCACTCAGCAGGGACCACGTTCTTCTTAATTGCTAGGACTTGCATGGCTTGAGACATAAGCACTATACAGCTGACTCCTTAGAGGACCTCTTCATAGTTGTTTGTCCAGATTAATTTTTGATGTTTTGCTCGAGATACGCATACTTCATCCTAGATGATTGTGTATATAATTGATAATTTTTCAAGATGTGTCTTTTAACCTAGATTCTTATTTTACTTGTGCAGTCTCGTATTCCCATTTTAACTGGATTTACAGCTCCGACCTGCTGGGCTGTATACAGCATGAACTGGATTCATGAAAAATTGTGAAGACATTTTAAAGGGTAACATGATGAATTTTTTTTTTAATTATGTGTAGTGCATAAAATTTGGTCATTTTGTGTAAGTCTGTTGGATTTTTAGAAAATATGGCTTTAAAAAATGGCGCCATGAGATGGTAATGAGCTTGGTTTCAGTATGTCATCGTAGAATTAAATACTTTTCTATGGATGTATGTAAGAAAGATCTGGTTATTATAGATTTGTTTTATTGGAGGTAAATTTATATGGAAATTTACTGGAGTATAGATTTAAATCTCTAGCTTTGTTTTTTTCTTCTGCGTTGTTTTGTTGTTTTGTGTTATTTTGTTGTTACTGCTGTTTTCTGTGTCGCTTTGTTCCATTATTCCACAGACAGTAAAACATCTCTGTGAAAGGTCTTTCGTCCATTAGGGGAGGAATAACCTGTTGTCTGTTGATTGTTCAAAAGAACTGAAAGAATCTTATTAGATTAAAACAAAAGAGTTGTTTAGAGAAAAAAAAACAAGCATGAAGGATTTTGAAAAGCTTCTTGGTTTAAATTTTATGACCATAAGTCTATTTAGATGTATGGAAAGGGTGTATAAAAGTAAATTTTATCATCAGTATTCTATTTAGATGTTTGGAAAGTGTGTATTAAAGTCTGCAGTCTAATTTCTGTCAACTTTTTCTATAGTTCAACTTAAAAAGAAGAGTGAAACTGAACAGTGACTTCCCTTGCATTGTCAGTTGACTTTAGATGGGAACTAGGTGGTTTAGATTTAAATGAAACGTTTTTGCACCACACCTCAAATTTCCAGAGTTCCAACACATGTATGCACACGTCAGACAAGACTTAGTAACACAGCAAATCCAGATATGCAAAGCTTAGTGCAGAAAGAGTCAAACTCTCTTTTGTTGTGCTTAATTCGGGTTAGACAGGAGAATATTGGTAACAGAGACATGGAAGGTATTGTGTATCAAGAGAAGCAACAGTCTTTTGAATATGCTATTGTGCATAAATCTTATCTTAACTGTGTCTATAAATCAGATACGTTTTACACATGCAGAGAAGGAACAGTCTTTTGAATATGCTATTGTGCATAAATCTTATCTTAACTGTGTCTATAAATCAGATACGTTTTACACATGCCATGTTAGAGGACCAATGAAGTTTCTTAAACTTATGAAGAGGATGGCAATGGATGCAAACAGATACAAACAACCAGCAGTCATACTGAAATGGTTAGTGGTCCTGGTTTTTGCCTGATAAGCTGTAGGTTAGAGTCCAATCAAAAGCCCTTATTTATGAAATATTTCGACCCTGAGCTGGCTCCTTGCCAGAGATGAACGTGCTAGGAGCATAGATGGGAAGACTGGAAGCACACAATCGAGTTTCATCCACATAAAGGGTCAGTCACATTTTCTGAACACTATTGCAGGTGTCTGTATCTCTTGGGCTTGGTTGATGCCAGATGTACTATGAAACAAAGTGAACAGTACAGACTGTTCATGGAGTCTCAAATCAGAATGGAATTCCTAACATCATCTTCATCATGCTTATCCTTATTGATCTTTATTTCCACCTCCCCCTCTCCACCCCCCCAAAAAAAGAAAAAAAAATTCTGTGGTCATTTTTGCCATGCTTTTATTTGTCACTCTCGGTTTCCTTTCCTCACTCATGCTCACAATGAAAATCATATCAAAGTCATTTGTATCACAGATTGGATGGATGTGATAGAGCTGTTATTCATGCTGGCGTTTCCACTAAGCGATCAGTATCATCAGATGGGGATTGAACCGCTAGTGTTTGAACCGCTAGTGTTGTGCGTGTATCCGATTGGAATAAGCACCTTTGAACTCCACCAGCGTGATTTTGCTGCAGTGCATTATCTTCTCTGGTGGGTTGCCTGAAGATGAGAGAGAAGTGCCACTGAGGGGCATAACATGAGACCGAAAAAAAAAAGGTCCAGACACGAACTCGTAAACCAGTATGCTAGCAAACAGTAAGTATTACGTTTCCTGATAGAGAAACTTCTATGGACCAATTGGATCACCATTTTCTTCAGTATACTGCTGAGATTCTTATTCATTTATGTATTTGTTTCAATATATATACTTATTAATTAATTTATTTGATGGGTTTTAAAATGGAAATGTCCTGATCAAATATATGTGTGCGTTTTTTTGTTGATGCTGTAGAATGTATCGAAGCTATAAACTGCTGTTTTTATTTTTAGCTGTCAGTGATAGGTTTAAAAGATTTTTTTTTTAAAGTCAACCCCATTTCTGACTGTTCTTTTGATCTTGCAAATACAAAAGTGGTTCCTCATCAGTGGTAGCAGTAACTGGAATCAGTATGTACAATGTTGTTGCCCAGAAATACAACTGCTGTAAGTCTGAAAATCAAATTTTACAGGAAACGAAAAAAAAAAGTTTATTTATCCTCACAAGATATACTGTGAGCTGACTTAACGGTACAAGTTTTTTTTATTACGGCATGTTTATTTTTAGGATAATGTGAATGGGACTTGGCAACATTATGCCCCTTTGCCCGCTCGTATAGCATACTAAAAATCTCAAAAATGCAAAAAATTCGAGTTATGGCCGTTGTATTCCCGGGCAGTGATGCGAAACGGAAGATTTGAATTCAGAGTGACAGAATATACAGTTTCAGTTTCCTCTCCGTATGCTCATGGCGAGATCATGTCATAGTCTTCTGTCTGTGGCAAGTCACTGTGAGTGTTGCTGGACGGATGTACTCATGACCTCTGTGGAGAATCGCTCATGCTCACTAGTTCCACGATTGTAGACAGTGAGGGGCTTAGCAGGCGATGTCATGCACCTACTGGATCAGAACAGGAATCACTGAGCACCACGAAAGTGACTCGGCAGCAGAGCAGTGTCTCCACTAGTGGGTTGCCTGAAGCTGACTTGATGGTCAAAGCGGGCATGGAAGTTGAGACAGTGCACACACACACAAAGAAAAAGAAAAAGAAAATGGATGATCCAAGTCAGTTGGTACTGTGTTTAAGAGGTAGTTTGGAGGTAGAATTGACACATATGTGATGTAAATCGTGACAGCATAGAGTCAAAGATTGATGTGGGTCAACTCATGCGGTGGGTCAACTCATGCGTTAGGTTAATATGGGTCAACTCATGTGTTAGTAGTTCAGCAGAATGGATGATAAGGGATTTATCCCAAGGTGGGAATGAAAAGATCTGATAATGCATAGCTAGATTGCTGATTCAGCATGTAAAATGCCTGTGCTGTACTTTGCATATGAGAATCCATATGAGACAGCAGACCAAAAAGAAAAAAGAGGAAAAGAATTGATGATTTGATTCAGGTAGTAGGCATCCTTCAGTCTCGGAAGACTATGGAGTTGCGCTCTAGGTGTCTATTCTGGTACAGCGGCGGATGTGGCTGGCCAGTCCGACACGGGAATGACAGTCCCTGTGGCAGAGGGCACAGATGAAGTCTGACGTTGGTCTGTCTGCCTGGGCTGCAGCCTTTCTTCTCATTCTCTTTAACCCGTGCTGCTGAGCGAGTGTCTTTTCGAACTTGGAGAGACTTTTCTGCACAGTCTGTCTCCAGGCTGACCGTTCGAGGGCTGTTGCTTCCCAGTTGTTCTGGTCGATGTTCAAGGCTTTTAGGTCCCTCGTGCACACGTCTTTGAATCGCAGTTGTGGTCTGCCTGTGGTCTGCCTGCGGGACGCAGCTACTTCTTATGTATATCAGGTAATGATATATGTAAGAAGTAGCTGCATGGGAGACTTAATATATATCTGGTCTTGCTTGTGACAACATAGAATGAGAGACTCACTTGGTTCAATTGATGCTATGGAAGTGCCTCAGAATGTAGCATAAGGGACTCCAGAACTGAAGATCTGTTTCGTCAGATCTATGTTACTAAAGATTTGATTTTTGCCGGTAATATATGAATGCTGTGTTTTTGTATTAGAATCCATGGAAGACAGTGGGTCACAAAAAAGAGTGCTACGGAGGTACACATTTGAAGATCTGATTCAGCCTGTAAAATTCTAGTGCTGTGGTTTGTAAATTCGAATCCATGTGATACAGCAGATGAAAAAAAAAAAGCTCTATGCATCAGTGATATTCCTGGTCAAATTTTTGTTAAGATGAAATAGGCATAGAGGTGAGACACTGCCGAATGAATAATCAGATACTCTCTTGTACGAATGAAGATGCTTATCAGTTGAAGTCATGATCCGGTTCTGTTAATATGATATAGAAACAAACACTCTGTTACAAAACTGATACAGTTCTGCAACATTTTCATGAACCTGGATTTTTTTTCAGTCTCTTTTCGCTCTCAGTTTCTGCTTTTCTGTATTCCTCTCCCTTCTTTTTCCCTTTGTAGACCTTTATGAGAATTTGTAATTGCCAGGAACTTGGATCTGAACTCTGATGTGCATTTCGCTTGACGATATAATCAAACCTAGTGCAGATATATTTAGCAGAGGAGATGAATCTCAACATAACACTCAACAGTGGAAATAAGACATCCCGGCCAGGGTCTTTTCAGTCATTAAAAAAGCTAGTAGAGCAACTCAGAGCCAGTAAGAGATGAGGAGACAGCTGTGATTGAAAACGGACAGGTTTAGAGATATCCTGATGATAGGAGTCGTCATACTTGGTTGTGTGGCTGTGAAATTGTCTTATAGTGGACCGTGAAAATGCAGTGTCTGTAGAATACCCTTTGTGTGGAGAATAAACCAACATGCTGTTGTTAACTGTGCCAGAATGGCCATGTCAGTTCAGCGAAACAACACGTTGCTGTTGATTGTGGGTTATGAAATGTGCTTTTGTTTTAATCATTCTTGCAGTTGCCAACACAAACACATACACAGATGCATGCAGTTTTGCAGGCACACACACACAGGCGCACACACACACACACACACACACACACACACACACACACACACACACACACACACACACACATTGTCACATATATGTATGTATATGCACATACATGTGCGCATATATGCTTATACCTTTGTGTATGCGTGCATGTGTGCACTTGTATATGCACATGCACTTGTAATTTCAGCCAAATTTTGTGTGTGTTATGAGGAAGGCTTTCTGAAATCCTGCTGAAAGCAATGGTTGAAAAGTGTGTGCGTGTTGTGTGTGTGTGTGTGTGTGTGTGTGTGGGGTGTGTAGACTAATTCCATATGATGTGATACTTTATTTTATTTATAATTATGCATAGTTTTATTGTCTGGTCGTATTAAACTTTGAAAGAACGAATGAAATTTACCTGTCATATGAGAATTTTTTTTTCAGTGTAAACAGGTTTGAAAAACTGTATTGTTTTGTTTGAAGTTGTAACAATGAAAATTACTAATAAAAAAAAGTATGCATGATGATAATCATTTTTTTTATTCTAGCTTGTGGTAAAACTTTTTTTTGGTCAAGTTGTGAATGATATCTGTTGTTCAAACAATCTACCGATGTTTAAACATATTGTGTTAACAGAACATGTTGTACTGAGTCACAAACATGGTTGTGAAACACAAGATTCCCAGCATTGTAATTTATTGAGTTTATAATTGATGTTAAGTAATGTATTGAAAAGCATTTTGTCAGTTGACATAGTCTGTGTTAGCTGTCTACAAGCACTGCTGGAATCCACAGAAATGTGAACCAATGACTCAACATAGTCTGTGTTAGTGATCTAAGAGTACGGCTGGTATCCACCAGGAGGTCAAATATGTGGACTGACTGTGTGAAAGTTGCGTATTTTGAAAGAAAACTTAATTAGAATTAATTAAAAACTGATGACCGGCTTTTCTCCAGACGTGAACGAGCATGCCAGACACAGTTTGCAGTCTTGGACAATACAGGGTCACCCTTGTCATACAGGCGTTGCTGAGAGTGTGAGCCTGTGTTCCTGACCATCACAGCAGGTGCCTGTGGCTCACAGGGCTGGCTTATACAAAATGCGCTATGATAAAGAGATCACAGTGAACGAGCATGTCTGTGCTGAAGCAGTGGTATCCATTGCATCCATTATATCATTATTATCATCCGTATCCGACTTGGTCATCACCAGATGAAGAAAGTTTTTTTTTTTTTTTTTTTTTCTTTTCAGAATGATGCACGTTTTCATGCTCTGCACCCTGGTGAATTTGATTTTTGATCTCCCATTCACTGCTCCACTCTAACTGCTGCCAGTGACAGAGACTGCCAGTGTAGGAGGGGTCGATGGGTGGGAAGATAGTGCCACTGTATAGATAAGAAAGGCCTGGGTCTGAAGATGTGGTGATGTTCTATTCAGAGTGTTCATGGCTTTTGTTTTAATCAGTCAGTGCTAAGCATCAGTTTACCTGGTCAGGTTGTCACACTGTTTGTTACTTGACGTAGTGATGATAAATGTATTTTTTTGATTTGGTTCATCCTTGGTGTCATCCACTTTTTAAAAAATTATTGTTTATTTTTTTTTACACTGTATCATGAATGTTGCTTGATGCAGTGGTTGTGTAACAGGGTATAGTTTTAGTTTGCTTGAAGGGTTGCATGACGTTCCTGTTGATGTCTTTCCCTCTGTCCCTCCATTCCATCCCTCCTGTATGTTGTTTTCCCTGAGAAAGTATGTGCGGTTGTAAATACTGCATTACTTGCTCATACGTTTTGCTGCTTGCATGATCTATGTATGGAAAAGTCTGACGGAAGAAAACGACTTTTCTCTTTGCAGTCTAATGTGCTTGAGCCAAAAAATACACCCTGGATTGTTCATTGCTCATTTGGTTGTTGATATTATTTTATAAAACTAATAACAATTACTACCCTCTTGAGTGTGTGTGCCAGTTCAAAATAATTATTTGTTCCATGCTGAGCTGCTTTCTGAATTGCGCTTTTACAATTAATATGATATTATTGTGATGATTTGTTTTAATCCAGTGATCTGCATTTGAATTTTGTTTATAGTAAATCTGTCATTAATTTTATAACCATGTTTTGATAATTGGAAGTTGAGGGCAACCTCCTGTGGATACGATAGTTTCTCTTTAATTGTAAGACTGCGGGAATATTTTCTGCTCATAATATTGCCATATCCTGGAGCTGATCACACCATTGCCACATGGCAAAACTGAACAGATGGTTCTTGTTTGTTTATTGGATTAAAAATTTTTTTTACATGAAACTTCATAGATACTTTTCCAGTGTATTAGTAAATGAGAACAAACGGATTGAAAAAAAAAAGTACATATTATATTGCTGCCAGTATTTTGTCACATTTATGAAAAGTTGCTAACTATAGTGTATGACCAATATCATAGGCAGAAATTTGACAATTAAAGAGGTTAATTGGTTCGTACACATGATATTATTTACCTGGTTTAGTTTAGCTGGGTGCACATGCCTAGTCCATCAGCACATTTTTTGCCAGTTGACTTGCTGCAAACGTTGCATGTAGCTGTGACTATACAGAATGTGCACAGTAGCTCTCAGATTTTTTCTGAATGATAATTGCTGCAAATAACCAACCTCAAATGTAGAAGTGATGCAGGCTGTGTTTCAAATCATTCGTCGTCTAGTCCCAGCTGTCTGTGTTGAGCCTTCCCAATAGGTGTATGGGTTATATGTCAATGCAAAATGTATACACAAGATACATATTAACTCTCTTGTCACAAACAGACGCTATAGCGTTTTCTGATGACTTCACGCTTCAGTACGAACGAACGCTATCAAGGTTTTGGCCTTCACCGATTTTGCATGCGGTGGCAGCGTGATCAGTACACGGCAACAAGCTGTAAATAGTATCATAAGCATTCCTTCGTTCGCCTGCACAATGGTTTCCCGGCACACCACCACCCACTTTGTCTCAGTGGCTGATTGACCAGACCAACCCACATGACTTACTAATCTGCATAGAAACATGGCGTCTCAAACAAGTTTTTCTGCGAATGTGTCGGAGCAAAGTCGAGCCCGTTGGCAACGTTTTAGCATTCCTGAAGTTATTGAAATGCTACAAACGGAAGGTTCAGACATTGAAGAAGAGGATGACGAAGCTGATGAAAGTGATTCCCATGAAGAATTTCGAGGAGAAGAAGAAATTGACACTGACTTGTCTGTGGAGCTCAGTGATGATGAAGGTGAGGGTGGGCCACTTCGCCCCGTGAGCGGAGCGTTTGCGTGCCGCGAAAGACTGGGGATTTGAGTGAGCAAGAGTTCATTGGCTTTCCTTTACGCAGCTGGTGCGAAGATTCGAGTATTTTCCGACAGTGCCTCCTTTTTCTGGTACTTCTGGCCTTCGTGTGTCGGCTGAGTGCCACGCCCCCATTTTTGCATTATTCCAAGTTAGCTTGTGCATAGCAGGCATGTGATATATCTATCTAATTTAGTTTCCTTGAGTGTATCTACCTTTTTTTTCCAACTCATTTAGTGTATTTACTGACTTTTTCTGCTGAATGTGAAGCCATGGACCCACTGACTCTGTGCAAGAGTGATGTGATGTACCTGAAAAAACTGAACATTTTTTCACCCTCAAACATAAGAAATTGTATGAAAGTGGGAAGTTTATTCTTTTGTATTCTACTAACACAGTTTATGAATAACACTTCCTGAAAATTTCGTTGAGTTATCTCTTGTTTTGTATTTTTGGTGATTTTTTTTTACTAACCATAACAAATGGCCCGTCCACAGGGAAAAACAAGGGACAGAACTGTCCGTCCTAAGTGAGTTAAGACATATAGCAAAATTAAGCAGGTATGTGCATCATACATTTCAAGCATCAGGGGAGTTAATTGGTTATTTCTTTCTTTCTGTGTACGCAGGCTGATACTCCTGCGGACACTGCCTGTATAGACAGGCAGTGGAGTTTTGTGTGTATGACCGTTTTTATCCCGCCATTAAGGCAGCCATACTCCATCTTCGGGGAAGGTGCATGCTATGTGCAACGTGTCATCCATACCAACGGCCAAAACTGGCCTTCTCTTCCGAAAGTTGGTGATGGGATTTTACGTGTGTCCAAGATGTTGTGCGTGTGTTCACACACGGAACCTCGGTTTATAGTCTCATTCGAAGGACTGTATGGGGAATGGAGTCAGAACCAACGTTAACTCCGAGGGACAAATTTCCCTGTACCGAAATTCGAACCCGCAACCCCAGGATCACGAGTCAGTGCTCTACCAACTGAGCTATTCCGGCCCCCAAATTGGTTATAAATGCTGGTTTAAAAGTGGCGATGTTATTGGAGAAGGGTAAAAAGTTAAGAGAGGGAAGTGTTAAAAAAAACAAGGTTTTCTCTCTTATGCTAACCATATGTTGCCTGACCCAATTTGGGTACAGTTGACCAGAAAGTCAAAATGAAGACATCAAGGGAGCTGAATACCATCTGTTTTTAGCAACAATTCTCTTTAAGCCTTTCTTTTGTCAGTATATGATAACACTATTTACATTGTTACTTTTATACAGACGCCAACACACATGCGTGCTCACATGTACACACAAACACAGGCAAACACACATACACACACTCACACACACACACAAACACACACACACACACACACGTTTTTTTATGTCACGCAATTGCACTCAAAATGAAGGTGGCTTGGAAGTCCTGTTTACCACCACAAAGAAAGCTTGTAGAATTTAAACACAAACATAGCGTTACAGTCATTTATGTTGGTTCCTAGCCTTTTCTCTTACACCAGAACAGGAACCAGATCAGAACATAGTGGTAAGAAAAGAGGCTTGCTTTTTTCAAAGAAAACAAACTTTCTGACAGTGTCTTTTCCCGTTTTCCGGCATGTGATTTGATTGTTTGATTCATTTCAATTTGGTTTAACTCCGACCCTTCCTAAGAACTTTCTCTCTGCCACCTTGTTCCTTTCTCTCCCCACTGTAGAAAATATATGAGAAAATATGAATTTTTTTTTCCCATAGCAGATCAGTCTAATGTATACACATAGCTCAGAAAGTGAGATGTTTGCAAACTTAAGTCCAGTGATAGAACCAAATAATCAAAGTGCTTTGCTTTTGATTGTGATGTGGGTATCTATCCAAATCAATGTGTGCATAATAGTACCAAGTTCTAGTTTCGATTGTGTTATTTCAGTCATTCCACCAAAAATGCTCAGGACAGGATAAAGATCATGTGTTTTGTGTAATGTATCTAGTCGAGTTGTGAGACCCATTTGTTTCAGTCTGAAAGGGACACTTTGTGCATTGTGTGTGTGTGTGTGTGTTGTGTGTGTTGGGGAGTGGGGTGGTGGGTAACGGTGATGGGGGAGAGGGGAACTGAGGGAGAGAGAAAAGGGGGTGGGGGGGGAGCGTAACACACTGTAAGCTGGGCCTATTGCTCATTGTTGTGCTGAACGGTAGTTTCTGTGTGTGTATGTGTGTGTTGAGTGGTGTTAACATAGTGAAAAGTGCTTTGAAAATTGGTGTCCAGTTGTCAGAGTCTGTCCCAGTTGTTAACTGGCATGATCTTATAACTTTAACAAAGGCTGTGACATCTGGGGTAATTGAAAGTTCATTTAGTGTTGTTATCCTTTTAAAATTAAATGTTGGCCTGTGCTGGTAACATCAGCGTGTGCTTGAGAGAAAAATGTAAACAGCTTTTACATGTCAATTTGTGAAATATCATTTATGAAAGAAAACAAAAATGCATGCTGATTTTTGTTTAGTTTCGGCCATTGAAATATAAATGGTTATTTATGTATGAAAATGGAATTACAGAACCATAGCATTTGCTGCTTTTGAAAAGCGTTTGAAAATAATTATCATCTTTTGCGTGTTGTGTGTTGACAGATTGCAGAGAATGTGTATCACAGGCATAAGCATGCTCACATTCATATGCACACATGTATGCACAAACACATGTGCACAGATGCACTCACACTAACAAAACATAAACAAAAACAACAAAAAACAACAACAACAAAAAACAACGAACCGACCAACCAACCCCCAAAATATGTTTTTACCGTTTCATTCTTCTCGCATGGACTGCAAATCCACTTGCTACTTGTTTATTTCAGGGCTGAAGACTACAATCTTGAACGCACCTCTCATTTCTTTACAGTACTGATTTTATGATACACATTTACAATGACAAGAGTTTACAAATGCATGGGTGGGAGCAGTTCTGTATTATACAGATTTCCGTATTGGCGTTTTAGCGATTTGTGTGTGTGTGTGTGTGTGTGTGTGTGTGTGTGTGTGTGTGTGTGTGTAGTTGTTCTGTTGTTGTTTTTTTGACTGAAATAGTTTTAACTATATAGTACTGAGAAGTATAAAAGTCAGGGTTCGTATCAAAAGAAGAACGCAGTAAACTTTCCTTAATTAAATGTCAAGTTTTCGTTAGCCCCACCAGGGTGTTGCCCCTGCACCCCACCAGGGGCCTTATGCGGCCCCTCGAACCAGGCCGCAAACTTTTCAGTATTACAAACATTTCTCACTCCCACCCATGCTATTATGACAACCATGTACAACAACAACAGTTTACCATTTCCTGTTTTCTCACAATGTAATATGAAACAATATGTCTTTATTGTCTTAGCTGTTTTTGATGCAGTGTGTGCTTCTCTGTGTGTGATGGCAGTGCACAGATGGGGGTTCAGTTTCCTGGATTTAATTCTGATATGTTTTTTTTTTCTTAATGTTTAAAAAATGTTACTTTCTTTTGAAAGCCAAAGCTTGTATGTGTGTGTGCGTGTGTGCGTGCGTGTGTGTGCATGTGTGTGTGAGGGAGAAAGAGAGAGAGAGAGAGACAGAGAGAGAGAGAGAGATTGATTAAAATGTTACAGATATTTTGGGTCCCATCGATAAGTTGTTATACCTATGCTTTCTTTCTCTTTTGTACTGTTGTAAGTTTTGCACCTCTCCCATCCCCGCCCCCCTGTCCAATCATTTGAAGCAGGCTCACACAATATGAGAAATAAAATATTAATCATGTAAATGCTGATTTGGTTTGCACCCATCTCTCTCTCTGTCTCTCTCTCTCTCTCTCTCCCCCCCCCCCCCCTCTCTCTTTTCCTGTGAAATTTATGAACTGACCATGTGTTGGGCCTGTGGCCTGACTTTAAAATATATTGTTATTCTTGCTGTCTCTGTCTGTCTGTCTGTCTGTCTGTCTCGCTCTTGCTCTCACCCTCTCTCTCTCTCATTTTGTTTCTTTCTTTTCTTTTTAATTTCTTGATGAAATTTGCCAGATGATAATCATAGAGAGACTTTGGTCAAATAATAACCGTGGAACAGAAGAAGAAGATGCATCAATACTTCTTTTTTTAAATGAACAAAAAGTATGAAAAATTGTGTGCCTTTTCATTGAGAGTCTGACGCAAAGACTCGGCTGAAGAATTTCATAAAACAGATGTGTGCCTTGTGCTTATTTTGAAAATTTTAATTACATAGTTAAACTGACTATGAGTAAAAAGCATACACTCACAGTTCAGGATTTTTTTTTTCAGTGTGCAGGCATTTCTTTTAGTGAGAATATGATTAAATCTAGGCTGAAAGAGGTTTCAGATATACACATATTTCAACACTGAATGAAATGCAAATCACAATTTTAGGATCATCCAGTGCATGCTTGAATGTGATCCTGGAGTTGACAAGCATTGGATTAAGATAGGGTTTGTTTCATCTGTAAGCATATTTCTGTGTTATGTGTTATGTTATACTGTGTTACCTGGTGGTCATTTTTATTTTCGGAGATGCTATGATATACAATCGGAAGGAAAAGAGTGTGTATGCAGGAATTGTATTGGTTAGATGTTCAAACAGTTTGGAGGCATCGCAACCAGTTAATTTGAAGTTTGATAGATGTGCATTTTCCCTTGGTGTCAAACGTCAGTTGACGTTGTGATTATTCGCTTATGAGCTTTCAGTGCTGAGATCAGTACATATAAAACAGCTGTTTTTTAAGAGCTGTATAGATGAGTGATTGTTCACAAAATGTGGAAGTGAATTTTGACTTCTCAAGAGTTTCTGTATGAGTTTTGGGTTGAAGACAAGAAAAAAAGTGATGGAAATGATGAATATGTGAAAGCTCTTAATGTTTGAATTTTAGAGCTTTAGCATGCATATCTGGTGCTGTAAAAGAGAAAGTACAGGGAGGGACAGAAGAGGAAGAAAGATATGACATTGATACACAAGATTTTTAAAGAGTAATCCAATACATGTTTCCATATTTGCTGCAGGTGGAACCAGAAGCAAGGTTATGCAGAAACTGCGTTCATATATATATGTATGTGATGTAAACTCTTGTTTGGAAACTAAACCAGTGTCTGTGATTCCTTTGTTTGATTTTGTGTATTGCTTGGATGATACGTCATTACTGGTTGTTTGATTTTGTTTGCAATTTAACATGGATTCATATTGTTGCATTGCTCTTCCTTTGTGTTTTTTTTTTTTTGTAAGTGTGTGAAGCTGTTTGAATTTCTTACAGTGCTCTGTCTGTCTTAATTTATCTGCTCCTTTTACCCACGTTTGTTCCCTCTTTTTTTTTCTCTCCTCATCCATTTCTCTCTCTCTCTCTCTCTCTCCTCTCTCTCTCTCTCCTCTCTCCTCTCTCTTCTTATTGTTTGTTTGATCTCTGTGTACCTGGCAGTTAAATGACCTAGTTAACAATACTGTGAGCTGTGTGATTCTCACATTCATGCACAAAATGTAAAATTTGTGCATATTAAGAATTGACTAAATTATTTCATTGGTACATACACTGGATAGTAAACCTTGACTTCTGTTGCGGCTGTTTTTGTTAGGGCAGTGATCTTCCATCGTTCATCAGAAATTAAAGATGTTAACCTACCATTGTACATTAGGAGGTGAAGATACTAGACCTGCTATTGTACTTATACGGGTTTGGATATTGACCTCTCATTGTACATTGGGAAGTTAAGATATTGACCTGTCATTTTATATTTACAGGTAAAGATATTGACCTACGACTGCACATTTTAAAATTAATGTATTGACCTACCATTGTACATTTACAGGCTTAAGATACTGACGTACCAGCGCACATTTATAGGTTACGGTATTGGCAAACCATTGTCCATTGAGAGGTTAGGATATTGACATGCAGTTGTGCATCTGGAACCAAACACTAATACTAATTTTTTTTTTCCAATCTGATTGAATGCTTAGGCTTCAGCTGGTATGTTCTCTGTGTGTGTGTGTGTGTGTGTGTATATATATATAAAGATTTTTACCATCAAAACAGTCTTTCTCACTAATATTACTAGATGTTTTTTTTTTTCTCTCTGATGTATAGAAAAAAATCTCTGACAAATAGATCTTAATCCTACATACACAAGCATAGAATTAATAAAACATGAGTTTGGAGATATTTGACGTGCTTCACGAATGTTGTAAGACTGTATGGTCACAGAATGATGTCAGTCAAAACATCCCAATTAACCTGTCTATCCCAAATTTGGAAAATTATTGATAAAGCTCCGCCGAAAAACGTTGACAAACGAATCACAAGGCAAAACATGACGCGTTTCGACTTCTTAGGTCTTCTTCAGGCAAGATACACAACACTTTGGACATTGAGAATGAACGAGCAATCCAGTTCGGGGCAAGATGGGTGTTGAATGAATTCATGTGCCGAATTGGATGAAGATAAGTGATTGCTCGTTCATTTTCGTTGTCCTGAGTGTTGTGTATCTTGCCTGAAGAAGACCTAAGAGGTCGAGACGCGTTAAGAGGTCAAAACACGTCACGTTTCATCTTGTGATTCGTTTGTCAACGTGTTTCGGCGGAGCTTTATCAATAATTTTTCAAATTTCTTTAGATTTCCGCCTGCAAATCGCCTCACGTTGCAACTAGACCTGTCTATCCCATTAATAGATGATCTCACTATATGTATAAATCCCGAAAATAAAGCTTAGATGAAAACAAAAAAGAGTGTCCTTTTTTAGAGGAAGTAAAATATGGTTGATTTAGGTACTTGAAGGGAATTTAGATGTGATTTGTGTACATGAGATATTTGTAAACATATCGTATGCAAGCACACGTGCACATGTAGGCTACGCATGTACACGCACATTTCCCACATGCATCCTCACTGCACCCAATCCTCGTTTGTATGAACGTAAATGCTCTCTCTCTCTCTGCCTCTCTCTCTCTACCTCTCCCTCCCTCTCTACCTCTCTCTCTCTCTCTCTCTCTCTCTCTCTCTCCACAACACACAAAACACACACACACACACACACACACACACACACACACACACACACACACACACTCCACTTCAACCAGTTGTTTTGCTATTGATTCAGTTTACTGGTAGCACCCACAATGCATAATCCCATTATCCAACGAACTATGCGTGGAGGGACAGCAGAGATTGTACAAGAAAAGAGATCTTTATTTCCGCTAACATCCGGCAACCTGTCCACCGTTCGTGTTTAACAGAATGCTTAAACTAAAAGGACAGTTGAAAGAACAAACAGGGGAAGAAACTTGAACCAAGGAGTCGCGACTCTATTTTGTTTATTAGTTCAGTAATGATTGCAGTATGTGCCAGCTGATTATATGTATATAAAACCCTAAGAGTTTAGGGTTCGTGTCTTGGAAGTTAGGGTCAGATTAACAGCCCGGGTAGGATTAGGAGAAATCACTACCTTGGGAAGTCAATACCCAGTGCAGGATTATGGGAACTCAAGACCCATAGTAGGATTTGTGGCAGTAGCTACCCAGGGTAGGATTTGGAGAAGTCGCAACCCAGGGTAAGATCTGGGAGAGTCACTACACAGGGTAGGAACTGGGAAAGTCAATACTCAGGGTAGGATTTAGGCAACTCGATACCCAAGGTAGAATTTGGACAAGTCAACACCGAGGATAGGATTTGAAAAAGTCGCAGTGCAGAGTAAGATTTGTAACAGTCACTACCCGGGATAAGATTAAGAAGGTCAATACCAGGATATGGTGTGGAGAAGCCATACACAGAGTAGAAACGGGAAAAGTCAATACCTATGGTAGGATGAAGGAACCACGGTTCCCAGGGTAGAATTCGGAGAAGTCAACACCTAGGGTGGGATTTGAAGTCGCAATGCAGGGTAAGATTTGTAATAGTCTCTACCCGGGTAAGGCTTGGGGAAAGTCAGTACCCAGGGTATGATTCGGGGAAGTCAGTACCAGGATAAGATTTGGGAAAGTGAATATCCAGAGTATGATATAGAGAAGTCAATGTTCAGGACGAGATTTGGGAAGTTGCTACTCTGGATAGGATTTGTAGACTTCAATACTCAGGATAAACAAATACTTTATATAAGTTTTTGGGGAATCAACACCCAGCGTAGAATTGGGAAGAAATCGCTACCCGGGTATGATTTACGGAAATCGATATTCAGAATAGATTCTGGGACAATCAGTACCAGGGTAGGACGCGGAGAAGTAAATACCAGGTGAATGTTTGAAGAAGTCACGACACAGAGTAGGTTTTGGGGAATCGATGCAGAGGGTAGGATTTAGGGAAGTCAATACATAGGGTAGGGTTTAAAGAACTCGGTACCCAGGGTAGAATTTAGGGAATTGATATGAGGGTAGGGTTTGAGGAAGTCAATACACGGGGTAGGATGTGGAGAACTCGATAAACAGGTTAGGATTTAGGGGAGTAGGTATCGGGGTAGGACTGAAGAAAATCAATACTCAGAATAGGATCTGGGGAAGTCAACGCTGCAATACATGGCAGCTCTTTTCTTGTGGTGACCAGTGGTAAATAGCTACTATTAAAAAACATCCGCATTTCTCAAGCAGAAAATTAGAATAAACGATCAAACTGCGTAATTCGATCGTTCTTCCACCCTTTAACGAAAGATCAATAAGGGAGAATAGGCCACTAAAAAAATGACGACCGTAATGATGCGTTATCGGCAAATGGATACACAAAGAGACACTCTGTATATACAAGTGTAATGACAGAAAAAGGTGAGCTTGGAATGAAGTATAGCTCATGGTACTTCTTAGGATCAGCTTCATCCTCAGATTTGTGTATTATCTCCTGTCCTCGAATTCAAACCTGGTGAAATGGGGGAAATAAACGATGACGCTACACGTCTGCTCTGTCAGGACTGTAGAACGTTCCCTGGGTTTATTTCAAAACTGCGCTGAAGTAAGGGAGGTACGCACGGAAACACAAGTACTTAAGAAGATCGTGAAGGTACGCATGGAAACACAAGTGCTCACGACGATCGTTCATGAGGTAACCACAGCCTGAGGAAACGCTCCGCCACCAGGAGCACCAGCAACGACGTTCCACACAAAGGAGGCCACAAATCATGATCTGGAACAACTAAGGACATCAAGAGCATGGAAGCGGGGGTTTACTGAATGGAGTGGATGACTGCGTCTGCACGGTGGATATTCCAGAGTGGGAAAGAACCATCCAGAGATCATCAGGAAGAGTGGCTTGAGACTGTATTGTACTCTACTCAGGTTCATCGAAACGAAGTATTCTGATTGAACTCACTGTACCATGTGCGAGCAGAACGGAGCAAGTTTACACGTACAAAGCTGAAAAGTATGCCAGTTTAGCCAGTACACTTAGGGAATATGACTTCCACGCCATAGTCCTCGCCATAAAGATTGGAGCTGGGAGGGGGGGGGGGGGGGGTTGTAGGTTATCAGCCTATGATCTCACGAAACAGCTCACGATTTTTTTGGTGAAAGCATGACCACAATCCAGATGGCAATGGCACAGGCAGTTGATCCAGAGGTCCACCTGGATCTGGTCGAGGAGGGACAGACGTGAACTTCATAAGGCTGAAATTTTCCAGCTTAGGTGTGCGATAGTCATGTAGATTAGACATCTGTCTAAAATGTCAAGACATCGTGACACCCATCTATCCAGAAGGTGGAAGCTCGAATACCGGCAGCGCCAGGAGAGACAAAAAATCTAACAGCAGAAAGACATCTAGGAGTCATGATCTGGATGGGGCCCAACCTTCTTAGAATGTAAGGAGTTCAGAACCAGAACGCTTATCTGACAGGGATGGGGAAGGGAGTGTGTGTGTGTGTTGGGGGGGGGGGGGGGAGGATAAGGGGGACGGGGAGGGGGCTTTCCTCTGAAGACCTTCTTCTGTTCAACTCTTCCCATAGTTTCTTCCTACTTGCCGCTAGAGGTCGCAAGAATTCGTTCGCGGTCATGCTAAACATGGTGATAGCTCCACGAGCTCCAGTCCCAAGCTTCCACGCTCTACGTTAGAGACACGTGAAATGACGTTAGGTTTCCCGCTGTCAACGCAGCGGCCAGAATAGCCGCCATCTGACTGACGAACAGCAGTGAAGCACACTGCTGCCCAGTGGTTTCCCACAGCGAGTGATTTCCTGCAGCTTCCGCCATCCGAACTGCTCATCGACCTGCTTGTCTCCCTGTCAAACACCCCCCCCCCCCCCCCCCCCCCCCCCCCCCCCCCACCATGCAAAGCACGGCAGTTATACGATATTTTCCAAACACGCCCTTAGCTTTTTGCCGGCGGAAGGAAACAGAAGTCAGCAGATTGGATGCCAGAGGGAAGGAGCTGTGGAAGGGGTGTGTGTGAGCGAAGCGAGCTGTTTTTCTCAACAGGTATAACAGGGCAGCCGGCGAGAGGAGCTATGGTAGGAGTGTGTGTGTGGGGGCGAAGCAAGCTGTTTTTTTTTTCCTGACAGGATAACTGGGAAGGCCAGCGGTGGTAAGCGGCGGTGGCGTTGTTTTGCTTCGACTTGACCCTTGCTCCTGTTCTGTGGGTGGGAGGATGGGATGTGGGGGGGGGGGGGGGGGGGGAGGTGAGAACCGTGCAGGTCGTTGTCGTGCGATTCGGTGAATTGACAACCTAGCAGCCGGGACAATGAATGGATACCTCCGCGCCCCGTCCGTTGACAACCCAATGTTCTGTCCGGGTGGAAAGGTGTGGTGGGGAGTGTCTGTGGAAAGAGGTGCCGACAAGCGAACAGAGGTCGCAATTGCTTGGTCGTGTCGGTTTTTGACAAGCTTTCCTGCACCCCTGCTTCCATCTTCTGTCGGAATCTTCTCCCCTCCCACACCGCAGCCTACCCTCACTCTCCCTCTCTCTTCCCACCCTTTCTAGCGCGCGCGCGCGTTTGTGTGTATGTGTGCGTGCGTGCGTGTGTGTGTATGTGTGTGTGTGTGTGCGTGCGTGCGTGCGTGCGTGCGTGCGTGCGTGCGTGCGCATGTGTGTGTGTGTGTGTGTGTGTGTGTGTGTGTGAGAGAGAGAGAGAGAGAGAGGGGGGGGAGAGAGAAAGAGATTAAGATGTTTTTTCCCCGTATGTTGTCTCTCTCGGAAGGACGTAAATGCGAAACAAAATAAGCTAGACTTAATAATAAATAGAGAACACTGCAAACTGATAAGGGTTCATAACGAATAGAGAACATTGCAAACTGGTAAGGGTTCATAATAAATAGAGAACTCTGCAAACTGATAAGGGTTCATAGAGAACTCTGCAAACTGATAAGGGTTCATAATATATAGAGAACACTGCAAACTGATAAGGGTTCATAATAAATAGAGAACACTGCAAACTGATAAGGGTTCATAGAGAACTCTGCAAACTGATAAGGGTTCATAATAAATAGAGAACTCTGCAAACTGATAAGGGTTCATAATAAATAGAGAACACTGCAAACTGATAAGGGTTCATAGAGAACTCTGCAAACTGATAAGGGTTCATAATAAATAGAGAACACTGCAAACTGATAAGGGTTCATAATAAATAGAGAACACTGCAAACTGATAAGGGTTCCTAATAAGTAGAGAACACTGCAAACTGATAAGGGTTCATAGAGAACTCTGCAAACTGATAAGGGTTCATAATAAATAGAGAACACTGCAAACTGATAAGGGTTCATAGAGAACTCTGCAAACTGATAAGGGTTCATAGAGAACTCTGCAAACTGATAAGGGTTCATAATAAATAGAGAACACTGCAAACTGGTAAGGGTTCATAATAAATAGTGAACATTGCAAAGTGGTAAGGGTTCATAATAAATAGAGAACACTGCAAAGTGGTAAGGGTTGCTGCACGTGAGAGATAGAAAGGGAGCCCTGAAAGAACGGGCGCGGAAGAGGGAGAAGGAAGGACAGAGGACTGGTCATGGGGTGGTGGTGGTGGCAGTTGTGGGTAGTGGCGGAGGGCGGGGGAGGGGGAGGGGGGGGGGTGGAGAAGGCAAAAATTCGCTATACAATCTTTTAGGAGAGCTGAAACATTTACCTATTTCTTGAACTGTTTAGTTGACTAATCCATCTGAATTATTGATGATTGGGGTGTTGATTTGCTATAATGTTAGGAAAACATCCGAAAAAAGACAATCACAACGTATGGGTCTGTAAGTTGCAAAATTCTCCAATTGCTATAAATCCTTTGAAAACACTGTTTTAATAAAACCAGCCACCTAACCCACCCTCCACCCTGTACATACACCTGGATTTTTTTAAATTCATTTATTTATTTAGTTTTTTAACTGAGAACCAGTTTTCCCAGACAAGAATGATCGTGAAGGCTGCGTAAATTTATGTAGAAATGGTCAACATAATTCCTTTATAGCTGTATGTAAATAGTGTCGAATCAGGAAGAAATATGCGTGTGTCATTTGAATTTCAAAATTACTTAATCTGCAGAAAAATGGTTGAAATGTGTGGTGTAGATTTTTCTCTGTAACAAATGAGTGTAACAAAGAAACTCAACTAACAGGACTGATCGTTGAATCGCAATGCAAGAGAGAGAGAGAGAGAGAGAGAGAGAGAGAGAGAGAGAGAGAGAGAGAGAGACAGAGAGAGACAGAGAGAGAGAGAGACAGACAGAAGAGAGAGAGAGAGAGAGAGAGAAGAGAGAGTTTTAGATTTGGCTGCTTGCAGAGAGTGAGAGTATTCGCATTTGGCTGCTTGTAGAGAGAGAGAGAGAGAGAGAGAGAGAGAGAGAGAGAGAGAGAGAGAAGAGAGAGAGAGAGAGAGTATCCGCATCTAGCTGCTTGCATTCAATCTTTCAGAAACATGTCTGAAATGCTGCTTTCAATCCATACAGCGATAAAAGTAAGCAAACAAACTTAATTTTATCTTCTGTAAGAAACTGATCTAGACTTCATCTGTTTGCATGTTTTCATCATGAAAAAAA
>CM065717.1:74284909-74297409 GCA_033310375.1 Conus canariensis | reverse complement strand
TGCTGGCGAGTTATACAGATCTGTAGTAAATCAAAACTTGTCAGTGTGTTCAAAGTGACAGTTAGTCTTGTAAAAGAACCAAGTTTAACCGACTTGATCGGTTACTATGGACAAGATCGAACATTTGTTGATGTTGTTCACAGCCGGAGACTGTTCTCTTTGTTCTAGAGTGTGACAGTAGAAAAGTCTTAATTTACTTGACTTGCACGCGATCAGAGCAGTCAGAAACTGAGAATACACTGCCTTGACAACAACTGTAGTTTCGTCGGCGGCGTAAACTTCTGCAGGGCGGGGCAAGATTAAAAAAAAATCTCTTGCTAAGTCTGTAAGATCAAAGAAGAGCATGACCATCTTCAGACTATCCGACAAGTACCATTTGTCGGTCCTGTTTTTAACAACGATTGGTTGCGCAGCGGCCGAACGGTCGAATTTAGACCATTATGACAAGGACACTGTGTCGCCATCGGACTTCTGGTCCATGTTTCCACGCTCTGCGTATTACAGCTTTAGATTCACTGTGCCAAAAGCACGGATTTTCCAGCTCGTTGAAGTCCATCATTTACTGATTGTTTAAGTTCGATGAGCACATTGAGCTGTGATCTCCCCCCAGCCTCCACTTCTTTGTCATACTCTGCATAGTTACTGGGACTGGCATCGCTGGCACCGACAGGCTAAGACCAAAGGCAGTGCTGAACAAAAAGGAAGCCCTTTGCCCGGTGGGTAAGGCATCAAAACTTTTGTTTCAAAGTTTGGAGAGTTCGATTCCCGCTCCAGACAGCCTGGCTGCAAGAGGCGTTCTCTTCGGGAGCTTGCTTCTGTGATGACTCCAATCCCACACTGGTACTTGGGTGAGACTTCAACCAGAGGAGCCGTGCGTGAACACACACACACACACACGCACACACACACACACACACACGCACACACACACGCACGCACGCACGCACGCACGCACGCACGCACGCACGCACACACACACACACACACACACACACACACACACACACACACACACACACACACACGCACGCACGCACGCACGCGCGCGCGCAATTTAAGTCCCATTTCACCTTTCGGAAAAATCGAGGCCATCGTGTGCCAATGGAATGGATGACATGAAAATGAAACACATGCACACTGGTGTCCTGTTTAGACATCGTCTCCCAAGACGTAATATGGTCACTTTAATGGTGGGATTTAACACGGTCGCATACGCACAAATCTCCCCCAGGGGTGAGTTCAAGCCGAGAAACGAAGAAAAAAAGAAAAAAAAAAGTGGAAAGAAAGAAAGTAAGAAAGAAGAAAAGAAAAGAAAGAAAGAAGAGAGTAGGATGATAGAGGTGACTCCATTAGTCACGCTAAGCAATTTATCACTTTAAGCTTTCACTACTCGTCCCTCCTCCCCCTCTCTCCCCCGTTCCCCCCTCCCTACTGATTTTCTGCCTCACGCCTCCACCCCTACCCCCCCCAGCCCCTCCTCCCTTTCCCCACCCTCGGTGTCCATTTACTCGTCTCTTCCGCAGGTCCTTCTGTGTTAACTCAGGCGTCCTGTTTTATGGTGCAAGCAGTCGTACGAGGCTGTGCACATTACCAAAGAGACCAAGGGGAGAGAAGCCGCCTTAGACGTTGTCCTAGGTCGGCTGCTGCGACATATCCGCCATTCCCGCGTCGCACGTGCCCTGTGGAGTTTGACTGAGTGGTTTATAATCCCCAGTCGTCATGAAGCCCTAGATTAGTGCGCGAGGTCTCTTCGGCTTTGAGGGGAGACCTCTCTTTTTCTTTTTCTTTCTTCCTTTTTTTTTTTTTTTTAATCATTATTATTCTTTTGTTTATAGATCCCCCCCCCCCCCAACCCCCCATTTGAAAAAGTTTTGGACTGATATTAATGTCCTTACAAGACTCGGATCAGTGTGTGTGTGTGTGTGTGTGTGTGTGTGTGTGTGTGTGTTCGTGCCCACCTGTTTATGTTTTGGCAGTGTGCTGGAGTGCTTGCCAATAATTATGTCTAAGCACACTTGCATTCTGTGATTCAGAATCAAATCATGTGCGTTCAATCATAGCCGTATTTTCGATCTTAGCGTATACAATGTTGCGTTTACTTCATGTTCATTGTCATTTGCTGATTTGCTGGGTGTCGGGGATTTATCATCATCATCATCATCATCATCATCGTTATCATTATTATTATCATTTTCATTATTATTATTTTTTTAAAATTATCATTATTATTATCATTATTAGGTTCTGAGTTTAATCCAAGTTGCAGATCAACTTTGATCGAGTATATATGTCCTCTGGCCCCCTCCACACACACACACACACACACACACACACACACACACACACACACACACACACACACACACACACACATTCATTTTGTTCCTCGAACATTTTTTTTCCAGTGAGGACTTTTTTGTCTCCATTGTTGTGCTTGTATCTCATTCTTGAATTCATTTAATCGTCACCTGCTTAAGCGTGTATACAGATGCGGTTTAAAAACAACAACAAAAACAACAACAACAATAACTACTACACGAACCACGAATCCATACTTGTGGGTGGAAAACAGTACCTTGTCAGTATAACCGTCAGAGTTGAACGACAATGTCACCGTCAGAGTTTAACGACAATGTCACCGTCAGAGTTTAACGGCAATGTCACCGTCAGAGTTTAACGACAATATCAACGTCAGAATTCAACGACAATATCACTGTCAGAGTTTAACGACAATGTCACCATCAGAGTTTTAACGACACTGTCACCGTCAGAGTTTAACGACAATATCACCGTCAGAGTTTAACGACAATGTCACCGTCAGAGTTTAACGACAATTTCAACGTCAGAGTTTAGCGACAATATCAACGTCAGAGTTTTGCGACAATATCAACGTCAGAGTTTTGCGACAATATCAACGTCAGAGTTTAGCGACAATATCAACGTCAGAGTTTAACGACAATATCAACGTCAGAGTTTAGCGACAATATCAACGTCAGAGTTTAGCGACAATATCGCCGACAGAATACAGTGACAATAATCATCACCGTCAGAGTTTAGGAACGATTTAACCGTCAGATTTTTTAGCGATATATCAGTCAGAGGTCAGAGTTTAGTGACAATATCACTATAAAAGTTTAGAAGTTTAAAAGTCTACAACTGAACAACAGAAAAAAGGAGTAAGACGAAGGTCAATGTGAATATTACCAACATATGTGCAAGGACAGCACACACACACCATCCCGTAATATACCATTACCCAAAGGTGTTCTCCAAGGAAGCGCGTTTAATCCAACACTGTTAAATGTTTATGAAGTACCTTCCAACTTACATTCAGAGCAGCGATTCACCTAATTTAAACACAAACTAGAACACCACCAAACGGTTATGTGAAGATGGCATGGTTATGCTCTCGACATCCAAAGCTGGGCTACAAAACAAATCAAATACGCTTTATAAGCACTGCAGCGAATGAGCACTTGAAACCAATTTAAAAAAACAACAACAAACAAACAAGCAAACAACAACAACACAACAACAACAAACAAACAAACAAACAAACAAACAAAAAACATAAAAACAACAAAAGTTGTCATTCTTAGCGAAACAGATCCAAAAATATTCCTCGTATTTATATGAGCCCAGTATTCAGTAGTACGCAAGCCAAAAGAAATACTTCTGGGTAATTTTCCACGAAAATGATTGATTTACATATGTGTAAGAACATCTTGCAAAGTAAGCAAACAAAGCACTGCACACCATAAGACGGTCAGGTAAAGGTTCAGCGCTGAAACAGAATTCATGGATCATTTATAGGATATACTAATCATATTAATATCAA
This sequence comes from Conus canariensis, assembly GCA_033310375.1. Lineage (NCBI taxonomy): Eukaryota > Metazoa > Mollusca > Gastropoda > Neogastropoda > Conidae > Conus > Conus canariensis. The sequence goes on along the minus strand of CM065717.1, from coordinate 74,293,571 downwards.
CCCTGCGAGGCTGAAATACGCTTCCCACTTTCAGCTCATGGTATGAACAGCCCACAGAATTCTACCGCTTTTCCATCACAGCCCATCTCCGGCATTCCCTTATGAAAAAAAAATGCTTAAAAATTTCTGTAGGAATCTACTTGGCCGAAGTAAAAAAAAAAAGGCAATACATCTCCAACATGAATGGAACTTGGATATTTCCTTCTCAGCCTCACAAATGTGCGAACATTGAGTCTCTGGGTACAAAACGAAAGCAGGCAGTACGTCCTGCCTCAGAGATATGTATGACAATATGCTTTAGAACATGAAAATAATTATCTTGTAATTCATGGCTATATTTCATCCGCAATGTTTTGCGAAAAACGGAAATGAATCATAATTATGTGAAACAATCAACCTTCAGTATCGCGAGAAAGAAATATAATTTGAAAAAGCAATCAGAGTCTGAATACAGAGAAATTTTGAAAAAAAAGAAACACCAAACAAACAAAAGAAAGATATAATAAAAGAAAAGAAAAAAGAAAAAGGGCTGCATTACTGGACAAAATTTTCTACCATTGAAATGTCTACAAAGTAACGTCTTGAACCATACATAATACACAATTTCGAACAAAGGCGCGAACTCAGCAGACTTCACATCAGAACTCACGACCTACGAACAGAAAGAGGTCAATAGACAATGAAGGAAAGAAGATAAAATTGTTCGGCAGGTGGTGTGGTCGGAGATGAAACTCATTTTCTGAACAGCTGCTCTGATACAAGCTGTTATGATGAAAATTAATTTAACAGCTGTTTTACATCATGCCACGCCCTAACGTACACAACCAGTTGCCCCAGTGCAATAATCTGCAATGATGATCTTTCGAATCCATAGCGCAAAATACGTCCACGACTCCATAATTATGAAAAAAACAATAATGGCACCGTATGTGGGCCAGTATGGATCACAGTACATGCAAAAACATGAAATGTCTTAATCATGGATTCTCACCACGTTGTGTTTATAGACTCTGAAGGGTTCTTGTGACCATCACAGTCTGGCTTGGAGTTTCGACTATGTCTGTATTCCTTGTCTCACGGGAAGACCAGTCAAAAGTGGGCGTGTTCGAGCGTGGCTGGAAGACAAAGGAGGCGTGGAAATGTTAATTAACCACGACAGGCAGGCAGCTAATCGTTAACTTCCCTCCCCGCCCCTAACAGACTGCTCTCCCTTGCGGCCGCGTGCAGTTAACGTGTGACCATGCCTGCCACGAACGTACCAGCAAACGCAGGGCTAATGGAAGCGGTTTTCCAGCTGTGCGAAATCAATCCACTACTTTCCTTCCTTTCCTCTGTCCCAAATTTTTCGACCCAAATGTAACTTAATTGAAAATGATTGTTACGGTATTGTGTTGTTCAAAACACACACACACACACACACACACACACACACACACACACACACACACACACACACACACACACACCGCGCACGCACGAACGCACTCACACACGTACACGCACGCACGCACACACACACACACACACAAGCACGCAAGCACGCACGCATGCACACACGCACGCACGCTATATAAACTAATAAATTCCAAGGATAAGTAACTGAGCACCATTCCAGCAACTTACAGAGCAGCTTGGTGTTGCGATGACTGCAAGAAATATTGAATTATAAACAAAGCTTGCTCTTATGTCTTAGATTGAAGAAATAGGGGGAGATAAGCATTCATATCTGCAGTGGTAGATAATTCTGCCTAACTAACAGTATGTGCTTGAGTGGGTGAATGGGGAATAATAAATGCTTCTCAAAATGAGCCTTCAGCAAGCTTGTAGTCTCCAAGGGGGAGACAATCTCCAACGGGGAGGAAACTCACTAACATATAGTAACTCCTGGTCAGATAACGGTATTTCGAAACCTGATTGTTCCTCCTCAGTGACCTCGGAAAGTGCTAACTTGACTCCTCTTTTAAGCAGAATGCTATCCCAGGAAAAGGCTGTGAAAATCCTGTGGTCAAGTGTACACGAAGACGAGCAAGTTGAGTAAGACCAAATCAGATAACTTCTCCTCCATCCCTCGTTCTCCTCCCCCTTCCCCTTGTCCCCTCCACTTTCTCTGAGCCCTCCATCCCCCACACCCATCCTACACATCCCCCCCCCCCCTCGCTGTCACTATAACTGTCTTATCTATCACATTCATCCAGGCGAAAAAGAAACCGAATGCATTGCAGAAACACACCCTCATGTGAAGAAGAGAGAGAGAGAGAGAGAGAGAGAGAGAGAGAGAGAGAGAGAAGAGAGAGAGAGAGAGAGGTATACAGGACGACAGTCACAAACTCAGTGGACTAATATTTATTCCCATAATTAGTTTTTGAAAGGCTGTAATGACTTGCATACTTTGATACACACCGAATAGTTCCAGATTGTCCCCAGAACAGCACGCTAGATTTGAAAAATGGAAGCGTAGTGTGGTATGTATATATATTAAAAAAAAGTTATTTGTAGCCATTTGAACAAATGAAGCAACGGTTAGTGGAGCCTTATGTGTATACACTTTGAACATCAACATTATTTTATCGTAGAGTAAGTGTTTATGTGTCGGTAAATATGTTCAATGTCATTAATTTTTCTGTGGTTGATTAAAGAGTTGTCGGACATAATCCGATCAGCGGCCCGTTTGTGCACAGAGTAATTCTTTCAAATGGATCATCGCTGGCACCACTCCAAGCTGTAGAAGGGTATAGTCAAGTGTGTGTGTGTGTGTGTGTGTGTGTGTGTGTGTGTGTGTGTGTGTGTGTGTGTGTGTGTGTGTTGTGTGTGTGTGGTGTGTGTGTGAATGCCTGCATCCACACACACACATACACACACACACACCACACACACACACACACACACACACACACACACACACACACACACACACACACACACACACACGCACACAGAGTCACACAGACAGACAGACAGAGCGCCTGTGGCTCAGGGCGACCTGTATCTTTCCGACAAAGCCAGACGCTTGTGCTCCTCACAAAATGGATCCCAGCACGACGTTTGACACAGTTAGCAATAGAAAGCATAGAAACGTAAATTGCCGTCTACCCAAAGAGCCATTCAGAAGGCAACACTCGCCTTCACGGGAATTTCAGACGCGACAAGGGTGTGGGAGAGAGAGAGAGAGAGAGAGAGAGAGAGAGAGAGAGAGAGAGAGAGAGAGAGAGAGAGAGAGGCGGGTTCACTCTGCAAGCAGCTCATCGTCACTGTGCCCTCCTACAAGGTGGTGGTGCCTGTAATTGGACGTCGTGCCGGGTCTTTGGTTCGAGCCTTTTGACACCGTGATTAGACCATACATGCAGGGGCCAGCGCTACACAGAAAAGAGGCGACAACTGCACATAGAGGGCGCTGGAGAGAAAACAGGAGGGATTAGGGCTGGCGAGGGAGGGAGGCAGAAGGCTGGCTTCAGTCTCACGCAGCGTCCATTGACAAGCCTGTGGGGCAATATCATGTCGAATTTTTTTTTTTAAATATTTTTTTTTAAATTTGAAAACAATAATAAAACTACGGAAAACGAAAATTCTCCATTTCGACAGAGGGCAGACCAGGTTAATGTCGGTGACGAAGACCTGGTTGATAGGAAAAGTAAAACAAAAGAAGCGTTCCAAAGAAAGAAAGAATTGCAGATCGTTGGCAGTATTCTCTTTGAAGAAGGGCCACCGACAACGATAACGACAACAACAACAATAACAACAATAACAACAACAACAGCAACGTGCACAAACCGAATGAAATATACAGTGTACTTGATTCTTCGAACTATACAGACGTAGGAATTATTCCAAACAAAACAGACGTTGTAACGCGGGGGGAATTAGACGAACCACCTAAGAGTAACCCCCCCCCCCCTCCCCACCCCACCCCGAACTTTTGCCATAAACCGATCAACAAACTGCCTAACCCAAGCATGGGTATCACTCCGCATGAGGACGCTCGCTCACGCTGGCTCAGCGACCAAGCAATTACTGTCGTCAGTAAGGGGCCCACGTGGTGTCCTGCGTGTGTTGGATCAAGGCAGACAACTCCGGACGCCACCGAGATGACTCCGCAGCAGCGCAGTGTCTTCTCTGGTGAGCTGTCTGGGGACCACCTGATCTTCGTTGCTCCAAGTGGAGTTTTGATCTCAGCGCTGCCAGAGGGCGGTGTGGTTTGCGTACGGAGAAACCGGTGTAACGTTCCGTAAATCAATCCACGCCCAGAATTACTCATCGGCGGTTGTGAAAGGGTACGTGCCTGAAGTCATCGCCGTTACCCCCTGCCCGCGTTCTCGTGGTGGAGGGGGTAGGGTAGAAGAGTAAGTCCAGACCGATCTTTCCCTTTGTTACCGAAATCACCCTCCTCCCTTCGAAATTCTCAAAGTGTGCCAAACGACAAAACACATCAATCAAAGCACATTGAACCTGAATTGGAGGAAGGGGGGGGGGGGGGGGGGAGAGTTTCTGTGTTGATTCTGTACCTCGGCCCAAACTTCCCTCACCTTGTCCCCAAACCACTCCCCAAAAAGTCATTTGGGGCATGGTCAGAAACACCCCATGCAGCAAATGGACAGTACTGATTTCCACTTAGCGGTCATGTATGACAGGTAGGTTTGAGCAGGTGTCTCTATGGGGGAAAGGGGGAGGGGGATCGTAGACCATGCCCCTAATCACTAACTGGGAAGGGTTTTTGGAACAGGGTGGGGGATAGTTGTGGCTCTCGTCCAGAATTCTCCCTTCTACTCAAGATCAGGTGCAATGTGCTTGGGAGTCGTAACGGAACTTACCAAGAATATGCAACGTTGAAGTAATGCTACACAGAAAGCTTCATGAAAGATGATATCTTAATTAATGAGAAAAGGGGGCGGGGCGAAGACGAAACAGAAGAGAAAAGTAAATAAAACCAAGCTGAAAATTACTTTGGAAAGAACATTAGCTAAAATACATATTGAATATTTGTTAACGACTCATTTCATGATACTCTGGTACAGTAATTCTTGGTCTACTCTGAGAGAAAGGAAACGCCAATATGGATGCTGTATTTGGATTCATGGAGACTTTTCTTGAAGAGGAAGAAAAGAACTGACAAGATATTTTCTTTTTTTACTCAGTTGACGAAAGTGAGCATATAATATCCACACAATCATGAATGTCTCATTACAAATATGCAGAGGGACAAAATTCTCTCTCTCTCTCTCTCTCCTCTCTCTCTCTCTCTCTCTCTCTCTCCTGCCCCATACGCACGCGCGCGCGCGCGCGCGCGCCCCCGCCACACAACACACACACACACACACACACACACACACACGTTGCTCATGAGCATGTGTATGCTTGCAAACCACACTTAAACCCATTCTCCCTGAGAGAGAGAGAGAGAGAGAGAGAGAGAGAGAGAGAGAGAGAGAGAGAGAGAGAGAGAGAGAGAGAGATTCATCCCCCAAATAGTGAAAAGCATAGTTGGGAGAAAAATAGTACTGCTTTCATATCACTAGAATAATCCTGCGTTCTTCACCCACAATTCAATGAAGAAGTTTAGCACACCCAAGGCACGGACTTTCATCTGATCGTGTTAGGCCCATCATTTATCAAGCGTGACTGCAGCAGGTCGTTTGAGGGGAAGCCATTCATTCTCTCGCTCTGTCGCGTCGGCGGCAGGCTTGGACTACCATACTGGTGGACGAGACCCGGAGAAAATATAATGGGGACTGAGTCATGTAGGAAAACAGGCTGACCATAAACCACCTCCATGTCTTTGTTATGCTGCACCCAAGTTTAGTTTGCAGAGCAGATCTGTTTTCACCTGTGTGTGTGTGTGTGTGTGTGTGTGTGTGTGTGTGTGTGTGTGTGTGTGTGTGTGTGTGTAAAATCGGTGTTTGAATTTTCTGCCCGATGCTGCAGCCTGGTTGACACTGTGATATATTGTGAAAGGAAATGCAGATTGACACCCTGTGTTATCATTTCAGATTTCTTGTCATATCCACCAAACGGAGTTTACATGTATTTGTTACTGTTCGTTCTCATGTTTGCTTGGACTGTACTCAAGTTCAAAAAGGTTGTGCCAGTCTGCAGTAAACGTTGAATTGCGTTATGTGCGTACTTTGATGCACACTCGAAAATAGTTCCAGATTGTGTTTTTGACTTCCTACAGTATTTTCTTTCTTTCTTTTTAAATTAAAACTCACTTTCGATAACACTTTCTTGCACTTTTTGCGCTGGACAAAAAAAAAAAAAAAAAAAAAAAAAAAAGGGTGGGGGGTTAGGTCCCAATTCTACCTTACAATTTTCCCCCTTTCCTTTCCCCTACCATCCCCGCCCCGTTGAAAATGGTCAAAATGGTTCCAGTATTTACCCTGATAATTCTTTTTAGAGAGTTTTCTTTTTATTCCTCTGCGGCACCGGTGTGACGGTGAAGTTACAGCCTGTCATCCATCCACTTCAGGGGCGGATTGGGGAGGGTCCAGGGTTCCGGAACCCCTGTACCCCTCGCGCCCCTCCCCTTCCACCCCCCCCCCCAAAAAAAAAAAAAAAAAAAAAGGATACTCCGGTATACATTCTGACTACAGTAGTAGGCGTAGTAGGCACTCCCCGCCCCCCTCCACCCCCGCCATCATATTAGCAAAATCTGTATCTTGTCCTCCCCCCCAACCCCCCCCCCCCCCAATTTTTTTTTTTTTTTTGCAACCAACCAAGCAAACAAACAAAAAATGCACCTTGTCCGATTCCCCTCACCCCTGCATTTACCAAATCTGCACCTCGTTTTTTTTTTTTTTTTTTTATTTTTTTTTGTGTGTTGTGTGTGTGTGTGTGTGTGTGTGTGTAACTTGTGATTAGTTTTACTTCCGTTACACTTTGAACCCAAAATATTTGCCGTAGCTTTTACTCTGACTTTACCACCTCCCACCCACCTTCACAGATCCACCTCCCCCCTTCCCTCCGCTTTCCCATCTCCGTTGACCTGACCTCACTTCCACTAATCCTCCTCCCCCCTCTCCCTCCCCTCCCCCCCCCCTGACCCCCCCCCCACCCCCCCCCCCCCCCCCCCCCCTATCACACCTTTCTTTTAAAAACAAGTTCCTCTGGATAAAGAGATTCTTCTTGCTGGCAAGGAGCGTTCTGTGTCGAGTCATTACGCAGGTTTTGAAATTTAATTTTGACTTTGAGGACAATAACGAGCTCCGGCAGAGTGCTTTCCATTGTCTCTTGGTGCGTCTCTTTCTTCCAGCTTCCAGCTGGACTGACTGGTTTCTAATCCCTCGACAGTTGGCCTCGACAACTATGAGAGCAATCTTTGGTGATCTGTGGGAAACGTTTTTTTTTTAAAATCACTTTTTGGGTAGGATTGCATTAGAGCTTTGTGTGTGTGTGTGTGTGTGTGTGTGTGGTGTGTGTGTGTGTGTGTGTAGTGTGTGTGTGTGTGTGTGTGTGTGTGTGTGTGTGTGTGTGTGTGTGTGTGTGTGTGTGTGTGTGTGTGTGTGTGTGTGTGTGTGTGTGTGTGTGTGGTGTGTGTATGTTCTAGATTTGTCAGTCAACAAGTCGGTCAATTTACCTTATTCAGCTCCATGAGAGAGAGAGAGAGAGAGAGAGAGAGAGAGAGAGAGAGAGAGAGAGAGAGGGGGGGGGGGAGGAGGCGTATGTGTAGAAATGGGTCCTTTGTTTGTTGTTGTTGTAGGTTGGTTGGTTGGTGGGTTTGTCAATTGGTTTTCTTTCTTTTTTTTTTTTTTTTTTTTGGTCATCGTCCAAATTGCATTTGAAAAATAAACTCTTCCGCGCCCACCTCCACGACACCATTCCTTAACAGAAAAAAAAAACAAACATCAAAACAAAACAAACACCCTGGCTACCACCACCCAAAACTGATCTGACTCTTCCATCATTTTCAGCCCCACCTTCTCACAAAGGATTGACAGCGGCCATTCACAGTTCGCGGGTCTCTTTCTCTCTCTCTTCTCTCTCTCTCTCCTCTCTCTCTCTCTCTCTCTCTCTCTCTCTCCAGGGCACACAATTCACTGTCAGGACCAATGAAGAGGCGTTGTACCGAAACAGGAATGATCTCTTGATCGTCTTGTGCCCATCCTTTCTTGATCAAGCCTGACGGCACCCGATATTAACTGTGAACTCTGTCTGATCTGCCTGCCTGTGTTGCCCGAACTATGTAAGGTATGGAGAGGCGGCGGCAGGGGTCGCTGTGGGAGTGGAGTGAGGGGGAGGGGGATAAGAAAAAAAAAAAAAAAGGTGGAAAAGGGAAATAACTAAACGTAGGTCAAGATGTAGAACTGGTGTTCAGAAGGTTGACGGTTCGTTTTCCGAGAGTTGTATAGTTTGAAGTTTTCTTTTCTTGTTTCAGGATGAGGTGACTGTAGGCTGAAACCAAAACAAATTTGAAAGAAACGTTATTGTTATTCCGCCGTACAAAAGGGGCAAACAAATTACAAGACAAAACACCACGCGTTTCGGCCTCTTTAGTCTTCTTCAGGGAAGAAAAAATAGCATTCAGGACAATGTCCTTAATGTTGTTCATCTTGCCTGAAGAAGACCAAAGAGGTCGAAACGCGTCGTGTTTTGTCTTGTCATTTGTTTGTCCCTTTTGTCCACCGCAGTGGTAATAGTGTTCCTTTCAAATTTCTTTTCTACATTTAAACTTTCG
>CM065717.1:74264909-74272409 GCA_033310375.1 Conus canariensis | reverse complement strand
TTTTGCTGAATATGAGTGCTGCACACTCTCAATGATTTCATCTGTCGTTTGTGTATCGCTTTGCTATTCGGATAAACTTAACGCACATAAAGAGGTATCTTTATGTAATAGTGAAGATAACGTAAGGATGATTTTGGGAATCGCAGCTCCCGAAAGAAAAAGAAGGCTGGTTACGTCTTTTGAGCAGTCTGTATATGATTCTTGTCCGATGATTTACGGGATGAGAATGATGTTAAAATCGAACATAATGTTTTATTAGCAGCTATGAGCTCTGTGTGTGTGTGTGTGTGTGTGTGTGTGTGTGTGTGTGTGTGTGTGTGTGTGTGTGTGTGCGTGCGTGCGTGTGTGTGTGTGTGTGTGTGTGTGTGTGTGTGTGTGTGTGTGTGTGTGTGTGTGCTGTTGTGTTTGAGTGCATGCGTGCTTGCCTGCGTGCGTGTGCGTGTATGGTGTGTGTGTGTGTGTGTGTGTGTGTGTGTGTGTGTGTGTGTGTGTGCGTGTGTGTGTATGCGTATGTGCGTGTGTGTGTGTGTATGTGTGTGTGTGTGTGTGTGTGTGTGTGTGTGTGTGTGTGTGTGTGTGTCGTGTGTGTGTGTGTTGCCTGCGAGCGTGTGCTTGTGCATGTATGACCCGCGAGTGTTACCGCGTGCGCTCATGCTTAACCGCGTCTTTAATAAAACGGGAGAAAAAAAAACGCTAAGACAGTGTAAGAATGTTTCTCGCCTCAGTGTCCTCTCTGCAGACAGTCTATCCAAGCTTTCTGATGTCATTCACCTCGCAGCCTCAGCATGTGTTCAGCTGACTAAACCTCCCTGTTGGTAGATCAGGTCACCAACTCCTACCTCATGCAGCTGTTCCATTGAAGACAGACATGCCCAGGGAACGTGAATGGCAGACTGAGTAACAACAGTTCACTGTGCAACGGTCAACCCACGGAAACGCTCATTGTTGCACAAAACAGAACTTGACAGATTACTAGGCTTCCATTCCCTTGGTGCGATTCATTGAACACTTTCAAAACACTCACAGCGAGGCATTCGAATCGCCGAGCTAATTCTGTTCTTCAACGGATTTGCCTTTTCTTCGTCTTTAAGATCTTTGATTTGTGCTTCAGCATATTGGTTTCTGGCGCTGATGATGATGGTAACATGTGACATTTTGAATTGCGCTAACTTACATGCCAACGCAGCCAGGAAGTGACGAATGCCTTCGGTATGCACAATCGCAGGATACCTACCGAAAGATACTTCTCCTGTCCTCTGTTGATCTATGGCCGATTCGAGACCTCAGTGGTCTGTTATGCTTGCACATGGAGAGAGTGAAGTTTGTTGTTGTTGTTGCTGTTGTTTTCTTCCCCCCCCCCCCCCCCTTTTTTTTGTGTGGTTTCGACCTCCATGCCACTTCCGTGATATTATCCCCACGTCGGGGGCCGGAATAGCTCGGTTGGTAGAGCGCCAGACTCGTAATCTTGGGGTTGCGGGTTCGAATCTCCGCCGGGCCGTTTCGGTACAGGGGGATTTTTCTCTCGGAGTTAACATTGGTTCTGACTCCATTTCCCATACAGTCCTTCGAATGAGACTGTAAACCGAGGTTCCGTGTATGAACGCACGCATAACATTTTGCACACACGTAAAATCCCATCACCAGCTTTCGGAAGAGAAGGCCAGTTTGGCCGTTGGTATGGATGACACGTTACACATAGCATGCACCTTCCCCGAAGTTGGAGTATGGCTGCCTTAATGGCGGGATAATAAACAGTCATGCACACAAAACTCTACTCCCTATACAGGGGGTGTCCGTAGGAGTATCAGCCTGCGTACGCAGAAGAAGAAGAAGTAGAAGAAGAAGAAGATACTCACGTCGCTCAGCTCCCCGTCCACAGTCACTCCCTGGCTTGTCTAGACGGAGCCGCGTCTCCGGAAACTCACAGGGAGCTGTCTGTGTCAAGTTGTCATGAGGCAACCAACCTGAGGAGACACTGCGCTGCTGTCCAGTCGCTTTAGCAGCGTTCAGCGGTGCCTGTTCTGATCTAGTATATGCAGGAGACCTTCTGGTATGCCTCCTACTGGACATAAAATTGCTTAATCGCGGAGCCAGCGCGAGAGAGCGTCTCTCTCCGGAGGACGCCACAACGTTCGTCTCATGACAATCCCCATGAACTTGGCTGATACCGGCGACTTCAACAGGAACTCACCAAAGGCACAGACTGGGGAGGATGTCAAAACTGAGGTCACCATGACAGTAGGGCATGAAGGGCAACAGAATCTTTTTTGATGCTGAACGATGAGGAAGATAATGAAAGAAGGTGATGCTATGTAGGTCCATTCTGGTCTGAGACCGCGTGAACAGTCAGTATTTCATGCTTACTTTCGTAATATATTCCGGCGGCAACCAGGCCCGAGAGATACAGATACTTGCAGTGTTGATTAGGAAATTTGAGCAACACTGTCAGAAAGTAGCCGGTAAGTAGATGAAACACCGCTCTGTGTACAGCCTTCCTAAGCGGGTCCATAGCAAACTGAACTCTGGGTAGAAGCCGGTTGGGACAAAAAAAAAAAACACACACACACACACACAACAAAAAACAAAAACAAAAACAAACAAACAACAACAACAACAACAAAAACAAAGGAAAATGGCTGTGATGGGAATCGAACCCCCACCTTCCAGCATGGAATCCGCGACACTAATCACTGTGTCATGGCGGTTGATCGGAGAAGCAGAATGTAATGAGTTCCAAGATATTTGGGCAGGGGGGTGGGGAGGAAGCTGCACGCGCGCGCGCGCGTGTGTGGTGCGATTATAGGTATGCACACCTGTGTATGTCAGTGATTATGTATGTGTGTGTATGCGTATTTGTACGCATGCGTGTATGTGGGTGGGGAGAGAGAGAGAGAGAGAGAGAGAGAGAGAGAGAGAGAGAGAGAGAGAGAGAGAGAGAGAGAGTTGGGGAGGAGTGAGGGGGAAGGGAGGGGTAGTGGTGAGAGCAGGCATCACAGCAGACATGAACAACAATCATCGAATGAAGCTTCAGGTGTCGACTTCGACAAGCCATGTTGTTTTGAACCCGTCTCCCTCTCCCTCTCACGCTCCGTTGCGGGTCCCGAGTTAAACCAACAACATACCGTGCAGCCCACCTCACCCCTTTTCCCCCGTTCCCCAACTTCCCTCGCATCTCCCCTCACCATCTCCCATCCTGTCCCCCCCATCCTCAGCTCAGGCGGGGCCCGAAAAAAACGGACAAAACCAAGCGCTGTAATAACCCTGGTCGGCAAACCGAGGCGCTGGGCGCTTCAGAAACACTGCCATCCACTTGGGCACAAAACCCGCGAGCAGGAAAGCCATGACACGCCCGAGGGGAGCTGAAAGGCGCGCCGCGGCAGGCCTCTGTACAGACACATCAAGGCTATCTATACAGCGCCACCCCGGGTGGGCCCCTCCATCCATCAGCGTCAGCCGTTGAGGCGGTGACAGCTAGCGACAGGGGGGCCCTTCCTGCTCAAACTTTTTTTTTTAACTCCCCCCTCAACAGAAGCACAGACCTCTTCTTCTTCTACCTGCTTAGTTTTCCCCCAACCCCGAGGAGAAATATTTAAAAGAAAGAGGAGGAAGAAAAAGAAACAACACCGCCAATTTTTTTTTTTTTTCTTTTTGTGCGTGTGGAAAACATGGATGGGATGGCCGAGAATTAACCTCTTCAAAAGTAGCGCTACACGGGGAAGTGTAGGGGAGGAGGAGAAGGTGCCACAGTTTGGGGTGGGGGGGGGGGGGGAATGTCTAACACCACTTCATGGGTCATTTTAACACATCCCGACATGATTCCTCAGATTAATGGTTGAGGTTTCAGAAATTTCTTTGGGTCGACACTGGTGACTGCCTGGATCAGTTGATGTCTTCAGAGTAACCCACATGGTTATTTTGATATGTCTGCTGGTTATTCCTAAGATATTCTGATGAAGTATCGGAATTATGATGAGTGTACATTTAAGTGATGTCTGATCATTCTCCAATTGTCTGGCCATGTCATAGGCTTCTGTCAGACGGCAGTCATGGACCAGCATGTCCTGTCGGAACAAGAGTGCAGCACAGAGTTGTTTCCCATGCTTCCCAAAATAGATTCTGAAGCCATTTTGCGCGTGTTCTCAATGTACGATGAGTAAGCTAATGAACGGTAGTGCTAGGCATGTTATTCGTTTGAAATTATACTTGCAGACCAAGATTGGTCACGCCCCCTCTGAAATCTGATCACGGTTACTTCAGCTTTCATGGCAACTTAAAAACAATAACAACAACAGCAGCGACAACAACAACAACAACAAGAACGCCGCAGTGAGTTAACGCCCAACCTCTCTCACACGTTTAAACTGCAAGCCTCAAGAGCACGTACTGGGCACCTCAGTACCTGCAACATCCTTGCAGACGCTCAGCATGGCTTCGGTTCCAGCTCAAAGAAGGCGTGGGACATAACCTGTTGACACAGCACAGGAGCTGGCTGGCAGTGTGGTCAGGGGGGAAAGCAAACGGACTTCGTGATTGTGGACTTTTCAAAGGCCTTCGATCGTGTTCCTCACAATCGTCTCTTCAAGAAACAGGACAGCTATTGCATTGGAGGACCAGTGCAAAGGGAGATCGAAGCTTTGCAACATTAATTTTTATCATGGTCGGTCAATGATCGTAGTATATTATAGCACCTGTAATGGGACTGAAAAGGTTGCAAAGGATGCTTTGTTTAGCACTGACTCAATAGAATGACCGCAACATTAATGTAGATGCTGTCAGTTTTACGGAGTAGAGGACACAGAAATGCGATAGGCAAAACTCGGTTTATCGGGATTATGAGACGGACTGTCAATCACTGAGCTGGGGTGCCCCTATGACCGTAGTTTAGGCATGTTGTCCGGTAGTGAAGTGTTGGATATCTTCTGACTTTTTTTTTTTTTGCTCAGGCGTTGGTCTCGGGTCTTAATTATCCGTCTTCGAATAAAGGAATGAACGAATGATTGAATGAACGAAGGAACGAACGACTGAATGAATATGTAAGGTGATGCAGAACTTTGTAGAAGTGTCAGGTCACTTAAGCACCACAATTATCCCTTCTCAGCTTGCCAGCTGTAACTAAAAAGAAAGGAAGACTGCGAGCAAGACAAGGTCTGATCGCCTGCTGATCTCCAAAGGCCGTCAGAGAGAGGTCCCCGATCACACGAGATCATATCAAGGCCGTTGTAAAACATGCCAGCTTTCAGTTCACAAACCAAGTTTGTCCAGTTGTGCGTCAGTTGATAAACTTCGATCTGTTCTTGATAACGCGAACTCCTTGGTCACGAACCAGAATCGTTGACAAAATCAAGAGCCGACAAGCCTGTGTTTGATCACTCAAAACGCGAACCGAATTATTTACTTGTTTGTTTTAAAGTGAGATGACTGCAAGCGAAAATTGAAACACGTTTTTATGAGAAATTAGAATTAATCCGCCACACAACTGTGACAAACAAATAACAAGACAAAACACGACGCGTTTTGATCCCTTTGGTCTTCTTCAGGCCAGATGTTGTCTTGTCTGAAGAAGACCAAATAGGTCGAAACGCCTTGCTATCTCGCCTGAAGAAGACTAAAGAGGTCAAAACGCGTCGTGTTTTGTTTTCTAATTTGTTTGTGATTGTTGTGTGGCAGATTAATTGTAATTCCTCTTTAAAAATTTATCTGTTTCGTGTTAACAAAACTCAACCATTCAATAAGCTTCTCATGGCAAAGAACAAATCGTGATCAGCCAGATTGTACACAGCTTGCGAAAATAATTACTGACCTGAGTTTTCATTCGCGATTGGGTTTTTCTTTGGTACAGCTGCACAGTTGGCAGCACCGTGGAAATACATAAATAAATGAAGAATACGGACAAAGAGACAGCTAAAATCGATTCCACGGCACCAGACCTCCGCAGTACTCTCGTAAAAGAAGTAACGATCTAGGTGACATACTCATTCTGCAACCTTTCACGCAGTCGATTTGAGTATGCAATGGCGCATAAGGAAACAGTTTATCCATTAATATTTAAGTAAGCACCGTCTAGTTTATGTCAGCAGGGTGGACGACGAGTTTCTCTGAACATCCTTTTCGGTCTCGGTCAAATACTGTGGCTTGCACTGAGCGGGCTTTTTTCTTACTCGGGTAACATAGTGTATCTCCCTGAATTGCCTTGAAGAGTTCTCTGAATTAAAACAACGATCTGCAGTTTGTCACAAAGACCAAGAGCTGAGTGGATGAGATTGTAAGTCGTCTGAGTTTAATACAGGAACAAGAAATATTTGTCAAAGGTCCATGAACTCCTTTCTCCGCGAGATTAACACTACTTTCGGTTAAGAACAGTCTTTCTAGCACCTACCCTCGGGTTTCTTCTTTTGGCTTTACTCATCTATCTCTATTATCAAAAACCACACGTAGATGAAACAGCAGAGACGCACATTTTGATATGGAGGCTTTAAAAGAAGAAAAAAAAACAACTACAAGAAAAGGAGAAAGAAAGAAAGAAAGAGTGAGGTAAACCTCAGAGTGAGAGACAGGGTTAATCTGTCTAAGTCAACTGAAGTGTTTTTGAAGGCAGAGAGAAGGAGAGGCGCAGATAACAGCACAATGACAGTGACTATTTCCACCACATGCAGGAAGTGGGGTGGATACAATTAGTATCCGAGGAGATGACACAAATAAAATTCGCAGCTGTACAGCTTGGTTGTCAGAGCATCGAACTCGTCGAGTTTAGGAAGTTGTAAGCTCAAATCCCGTGTGTCCAACACAAAACCTGGCGTTGTCGTTGCTCATCTTAACATACTGTCGTTCTGGAGGTATCAGTGCAGTGTCAGATCCCCCCCCCCCCCTTCCCCAACTCTCCAGGGACAGTGGACAATACATCCCCATGTAACCCAACAGAAATTAAAAAAGAAAAAAAAAAAAGAAGAGGGCGAGTGCTCCACCACTCCCACGGATACAAGACCCAACGAGGGCTGTCAATACACAAGACCCAAACCACGCAGCCGACTCCAAAACCCATTACACACCAGTGACCCATGATGATATGATGATGACATAATAGGACTGGAATGCTAGTCGTAGACTAGCGTCTTTACCTATGACAGAAAAATGTCAATGAAAACAATCACAATCGGCAAATCCTTCTTGAACGTGACTTCGCACCGGCGTATTTCGGCAGTGCACCACAAAATGGATAATGATAATGAAGATGATGATAACGATAAATCAGTTAGTTAATCCATTTCATTATCGTTATATTTTTTGGTGGTAGTAGTAGTAATCGCATCATCATCATCATCATCATTGCAATCATCATGTTGATGTAATTAGCATTCTACACATTACGCCAGGAAGAAATGAAAAACGAAAACAACATCAATGATAACATAATGACGCAAGGATCATTATTGTTCGATGGTTTATTTCCTTTACCTTTGATATATTAATTCATTCATCTACCTGTTTATTTGTTCGTTTATT
>CM065717.1:74259909-74262409 GCA_033310375.1 Conus canariensis | reverse complement strand
TCTTCCTGTCGTCGGGTATATAATTATCGGGAAGCGCGACAATAACAAGATTGGTTTAATTTAACCCGAGACGTAAATATGCGAGCGCGACACTTGACACTTTTTTTTTTTTTCAAACCACACTATTTTTTTTTCTTTTGGCCTCACCTCTCAAACATGACATTTTTCATTTAACCAACTTGATGTTGATAGTGCCACAAAAGCGGATGTTGAAATTGCATTTGCATGCTTCTTTCTTGGCCGTTTGTTCCACTCACTCTTTGCTCTTCATCCCCCGTGGCGCGCACTCACTCCATGGAATCAATTGGGAAAAATGTCTTTTCTTTCATTTTCAAGTTGATTTCCTTCTGTCAAAGCTTTCTCCTTTCTTTTCTTTTCTTTTATTGTTCGGAAAAGAAGCGTTATAGATGATGAAAAAAAAAAATCAAACTTGCGCGTGCGTGCGTGCGCGCGTGCGTGCGTGCGCGCGCGCGTGCGTGCGTGCGTGCGTGCGTGCGTGCGTGTGTGTGTGTGTGTGTGTGTGTGTGTGTGTGTGTGTGTGTGTGTGTGTGTGTGTTGTGTGTGTGTGTGTTGTGTGTGTGTGTGTGTCTGTGTGTGTGTTGTGTGTGGGTTGTGTGTGCTGTGTGGTGGTTGTGTGTGTGTGTGTGTGTGTGTGTGTGTGTGTGTGTGTGTGTGTGTGTGTGTGTGTGTGTGATCTGTTTAAAAACATAAGTATTAAAGACGATCGACAAAAATCATTGTCGTGCGTGCGTGCAAGCATGCGTGCGTGCTTGATTGCGTACATATGTGCACATGCGTGCATGCGCAAATTACCGTGTTGAGTGCGTGCACGCGATCTACCGGCATTTGGTTCCAAGCGCCAGTGAAAGCTTAACAAGTTGAAACACATGCAAGGATAAGTCGGCTAATCTCCAAAACCATCTCACAGTTGATCAATGTTCCATCGGCCAGATAACTCACGGAAGAACATGTGTTATCCTGAAACCAAGGCTAGTGCAAGAAACCGAACCATCGAGTTTGTAAAGCCAGCGCTCAAATGTGTGCCAGACAGCAATAGACAGATAAGCAGACGAGGGACTGTGGAGGGGGAGGGGAAGAAAGGAGGAGGGAGGGTCGACGTGAGAAAAACTCAAAACTCGGAACATTTCTGAATATAGTTCAATAGGTCCTTTCATGGCGGAGAGCTCAAACTTTTTCCAACATCTAATACTAAATTCAATGGACATGTTGGAGACACAATAAAATATACATCGACGTGTACAGTCATGGAAGTAAACTAGCGGCATCAAATGCTTCGTGATAGTCAATACGTGCACACTGGATTCTACGAGATTGTTTTGTCAAAGTAGGAGAAATTCTGCTGAGCAGACTATATCTCCCTGCGTGGGGCTTGAAAATAATTATAGTAGCGAGTTTATCACCCAAATTTCACCAACATTTTGAACATGAGTTAAAGAGGAACGGCATTTGAACACACACACGAACACACACACACACACACACACACACACACACACACACACGCACGCTACGCACACACACATGCACTCATACATGCGCGTGCACGCGCACGCGCGCACGCGCACACACACACACACACACACACACACACACACACACACACACACCACACAGAGGAAAAGAGGGGGGGTAGGGTGTGGGGGGGGGGGGGGGGTAAAGAGGGGGTCGAACGCGCGAGCGCGCGCGCGTGCGTGTGAACAGTAAATGCACTTTCATTATTGAAACAGTGGTCTTTTTGTCTGGCGGTCTGTTGGCGCTGTCAGAGGCCCACACAGCCAGCCAGGTGAGGCTTGTGAAGTGGTGTGCAGTTTTCATGACTTCATCCCAGCTGCTGGGGCGACTGCTGCCATCGGCGGCGCTTTCATGCTGCTCGTGCTGAAGTTCCAACCTGCAGGGAACCGCCCCCCCCACCCCCCGCCACCCCCACCCCCACAATGCTCACCGGGGGAAGACATGCAGGGTGGGTGATGGTTGGTGTGTGGTGACAACAGGGTGTGTGTGCGTGTGTGTGTGTGTGTGTGTGTGTGTGTGTGTGTGTGTGTGTGTGTGTGTGTGTGTGTGTGTATGTGTGTGTGTGTGTGTGTGTGTGTGTGTGTGTGAGGAGAGAGAGAGAGAGAGAGAGAGAGAGAGAGAGAGAGAGAGAATGGGGCGAAGGTAAAAAGGCAGGACAGAGCATGAATGGGTCAACAAGAGGGGTGGGCTGGCGGCGGGGGGGGGGGGGGGGGGGAGGGGGAGGGGGGCTGTTGAGAGGTGGTGAATAGGAAGCGTAAAAGAGGACGGGGGGGGGGGGGGGGAGGGGGGGAGGGGGGGGGGGGGGGGGGGGAGGGCTAGAGCGGAACACCCATGCTTCTCCCAGAACTTCAAAGCGGCAGCTGTCCCATATTGGGAGACAGCACCAAGCAGGTTTATATTACCACCACGTTGCGTATCATTGTGCAGCACAACAAGGTTCTCGGTTTCCTGTCTCCTCCGAAGGTCT
>CM065717.1:74249909-74257409 GCA_033310375.1 Conus canariensis | reverse complement strand
AGGGGGGGGGGGGAGGGAAGTGAGGAGTGAGAACGTGCCACAAAAAAAATGCAACTTTTGCCAGGCACAGAGGGCTGGAGGGAGGAGCAGGGACAGGGAGGGGTAGGGGTGCCCACCAGGGGCACTGATGTCAGCCTAGGGGTGCCCACCACGGGCACTGATGTCAGCCTCACAGCGGCGTAGCACGGGACCGGACAAGGTGACTGACAGTCTGTAGTGGAATGTTGTTCCAAGCCTGATGGATCGCCTGAAGCAGTCGACTGGGCAGCTGTGGCTTCTCTCCAGCGGACGAGGCCGACCGCTTTCTCTCACAATGATCCCTGTAGTGTTCTGTCGGTTTTATATCAGGGGAAAGTGAGGACCAGGCCATTGTAGCCATGCCTTGTGCTTGTTGCAGGAGCTGCTTTGTAGCCCTGCGAACAAGGATGCGTGCATTGTCCCGCACAAGGATGGCCAAGGGGTGGTTGCTGAACAAAGGAAGAACGACGGCGGAATGAAGGACTCGACTGATATAGCGCTCTGCATTCACTCCGTGTCCTTTCCCTCCCCGAGCATGGCCAAAGGAGACCAGCTCAAAGCCTTCACTGATGTCACCCCACAGCATAACACCAGGTCCACCCCCGGGGATCTTCCTACCAGAACACAGTTGTCAGCATAGCGTTCGCAAGACCGTCTCCGGACTCCATCCCATCCACCCCCTGAATGCCCGTGCAGTAGCGTGACTCATCCATGAACAAAATATCACAAGGCGGCTTGTACAAACTGGAGGCAAGCGTGTCGGTGGTGCTGGGTGAGAAAGAGACGACGTGTTGGGTGTCGGCTGCTGACAAGTCCATGCCAGTGACTCTGCGACACACTGTGTCACCACCTACAAGTCTCTGGTCAGCAGGGCCAGACGAGAAGAAAAGGTGGGGGTGGTCGGCGGTGTTCTGGAAACACCCCCACCCCTATCCCTGGCTGGCAGCAATTTTTCTTCACGTTTTCCCCCCTTTCCGTACAGGGAAGGACCTCCAGATCCCCATTTGTATCCCTCCTTCCTCTAAAGTAAATGCCTGATCCAGCCCGGGTGAGCTCCAGTCGTGTTCCTGGATGGTTCTTCAGCCGACAGAACTCGGTGTCTATGGTGCTGTCGGTGAATTCTGGCTAGGTCAGCAGTCTTGCCTGTTGTCAGGAATCCATTCCAAAGTTGATGTATAAGGTTCGGGCGACGTTCTGGAGATTATCCTCAGCTTAAAATCGGCAGACCGCTCTCTCACAATCAGCCACTGATGGTCTTGGCATTGCTGCTTTCCCGGTTTCCAGAGAGAGAGATTGCAACGATCGTTGATTTGACTTTCCATGAGCCAGTGAACAGTACTTGCACTTCATTTCATAGATTGGATTCACTCCACGCATGAGCTGGGCGTGTAGTGCAGGTGCCACCAACAGGCAGAGGGACCCGCCAAGAGGCAGTTTCTTGGAGACTGACAAAAAGTGTTCACACTACATGGACAGTAATCAGTCACGCACTTGACACAATCAGAAAAAAAAAACATGTGGCGTTTATTTAGTGTTATTGAAACTTTACCTTTCTTTGCTCTGTGTGTGTGTGTGTGTGTGTGTGTGTGTGTGTGTGTGTTTTGCGATTCGGCATACATACATATATACATACATACAATTCTGTCTGTCTGTCTGTCTGTCTGTCTGTCTGTCTGTCTCTCTCTCTCTACATATATGTATATATATATATATATATATATATATATAATATATATATATATATATCCTCTTCAAAATGCACGTATGCCTGTGTGGCGAATATTCAAAATTTGGCTGTATCTAGAGTTGAACTGGTTTTCACCTGTCAGCGAAACGGAAAAAAAAGAAAGAAAAGGAAAAAAGGGCTGCGGGATGCAGCAGCAATTTGCTTGGTGGAGGCCTTTTTTTTGCGGGTGAGCTCTGTACTCACAGAATATAGGGACCCTTCCATAGAGGTTCTGTTGGGTTGTGTCCAGTCGCCATCACACACTGGCGTCTGCCAGGGAACAGTTATGTCCCTTGACGTCATAATAGAATGCCACGTGAGTGCCTGCACCCTGTATCAGCACCGTTCAGGCTTCCAAGGGGGTTGCAAGACTGCTCCCAGTTGGTTGGTTCGGAAGTTGAGGACAGTACTTCTGTGGGTCCCACTGGCACCTTGGGATGTATCTTTCTGTTGTCTGCCTTTTGACCGAGGGGGTGGGGGGGGGGGGGGAGGCCCACTGTCGGGGAAGGGAGACACACTGGCCACAGGGAAAAGTCCATTTAACATTAAGGAAAGACTGCAGCACAAGATCTTCTTGAGAGGGCAGGTAAAACAGTGTGGCAAAAGCTTGGCCGTGTCTGGAGTTGTACTGCTATCACCCGTCAGTGAAACAGCAATGAGTGGGACTGCGGTCTGCGCGCAGCAGTTTGCGTGATGATGGTTGCGTATTTTGCCGGTAAGCTCTTCAGTATTGAAATACCTGGTACGCCTAAGAGGTTGCTTCCCTGGGAGGTTGTATCGGACACGGCCACCACACAGTGACATCCGCCAGGGAGCGCTTAAGTCCCTTGACGTCTGAATGACATGCCACTACGTGCCTGCACCCTACATCATAACACAGCGCAGGCTTCCGAGGGTGGTGCAGGATGTTCTCCCGGCTGACCGGTTTGACAGTTGAAAACACGTCTCTCAAGATCACACTGGCACCCTTGAGTGCATCTTTTTCTTTTCAGTCACGCCACTTGACAGAAAAAAAGGGCCGGATTTTATGTACAACGGTGTTACTGACAAGTGTTCCTTTCTTAACTCTTTTGCGGTTCGGTGTGTATACTGGAAAGGGTGGAATAAACCTCGTCAAGACAGACATAGCATGCAATACTGAATTGGTCTATCTTGCACGAGTCGTAGTCTTTGTCTGGTGTCAATGGAAAGCTAGCTTTTTCGCGAACGAAAGCAAACATCCCGTTCCCCCTCCCCCCCCCCCCCCCCCTCCTCCCCCCCCCCCCCCCCACGTTGCTCCTCCCACGCGCCCGGCCAACGGTACAAAAGCAAACAAGGACTGTGTCTGAGACAAGAGGCAGTGTGGCCGAGGAACGATGGGCTGGCTGTCTTTGTCCCTGTGAAAACACCACTCCATTCAGCCCGTCACGTGTCGTCAGGGGGATTAGTTTATAGCAACGTTTACTTCCCATCTCCTTCTCTGTCTGTCTGTCTGTCTGTCTGTCTATCTCTCCCCCTCCCTCCCACCCCCTCTCTCTCTCTCTCTCTCTCTCTCTCTCTCTCTCTCTCTCTCTCTCTCTCTCTCACTCCCTCCCACCCCACTGTCTTTCACTCTCTGCTTTGTTCCATATTGATATTTCTCTCTCTTTCTCCCCCCCCCCCTCTCTCCCTCCCTCCCACCCCACTGTCTTTCTCTCTCTGCTTTGTTTCATATTAATATTTCTCTCTCTTTCTATCTGTGTGTGTGGTGTGTGTGTGTGTGTGTGTGGTGTGTGTGTGTGTGTGTGTGTGTGTGTGTGTGTGCTCACGCGCGCACAAGCGTGTTTGTGATTATTTAAATGCAAGTGTGTGTTTATTTGTGTTCACACAGGCATGCTACTGCGGAAAGAGAGAGACAGACAAAGGAATACTGAGAGAGAGAGAGAGAGAGAGAGAGAGAGAGAGAGAGAGAGAGAGAGAGAGAGAGAGAGAGAGAGGCGAGGGGAGGAAAAGAGAGAGAAGATTTCAACGATGATTTTGTTACATTGTTTTACTTAGTTTAAGATATCTTACTTTTTAATGCATCCCCCCCAAAAAAAAAAAAAATTAATTCTTTTTCTTTAACTTAAAATATTATTTCCATGTTTGATATTAGTATAACCTAAGCTTCATCGGATAGTAAACTGGTTTCAGTTGATAAGCTTGATTTTTTTTCTCTTTCTTTCTTTTTTCTTTTGTTTTCTTTTTCTTTTCTTTCTTTTTCTTTTGTTTTCTTTTTCTTTTCTTTCTTTTTCTTTTGTTTTCTTTTTCTTTTCTTTCTTTTTTTTGCGCGGGGAGGCGATGGGGACAGAAAGCAGTCCATATCAAGTCATCACAGAGCAATCTACTGAAGAACAGACTGCACTGCTACTGAATAACCTGGGTGGTGTTCATTGATGCCCGTTGTAATCCAACATAAGGTAACGCAGGACACCTACCAAGCCCCCTACTGACGGCAATAATTGCTAAGTCGTAGGAGCAAGCGCGTGTGGGCGTCATCCTTCGGAAGGCGCCATCACCTCGGTCCATCGACCGTCCTATGATACTGCCAACACACATGGCCACCTTCATATGAATTTTACCAACAGCGTGGGCGTGGAGAGGAAATTGAAACTGAGTCAGGATGAGAGCAGGAGCAGAAGGTGATTTAAAAAAAAATTCTGGTGATGATGCAGTGGAGCTCCATACTGGTTAGAGACTGCATGACAGGAATGTGCTCTACGATTCCCATCATATATATCCCGGCGTCGTCAACCAGGTCCGAGAGGTACAGACACCTGCGGGTGTTGGTCAGGAAATTTGAGAAACGCTCTCACAAACGCCTCCACCAGGTGGATAAAACTCGACTGTGGTCTAAGTCTTCTCTTTTGCACTCATAGCAAAGTCAACTCGCGGTAGGAGCCAGTCGAGGCAGAAAAATCTCACAAATAAGTGGCTGTCATGGGATTCGAACCAACGACTTTCCAGTCGACAATCTGCGACGCTAACCATTACGTCACTGCGGGTGGTGTCAGCATTTTCTTTTCCCCCTCCCCCCCCCCCCCCCCCCCCCTTTTTTTTTTTTGATCGATGAAGAGGGCGTAGGTGTGTAAATATCAAACCCCTTACTTCCGGCATATGGGGACCAACAAAGTCTGCGTTGTAAACAGAGCCACATGTATCATCATCTTATATATATATACATACATACATACATACGTATCTAATTATAAGCAAGGGGCGCTGTGAGGGGTGGTGGGTGATACAAGTGCAAAATTGGTTTAAAACAGACATTTTTATACGGCGAAGGAGAGAGAGAGAGGAAGGAGGAATGGGAAAAGAGTGAAGCGTGTAGGTCCTCAACCCTTCATTGACGGTATACGAGACCTATTAAATCCTGTCTCTTAACAAAACCATTTTGCTAGACCTGTTTAGCTGTTAAGCCAGCTTTGGGTTGACTCGGACGAGGCCCGTTAGTCGTCGACTCAGCTCATGTGGTGTAAAGATCGTCACAGAGATGTGCACAGGCCTTTAGATGACTGATCTTTTCAACACCACGTCAGAAAATCGCAATCCAACAGGCTGTCAAGGCAACTAGAGCATGGAGGAAAAAATGGAAGATGCCAGAACGTGCCATGAAAAATAAAATTGATCAATGATGTTGATCATACAAAAGATAATCGATATAAAGGTGTAAGGAAGGAAGTGCTTTGAATGAAATAAGCAGTCAATGATAATGTTGTTTATAGTGATAATGATAATACTATTGCCACTACATAATAATAATAATGATAATAATAATAGTAATACTAACAATAAAATAATAATAAATGATAATAATAATAATAATTATAATGATGATGATATTAATTATGATTAAAAACAATAATAATAACAATACAAAAAATAACAACATCAAGGGAAAATTGGAAGAATGTGCCATGAAGAAACGGGTAGTAAAGTTCTCAAGTGTTAATTGTTATAGCCCAGGAAACCTTTTCCAGGTCTTGGGTGGGGGGGATGGAAGAGAAAACGGCCAAATAATTTTCTTTCTAAACAAACATATGCACAACGAAAATAAACTGCGTAGTCTAGACGTATTTAAAAAAAAAAAAAAAGAAGAAAAAAAAGGCCTTTTCCGGATTGTAAAACTCACTCAGGTAAAAACTTCGAACTACGTACATGTCCGATCATAGGAAAAAAACAAAAAAGAAAAAGAAAAAGAAAAAAAAAAAAACGAAAGAAAGAAATCGAATGAAACAACGACAGCAATTCATGGCTTGGTCGCTGAACTATTGACGTCTTACGGCATATAATAATAGCCTAATTATGCCGTGCTGAGAGCACCAGTTATTTCCCTTCACTCCCCGAGGTTCTTTTTCTTGATTTTCGATTACCATTTGTCGGAGTTCCACCACCCCCCACCCCTTCCCCCTTTTTGGTGTGGTAATTGCACATCTAAAATATATATTTTCTGTTTTGAAAGCAACAGCTTATTAACACAAACCTGAACAAACACATTTAGCACCAATGCTGTTTGAGAAATTTGGAGTATTGTTGCATACCTACTGCTAAAAAAAAAAAAAAAAGTGTGAAGAACACAAAAACTGTTGAGAGTCTATCAGATCCTGGTGTAATAGAAAAAAATGATGAAAATCATTTAATTGCCGCCCCCTCTCCCCCTAAACAACAACAACAACAACAACAACAAACAAGCAACCCAAAGAAAAAAAAAACCATTGAAAAAGCAATATGAGCAAATGAAAACTTCACAAGGAACAGCTTATGTCCACTCTGGACAGTGTACAAACTCCCTTACCCACTCGCTAGATTGAAACAAAAAAAGCTGGCATGTCATGCATTGCTATCAGATTAAAAAAAAAAGTAAAAGAATTTCCAGAACAGAGATAGGAGAATGGTACGTACACAAGAGTAAAAAAGAAACAAAATAAAACAAAACAAAACACAAACTGTAGATGATCGTAAAGAAAGACCAAAATAAGATAGCAAAAAAAAGAGAAAAAAAAAGAAAAAAGAAAAAAAAAAAAAAAGAGAGAAAATCGAAGGAGAGTAAGAGAAAAGGGGAAGTTACTAGAAATTTTTCAGAAAGCTGGGAAGATTTTTTTTGTTTTGCTTTTGTTTTTGTTTTGAATTGAAAAGAGACTCAGGCCTTCCCTTGGGGATTTAGTGAATGATAATGATAATATTAATATTAATCATCATCATCGTCCTAATAATAACAACAATAATGATGATAATTACGTACAGTAAGATGAACGGACACAGGAGGAATGTGTCAAAAAGCATAAGTAGTCAATGAAAATATTGATGATAATAGAAACATTTCAAAAATGACAGGAAATAGGAAGAAAACGTCAACACAACGAACAGCCAAAACAATTCAGCAACAATCAACAGGAAGTGACTTTTTTCTCTTTTACCTTGATGCATAATAAGGTTCCAAAAAAGATGCAAGGGAGGTAAAAATGTGCGACCAGCCTGAGTGTTAATCTGTCAAAAAAAAGAGAGATCAATTTAAAAGAAGAAGAAGTGTGACCAGGTGCGTACAGAACAGCCCCAGCTCCCTGTGCCTCTCTAGATGGGTGTGTGTGTGTGCAGAACGTGCCAATAACACCCGCCCCGCAGCCTCCATAGCACATACCCCCCCACCCCCCAACGCACCCCCTCCCCCTTCCCCAATCCGCCCTCCTGCGGTAGGTTCCAGGTCAAAGACACGGGGGCCCAACCGCTAAGTCTTTGATCTGCCCCTAATCATTTCC
>CM065717.1:74239295-74249809 GCA_033310375.1 Conus canariensis | reverse complement strand
GCACTCAAAATTTTAGATATCAGTGAGTGCGAACTTTCAGGGTGACCCTCTTTCTTTATTTCTTTCTCTTTCTTTTTCTTTTTTCACCTTTTTGTTAATATCTCAACCCCCCCCCCTCTCTCTCTCTCTCTCTCTCTCTCTCTCTCTCTCTCAGAAAATTTTTAGGCGTTGAAATGCGAACACCCAATGACTTGGTCTGTGGGGAGAACAATATATATCCTATTTATTTAAATTCTGTATTAAGCTGTATTCGATACTGGTTAAAATTAACGAATATGAATTGTCATAGTTTACCACAGAAAGAATTAAATGATGTTATACGACCTAGGTACAAGAGATAAAAGAAAATGGGTTTCAAACATTCGTTGTAAATCATATCAGTTTGGATTTGCTTATGTTTTAATAAACCAAGGCGTCCAAAATGATTGATTTTTTTTTTTCTATGTGAATTTACAGACGGATTGGTTGCACGCAGGTGGCAGGAATGGGACTTTCGTGTCAAAAATAGCAATAGATTTACCATGTATTGGACATTTTATATCGGTATACGATGTCAAACTTTATCTGCGAATGGATATAGACAAACACATGAAATTCATTATGACCAAATTTAGACTGGGAATTTCAGACCTTGCACAGCACCGGTGTCGTTACAGCAAACATATTGGGATGGATTTGACTTGTCCACAATGCAAAAAGGAAAAGAAGACGAACTGCAGTTTGTTTTATGATGCTGTAAATAATCTAGTCTAAGAGCACAGTATATACCAACAAATATTTCTAGGGTTCCCCGTCAATTTCGTAAGTCTGCTTATGGCATCTCAGAATGAAATCAAAGTAAGAAATTTCTCGATTTACATTTTCAAGGCATTTCAGATTTGATCAGCTATGACTTCGTGAGAGAAAGTCCGTCGTTTTTTTTTTTTTAGTGTTCTGTTTAAAAAAAATTATTTTATTTATTTTTTTTTTGCGCATCAGATGTTTTATCTAAAAATATTTTTAGAGAAAGGCCCAGTGCTATACAATAAACACTCGTATACTCGCACTGACGGCAAATTGCAAAAAAAAAAAAAAAAAAAAAAAAAATAGAGAGAGAGAGAGAGAGAGAGAGAGAGAGAGAGAGACCCTGTGTGTGATCACGTGAAATAACGTATAACATATAAACAACGTGTTGGTAGTACAAATAGATATGATTGGATTTTTGTTTTGAATGCCCGACTTCAGAGTAAAAAAAAAATGTGGTTACTGTAGCATATCCAGTATATCAGCTGAAACTGTATTTTGATGGCGGACATACGTGTTGCCTACACTCCATAATACCCAGTGTTTGGCTGTTGTGTCGAGGTCTTTTAGTCAGATTTGGTTCCCACCGACGAAAAGCCAAAATTGTTCTTCTCCGTCTGCTTCTCCCACCCCATCACCCCCACCACTTCCTCTTCTCTCTCACCGCCCCCGGAAAATTGTGACACTTGCATTCAAAATGGTGTATTCGATGTGAGAAAATTACAAGTGGTATGTCGTCCATTTTATGGTCCAGCAAGACTACGACAACTCATTCGGCTTCTTCCAGTCTCTTTTAGTTTCGTAGCGTGTTGCCGATGCGTTCAGACAAAATGGCGACTACCCTCTCTCTCGAAGGAAATTCAAATGAGAACTCGTGGTGTTAGTATCGTCTGCTAGAGTATAGAAAACGCAAGTTTCGCTACGCAGATTCATTGACTTTTCACCGACGATTTTTTTCCCCGCAGTTCTTCACTTTTGATTTTTCTTCAATTGGTGGAAGGTGGTAGCCCTGCAAACACGCACCGGTTGTTTTTATAAATTCTGCGTGTAGCAATCTATATACCATGTTTCGCCGGTTCAGTCTCCAGTCGTTAAGATCGATCAGTGAAGTAGGATAAAAATTGCCCCATGAAAAGAGAGAAAGAGGCGAACGTAATAGGAGAGGCGATTTAGAAGACAGAAAGAACCAATCGATCAAACAGCCAATGAAGGAATAGATGAATCGTACGAAAAATCGACAAGAACAAAATAAAAAGTATATGACTGAAACCACCAAACAAGAAAGATTGCACAGACTGACTTCGTTACTCATTTGAGGCACACACAAAAAGAGACAAATGCAAATCATTCACAAAGAGAAAAAAAAAAGTAATTTTGTGACGTAGCAAGAAGCAGATAAACATATTACTAAAGACAAAAAACAACAATAGTGACACCCACACACAACTTTAAGCATGTAGAAGAAAAAATCTTTGTCAAGTTACTCACCATTTCTGGGTTCTCCAATCTAATTCGTTCTCGTAGATGCTCGGTTGATAAGCAGCGTGCATGCACACACACAAAAAGTCCTCTGTACTTGTACCCAGATCTTTCTTCTTTGCGAACACTTGCCAAATGACTTGCCAAATGACTTCTACAGCCGATTCTTATAGTCGCTGTCAAGTGAGTAGAAAACCACGCACAAGAAGTCCTCTGTACTTGTACCCAGATCTTTCTTCTTTGCGAACACTTGCCAAATGACTTGCCAAATGACTTCTACAGCCGATTCTTATAGTCGCTGTCAAGTGAGTAGAAAACCACGTGATAAACAAGAAGGGCAACAGAGAGCGTATGTGATAGAAGGGCAACAGAGAGCGTATGTGACAACACGTGACACTCTTAAGAAGCTCCGAGACAACGTAATACAGTCCATGAGGGTGGACACCTGTGTTTGCACAGGAGGGGAGGGGAGTAAGAAGGCGGAGGGAGGGCGGCGGTGAGTTAAGGGGGTGAGCAATGGGATGGACGGAGGGATGTGTATAGAGAGGAAGAAGGATGGATGGTAGGGGATGGATACCTTGGGAAAGCGGGAAGGGGATTGGGGAGTACCAAAATAAGAGCTGCATGGAGCAGACAAGTTTGTCCTCATCACCCGTGATGTACTCATTGTTCCTGACTCTTTTTTTGTTAATGACTCTTTTTTTTTTCTTTTTATCTGTCATTTGTTTATCTTTGAATTTCCTTTTTTTTAATCTCTCTTTTTCCCCCTTTGCTTTTTTTTTTTTTAATTTTATTTAACTATGGGAGGACGACCAGCACACACCATTTTTTTTGTAATCAAAATTCTTAACCCTGTATAACGACCTAATTTAGGGTCATTCCATCTTGAATCGATTGAAGGGACTAACATAATGAGCCAGCCAGCTTTTTCTCTGTCCATCAACCCTTTTCACTCTCTTCGCCCTCACGAGTGTCATCCACTGCCCTTTCCCACACAGTACCCTTTATCTGTATTTTCCTCCACGCTGTGCTGACTGTAGAATGATAAGCGATGCGGTCACTTAAAATGTTATCACATTTACAGCACGTCAGATAAAACAACTGATATTCTAACTCTTGACTTTTGTACTGCAGACTAGAAGCTTCCCATCCCACCCTCCACTCCCCACCCCCCACCCCCACCCCCTGTTATGCATACGAAAAATCTTCCGTCTCAACCCCCCACCCCTCCCCCTTCGGTGAGTGTCTCAACACCTTCTTCCTGTTAATGACACGTTTGCCTTGGAGGGAGGAGAGACAGGGGGACAGGTGCTACAATTGCATCACTGTTGTCCTCGGGTGTGCTCCTCCCTCCCTCCCTCCCATCCACCTACTCCCCCACCATCCCTCCCTCCCGTCTACCAACTCACCACCCCTCTTCTGTCCTTAGGCACAATGTCTTGAACACACTGACTGAGGAAAGAGGCGCACGCTTCACTGAACAGATTGGCCCATTGTCACGTCTCCAACGCTCGATAACAGCCGTGTTACGCACTGAGGACCGCTTGAGTCGAGACCCCAGGGCCAGCAGTACGCACTACCAGTAACCCAGCCGCCGAGAGGAGTGCTGAGGGCGAAGGGGGATGGAAGGGGAGAGGTTTGCCTGGGGGGAAAGGGAGGGCGCGCGGGGGGGGGGGGGGGGGGGGAGGACCTGGGAATAAGAGAATGAAGAAGATTCAGGGGAAGATCAATGATTTACGTTGTGTGTGTGTGTGTGTGTGTGTGAATGCGTGCGTGCGTGCGCGCGCGCGCGCGCGCGTGTGTGTGTGTGTGTAGCAATATTGTTGCAAGGGAACAGGTACCTCTCTTTGTGACTTGGTATCATTTCAAGCTGCATTTTCAAAAGTCTTTATACGCTGGATTTTTTTTTTTTTAATCCATGTTTCCATTCATCTTTTTATTTTTATTATTTTTAGGGTCATGTAAGGTGCTTTGTTAACAGTTCAACTTCTGGGCATGGCGGTATGCAAACGTGTGTATTATCATTCTCATCATACAGTTTTTAAAGTTCGTAAGACTCATCACAGAAAAGGCAGTCAACATGAATAACAAAAACCTTCGTGTGAATTAAAATGGAAACACGTGTGTGCGAAAACCCAGAAAAACGTGCAGAAACATAGGCAGGGAAAATATTGCTAACACTGATTTTCAACACCCAAAGAAAGGATTCATCCAGGCATGAAAAAGAACCGGGGGTAGGGAAAACGACAGACTACTTTTCAGACTGACAGCTGGAGTCACGGAGCACACCTGTGCGCACTGGACATCGGTGGACATCCTCATCCATGGGGCGTAGCCCAATCAACCCCCCCCCCCCCCCCCCCCCCGGGCCTTGCGGGCCGTTGAAAGTCCTGCAAATAAACACATAAAGTGCACACACACACACACACACGCACACGCACACACACAGAGCCCTAATATGGGCCTTTGCAGTTGGCTGGGTTATAAGCAACATTTCCGTACCTTACACACACACACACGCACAGAATTCTTTAACTTTCTTTTCGAATGAATCCACCCATGCCCCCCTCCCAATACCACAGAGAGAGAGAGAGAGAGAGAGAGGGGGGGGGGGGCGCCGAAAGAAACGAAACGGGGACAAAAAATTAATCTAATCACATGATAAGATCACAAAGGAATCATGTGGTGGCGGGCGGGGTGGGGAGTCCCACGCAGTGGTGGTAGTCGGCAATCAGTTGTAAACAACTCATCATCATCAGCCCCAGGGTCCTAGGAGTACTACTGCTGCAGTTAGGCGTTTTATTATCATTGCAACACGGAAGGAACTGCTCGTTACACAAATAATAGCAGATGGCAGGGTCCTCTGTTATGTCAGGTGTTTCTTAAGTAGATTGAAAGCGACAGAGAGTGGTGGGAACAGCAGAGAGAAGCCGACTGTGGAGGATGGGAGCATGGCCCCAGAAAAAGAGGGGCCACATGGGAGTCAGGGGAAAATGAGATGCAGGGGGGGGGGGGGGGGGGGGGGCACTTAATTCTGGTTTTTGTGGGCTCACGAGGTTATAGTACATCTCGAAGACTCGTAAAGTTTTCTAATCGTGATTTTGACTCTCCATATCCATCTGAGCCCTCAGCAACAGGGGACTATTTCAATCTCAGCTAGTGAGTCACACCTTGAACTGTTTTTTCCTAGCGTCCTTCTCGAACAATGACGAACTAAATCACTTTAGTTCAGCCAACGGAATCACTGGTCACATTCACATATGTATGTGACCATGACTACCCCTCTCCTTCTAGTTCAGCCAATGGGATATCTAGTTGTACAACCCACGCACACCACAACAATTTGTATGAACAGTTGTGAAAATGTAACCAATCAGTCTCAGAGTTGTTTTGGTCTGGGCCTGAAGTTGGATGCATAACACTTCCTCTACACTATCCATTGTGCCAACAACTCAGGCCTCTTCACAAGCCAAATGCCTCGAGTGTTGACTCTCACCCACCCCCACAAAGTGCAAACCATCTAACAGGTGGAATCCTTCCTGGTGGTGTTCACCCTCGAGGCTCAATTAGCGCGAACGGCTGACGCCCAACCCCTATTGTCCTGCTTGGATTGCACGTCTGTCTTGGCCACCCTTTAAGTTCACTGGAGAGAACCCTGTAAATAGCCGTAGGTGGAAATGAGACCCATTCCTCCTCCAGGAATGCCAGTTAGTTGTCTGCTTGTCAACATCCCCAGGATATGCGAATTACTGCCCAGTTTGTCCTCATACTTAACGTCTGACTCGAGTACTCACACATTTCTGGTGAAGTACTCGAGGAAACTAATCCCCAACGTGTGCCAAACTGCCCTGAATTTGCCTGAGGGATTGGAGAACAGTCGCTCGACTCATCACACGACAGTTAACCTTAATGGCCAGACATCCAAGTGGTTTCTAGTTGAGAGAGAATGCAGACAAGGTGACCCGGTTTCTCCATATTTGGTTTTCTTATGCGCAGAAATCTTAGCAATTATGCATGGCAGAAAAAAGTTCGATGCTTTCATAAATGGAAAGAAACTGCTAGTTTTAGTTGCCAGTACATTGAAGACATGGGGGGATTATACTACACCTAATCATTTGATTAGAAATTGGAAGGACGATTTGTTTTGGAAAGAGGTATGTATTGCTCATAAAGTACTGTTTTATAAACAGCTGACACTGAGGAAATCCTTGCAGAACCTATTCTGTATAATGAAAACAACAAACTTGACAACAAAGGTGTTACAGTTTAAGTTTGGGGTAAGGAGAATATCTACAAGATTTCTAACATTGTTAAACCCAATTGAGAAATACTGACATATCTAGAGTGTACTGCCAAATGCAACATTGCTACTGCTTTTCTTTTCTTTTTTTCACGCTGGTTGTATTATGTCGAATAAGCAGCAACAAAATTTACGGCGTGTCTCAGTTCTTACAAACAGATCAAGCCAGTATTTTTTTTTTCTTAGGCTGGTTTCAATTTTTGCTCTTAATTAACAAGATATCACTTTGAAAAAAAAAATTTGAATTATCCCAGTTCTGCATTACTTGAAAGGAAATCTTAAATGAGGCAGGGAACCGTAAACGGTGAAGAATAAATGAGCAGGGAAACTCTTGCTCCGATCGTGAGGTAATTAATTACACACCTGTACTTCCAAGTGATTGCTGCTTACAACGCTAAATCGCTCAGCAGGAATGCCAACACAGAGCACCCAGAACAAACAAGAGGACATCCTCCCCAGCCACCCACCCCGCTCCACCCTTTCAGATTTCAAAAGTCCCAAGCTTGCTCATATACGCTGTGCCTGATATATGTACAGCGCAGCAAGTGGAGAAACGAACAAACACAATCTAACGCACAGCCTTTTCCATCTTCAGTGCAGGCAAATAAATGAACGGTTTGTTTCAGTTCTATCAAGGAGATGTCGCTGCGTATGGACTAGCCCATATATATAATACGCTACACCACATTCGCTAAGAGTTGCGATCACGTGCGCATGATTTAAAGCTGAGGGATAATTGAATTAATGACCAAGATGAGAGAATTGAAGGAGAGGGTCCCGTGGCTTCGACTCAACAGATGTCTGACCTGTGCATTTTTAAGACCTTGAATACACAGAAACAAATACAGGTAACCGATCTGACTGGTACGAAAGGAAATCTTAAATAGGGCAGGGACCAGCAGATAGCGAATAAGTAGGGCACCCTTGCTCCCAGTAGTCCCACCAATCGATTTGTTTTATTCTGCAAATGTAAGCGCCAGGGTGGCTTGTTTAAAAGGGAAAAAAAAAGTTCCTAACTCGGCATCCTGACACTTTGTCCTGCTGCAATAGATGTCCAAAACGTTCCATTGATTTTCCCAAGTTGAGCACGGACCTGTGTCTGTAGCTTCTGAGTACAGATGAAAAACTGTGTGCGTATATAGGTATAACCATTCACACACACACACACACACACACACACACACACACACACACACACATCCTCTCTTCCCTCTGTGTGTGTGTGTGTGTGTGTGTGTGTGTAAATGCGAGCGCGCGCGCGTGCCTCTACATTTATGTGCGTGCTGTTTATCGGCGCAGAAAAGGTTGTTCATGGTTTCTTCCTCAATGACACGGAGAACGCCACTTTATCCCCACCACACACACACACACACACAACACTTGACTGTCTCAACCGTAGGGGAAAAAACAGGCGAACGTAGGGAAGGGCGTGACGCTGGTACCACCCACAGAACACCTCCCATTTCCCTGGTACGACCGTACAGCGCTTTTCTCGATCGACAGCTGTCGGAAACGCAATCACTGGTTGGCGCAGGGAGATTGGACAGCTGAGGGCGTGGCTTTAACTGATGACTGTGCGCCGTTTTGTTCAGTTCTCCCACCGTCTCCGTAATAATTATGATTAGTAGACTCGCTATTCGTTGTCGTACTTAAAACATCTTTCGTCTGCCATAGCACCGTACGCGAGCGTGTGTCGCTTGACATGAATGTAACTCAGAGACTCCCGCCAGTCTCACTGACTACGTGACTACCCTCTCAGCACTGTGAGCCTCGTCACAGTCTCCGTCTCTTTCTTTTCTGTTAGTATTAGTTGAAACCCAGTCACCCTCACTACACTATAACCGATCAGGCGCCCCGCTAACCTATCATCTAACTCGGTAAAGCCGTCATCTCATCGGCCCGTCGGCTCAGCTGGGAAGCGATTGTCTAGTGGAAAGCGAGGGGTCACACAGCCGCGTGTTAGAAAATAGTCCGCCTTATGAATGGCCGACGTGAAAGCGACGGCCACGACAGGCTTGCCTGGATAGCCTCAGGGGTCTTTTGGTACGTGGACGGGGATGGTGAAGGGGTTGGTGACGGGGAGTGAATATGACTGGGGTGTGGTTTACCCTGGGTCCTCAACCGAACACGGACGGCAAGTGGGTGGCAGCTCAGTTTGTGGGCAATGTGAAGTTTTCATGCGAGTGAAGCCGTTGGACCAGATCACCGCCCCCCCCCCCCCCCCCCCCCCCACCCCTCATCCTTCTCCCTACGCGGATCAGTCTTTACTATCAGGTCATCTGATCTAAGATTTTATGGAAGACAGATTTTTAACCAACTTTCCGGTGTGTTTTACCAACTTTCCGGTGTGTTTTTAGGTTTATTTTAAAGGGGTGTTTGAATTAGTTGTTTTTTTTTTCTCGTTTTCTTTTTTCCTTTTTTTTTTTTTTTTTTTTTATGACGTGAGTTGACTTCGACGCGGTGACAGCCCTGGTATGGCTCTTTGCGGTCGGCTGGGCTATAAGCAATATTACCTTACCTTACCTTACCGGGTCGGGAGTAGGGGGGGGGGGGGGGGTCTGTACGCTGTCTTGTCATTTCTGCTAGGCGATTTGGTGTCGAAAGCAGCCTTCGTTTGGAGTTATGACCCAGCGGGCTTTTTAGTTTAAATGCTGAAGAAGGCCTTAGTCTCGGGTCAGAGGGGACAGACTGTATTAGTTCTCTTGTATTCCAAAGCCACACAAACGTAATTCCAGAGATCATTGGCATCGAGAAGCAGAATTTAGTCTGTTAGAACGTGCAGGTATTCATCTCTGCAAAATGATCTTATAGTACAAGAGCTGAGAGAGCACGTGCAGGGATTTCAGTCTGGATAAATAATGGAGACAGCTGGTGGTTGAGAACGAAAGTTAGCGGGTTCTGCTTTTTTTAACCAGTCGCTGCTCTGAGAGAGAGAGAGAGAGAGAGAGAGGCAGGCAGGCTTATCAATCGCAGTCTGTCTCGGACAGTCTTGATGGGAAAGATCCTGCTAACGTTGAATTGAAGTGTGTGTTCTTCCATCGAGATTCGTGTCCTCAGTGAAATCCCGTGCGAGTAATGTCTTGTCAATGTCAGATAACAATAATTATACTAATAGTATGAAATTAATCTTACCCGCGGAGATAAAACTTTCGCGATGAGCCTTGTGTACGTGACGGCAGTTGTTGTTGTTGTTTTTTTTAATCCGTTTTACTTTTACAAGTAAATGGATGCAATTACGTTTCATACTTATTTTTGGTGTGTGTGTGTGTGTGCGTGTGTGTGTGTGTGTGTGTGTGTGTGTGTGTGTGTGTGTGTGTGTGTGTGTGTTGTTTTGTGTTCTTTTTAGTTCGAGGATGAGGTTGATAGAGGCACTTACGTGCCCTCCCGTCTGTTCTGAAAACGATTTCAATGACCCGCCTTGGTACGACTCGTGGTCTGTTACAGTCACTAACGGAGA
The DNA here is from genome assembly GCA_033310375.1 of Conus canariensis. Classification (NCBI taxonomy): domain Eukaryota; kingdom Metazoa; phylum Mollusca; class Gastropoda; order Neogastropoda; family Conidae; genus Conus; species Conus canariensis. The sequence goes on along the minus strand of CM065717.1, from coordinate 74,239,790 downwards.
AACCCGGCGGGGAAGGAGAGGGGGATAGGGGCTGGAAAAGAGTGAACGGGTCCCAACTCCCAACTTCCACCCCTGAAAAAAAAAGTCGGGGGTGGAAGGGGGGGAGGTCTCTTTTTTGTTTTCGTCCTCGGACAGATTAAAATCCTTAATTCACGACAAAAAAAAAAGAAAGGGGGGGGGGGGGGGGGAGAGAGAAAACAAAAGTTTAAAAGAAAAGACAAGAAAAGAAAGAAAAAAGATTTTTTTTTTTTTTTTAGTCACACTGGCCAGAATGCATTGGGCACGTCTGTCGGAATCATTTGAAAATGTCCACTGAACTAACGATCTGTGAGAACGTGGGGGGGGGGGGGGGGGGGGGGGGACCCAGCGAACTTGCTGTGTGACCATGTCAAAAGCAAACTCCAGAAGAAAACGTACAGTGTGGAGCAGTGCAGATCTTCTGTGAGCTCTGCGCCGAAGTACTTGGTTGTGAACACTTTCTGGAGCTCTTCGCCA
>CM065717.1:74231795-74234295 GCA_033310375.1 Conus canariensis | reverse complement strand
TGCAGAGATTATAAATATATGTGAGAGTTTCTGCTATAACAGATGCTGATAGCTTAAGAATTTTCCCGTCAATTCCATCAATTCCACGAGTTGCTGTCTGTTTTAACCGTCTAAGAGAAGAGAAAACTTCGTGGACATCCATGGCACTAATATCCAAAGCTGAATGGATGTTCTTCTGGTGGCAGTATTTCAGTAATTCTTGTAGATCGTTACGTTTTGATTCATCGTTTCGTATGATTTGATTTGCTACACTTGCAAAATGGGCGTTCAGTTCACTTGCAGATATGTCTTTTGTTAAGTTTAATACAAGGTCAGAATTTTTCTTGGTTAAGCCATGTATAGCTTTCCAAATAGATTTACTGTCTTTCTTTCTATTAATAAGGTCCAAGAAATATTTCCTTTTCTCTGATCGTATTAGGGAGGTCACCTTATTTCTGTACTTTTTGAATTCTTCGCGAGAGCCATTTTTTAACAGATAATCCCTTTGGTATATAGTGTCCTGTATTTCTTTTGTAAGCCAAGGTGGTTTTATCCGATGTTTTACTCTTTTAGTTTGAAGAGGGGCATGCTTATTGTATACGTCATGGAAGATGTTATACCATACTTGCAGAGCTTGATTGGGGTCAGTATACTGATACACGTCATTTAAAGGGGAATTTAAAAGATCTGAGAGAAATTTGTCACGATCAAATTTAGAAAAGTTCCTGAATGTAATCGTTTTATGATTTAACTTGGGTATTTTGACACCCTTTTTGGTCCACGTAAAGCAAACCGGAAAATGGTCACTGCAGCCATAAGCAGGAGCAACTGATTCTACTATTGTTTCTGAATTGGTAACATATATATGATCTATTAATGTTTCAGAAGAATTGGTTACACGGGTAGCTGATTTTATTAATTGTGTCAAACCAAATGATTCAAAAGTTTGAGTCCAGTGATTATCAGTTTTGAATAAATCAATATTAAAATCACCTAATATTATGACATCTTTGTAATTATCATTAGCATTTTCCAACATTGAAATGAAGCGGTCGATCCAGTCGACATGTTCGGCTGGATTCCTGTATAGAAAACATAGAGGTATGGGCTTGTTATACTTCAGTTGTATTTCGATCCAAATAGTTTCTACGTGATGCTGTTCAAGGTAATCAATTCTTTCAACTTTAATTGACTGATGGACATACACTATTATGCCAGTTTCTTTTTTTTGAATGGGGTCTTTACGAATTATATTATAGCCTGGAATTGAAAGGTCACTATTAGATATGAAAGGAGATAAATGGGATTCTGAAAAACCAAATATGTGAAAATGTTTGCCCAAATTTGATAATATGGATGATATTTCAGTAATCTTATTTATAACACAGAGAGAGAGAGAGAGAGGAGAGAGAGAGAGAGTGTGTGTGTGTGTGTGTGTGTGTGTGTGTGTGTGTGTGTGTGTGTGTGTGTGCTTACCTACGACCCACCAAACCCCACCTCTCGCCCCCCCCCCCCCACCCCTCCTCCCCTCACGACAACCTTACAGTACGCCTTGACACAGTCACAGATCTATATGCGATCTGCTTCAAACTGATATTTCTTTTTTCCCTTTGAAACACATAGCTCTGCAACGTACAAAGTCAAACTGAGCTTCCCCTGGGCCATCGCTGACCGCGGGAACGTTTTTATTGTGTCCATGAGAACGCCAATCATTGACAACAAAACAAAGGGGGGAGGGGGGTAAACTAGGCCTTTCTCCTGTCGCAGGTCGCCTCCTTCCAGCTACCATATACGGCTTGAGCGGTCTGTGAAACTAAGCCAGGATTTGATTAGAATGGCACAAGCCGGGGGAGTGGCCAAAAAGACAGGTTTCCCCGCCTGCCCTCTCCGATTTTTCGCCGCTTCACCTCCACCTCCATAGGCCTACCACTCCACCTCCCTACTCCCCCATCCGCACCCCACCCCCACCCTCACCCCAAAAAAGGAAAAAAGAAAAACCCACACGTTTTCACTCTTTAATATTCACGCCTGTACTCCGCACGTTCCAAAAAATAAGCTTACAAACACACGCACGTACGCGCGTGCCCGCATATGACCCCCCCCCCCCCCCCAACCACCCCCCCAACCCCCCCCCCCCCCCCCCACCCACACACACACACACACATACGCGCCTGCGCGCGCAAGAGAATGCACGCATGTGCGTGCTCTCTCTCTCTCTCTCTCTCTCTCTCTCTCTCTCTCTCTCTCTCTCTCTCTCTCTCACACACACACACACACACACACACACATACACACGTGCGCGCGCGCGCGCTCGTGTGTGTGTAAAAACCTCTTGAACTTCACGCTTGCCCTTTATTTTTCTATTTGTTCATTTATTTTATTTTATTTCATTTTTTTTGCCTAGGGGAAACTACTAATACAAATGACAGCAATGACCAGAAACAGGATTGTTCCTCTTTATGCATGTTCATTGAAGAGCCAATGAAATCGTTCGGCTCACCGTGGGAAACGGAAGTAAACA
>CM065717.1:74194295-74226795 GCA_033310375.1 Conus canariensis | reverse complement strand
TCAGATAGAAGGATGAGTGGACGGACAGGTAGGCTCACTGAATAGATAGTTGGTGGTTTAATATTCAGGTAGAAGGATGAGTGGACGGACAGGTAGGCTCACTGAATAGATAGTTTGAGATTTGATGGGCAGGTGGGCCAGGCTGTAATGTTTTCAGGAATGTATGTATGTATGTTTCAGAGAGAGAAAGGTAGTGTGTGTATGTTAAAGAGGGAGAGAAAGTGGATGTGTATGTGAGAGAGAGAGGTGTGTGCACTTTAAAGCGAGAGGGAAATTACATGGATATGTGAAAGGTTGTCCATGTGAAAGGATATGTGGGCATTTGTGTGCAATTTATCTGCATATGATGATGCATTTCCATGACTTGGTGCATGTTGTCCTTCAGTTGATATCGTAGTCCTCTTTGCTGTGGTAAGATTAAGGATCAACAAATTTGACATGCATGTGTTCCAAGACTTATTGGTTACTTAAAGAAAGTTAGTCTTTTAGTTTTGACCTTTTTTTTTTTTTTTTGTCTTTTTGGTCAGCCCTGGGATGGCCCGTTGTGGTCAGCTAGGCTGTAGACATCATGAATTGAAATTGTCTGGACAAATGCCATTCTTACCTGACTTGAAAACGTATCGGTTATTAGAGATGCCTGTAAAAATTTAATGGGAGTTCACTCCCACACAACAGCAACCCCAGCATGCTGTATCTTTTGGTAGCCTTGGATAAAGCCATACAGCAAATGTTTCACATTGGTTTTTAACAGTTTAAATGAATGAAAGATTTTTGGTTCCTTATTTCTCATGTTTAAGATGTCTGAAATCTTTCAAGAGATCACCTGTGACGGGAATTCATATGTATAAAGATTTGTTTATATCTGTGTTTTGCAGTTGCCCCATATCAACCTTTTGCATTCTTTCTTCTTTGCTTTTTTTGTTTTCTCTTTTTGATTTTCTAATTGTTACAGGAGGCAGTGTCTCTGGCATTTAGAAACTGCATCCATTTACAGTATAAGATGGACTATGTCTTTTCAGGTTTTGCTGAAATTCTATGTGTGGTGTGTGCATTAGACTCCAAAAGCGGATGGGGCATTGTTGCATGAGAGGAGACTGCAGCGCATGGGCTACACTGCTCCAGTGCCACCACGTGTCAGGAAGAGGGTCGAGGAGCCGGCAGTTGTTGTGCAGGAGGCACTCTACAAGGTCACTGTGTGGACAGGGGACTTGCCAGGGGCCAGCACTGACGCTAATGTGAGTGTTGTTTCCCTTGGTAAATCTGCTTCTCTTCCCATTTTGTCATTCTTGGTCTCAGTAGCCATCACCAAATCTCTCTCTCTCTTTCTGTCACTTTCTCTTTCAGTCTTTGTCTGTCTTTGTCTTTCTTTGTCTCTCTCTCTCTTCTTCGTCTTCTTCTGTGTTTCTCTCTGTCTGTCTGTTCCTCTGTCTGTCTGTCTGTCTGTCTGTCTGTCTCTCTCTCTCTCGATCTCTCTCTCTCGATCTCTCTCTCTCTCTCTCTCTCTCTCTCTCTCTCTCTCTCAGTATTTCTGTTTCTCTGTCCCTCTCTGTCTTGACCGCACACACACACATATACACGCATATATGAATATATATATACACACACAGACAGTTACACATACAACATATACATATATATAAACAACACACACAGTCTCTCATACACACACACACACACACACACACACACACACACACACAAATTCTCTCTTTCTCTCCTCTCCCTCTCTCTCTCTCTCTCTCTCTCTCTCTCTCTCTCTCTCTCTCTCTCTCTTTCTCTCTCTCCGTCTGTCTCTGTCAACAGGAGTTCATTTAAACAGTGCTTCATTCTGATTGCGATCCAGCCAAAGCTGAGTCCTTCGTATGCAATGTAGCATAACAAGATGGATTTATATTGAGCCATTTCTTAACATGTCATATGCTGTGTCTGTTTCTCTATGTCTGTCTTACATGTAAATCCATCTCAGTGCTGGTTATCCCAGTGTCTGTGTGTTCTATCTTGAAGATAAAAGCATAATGATTTTTTAAATTCATTTGTGGCATTTGGATAGACCTGCATTTATAAGCAGATATATTTGTCTTGCTGAAACATTAGCAGTTTGTGTGTTTGTCTTCTAAACTGTGAGACTCTATATTTTCTCTGCAGTTTATGTTTTTGTTATTAAAACTGTCTGACTGCTATTTTTTCTTCTTTTTTTTTTTTTTGTCTGATAAAACAAAATGTGGCATTCACAAGATGTACTGTCTGGAAATCTAAATAATTAGCACAGTTTGGGTGTTATTCTGACCCATCCTCACTCTCTCCCTTTATCTTATTCCCCACTACCACCAACCCCCCTCTCCTACCTTATCGGAAGATTACCACAGAGTTGTTGCAAAGGAATGATGTCAGTCAATTTGTTTTGACAGGTGTACATTACAATAGTGGGAGATCAGGGAGCGCTGCTGAAGACCAGACTGTGGCGCCGCCAGGGAACCAACAGGTTCTGTTTTGTTCGTGGTTCTAGAGAGCCGTTCCATATCAAAGGACCAAGACTTGGAAGTCTACGCACCCTCACGATTGAAGTGAGTGCTACTGGCTGTTGCCGATAGTGACACAATTTTGAATGCTTTGGACCGAGTTGTGCATGCTGTGCAAAAAGTGTTGTGCAAAATGTTGTTGATGCAGTGTTCATCATGATCATCCATGTAGGGGAAGAGAGAAGGAAAAAAAAAGCACTATCTGTTCGAATTGTACGTCAAAATGTATGCACTTAAAGAAGAGAAAAAAAAACAGAGGTTCTGAAGAAAAAAGGTAGTGATCAGCCATTATCTAAGCATTATGAAATGAATACTTTCAGTATATAACAGTTTGGTGTTTGTTACAGTCTTGTTTTTAGTGCATGCATATGAAAATACTTGTATGTGTATTGGTCTGCATATATGGATGTATGTTTGTCAGACGTCAAGTGAGTGATATTTTCTTCAAATGTCAAAGAACAAGCTTTACAGCTTGTGTATGTGTGTAAATGGTTGCATCTGTGTATTACAATATGTACTAGAGCAAAATATGAAACAGCATCAGCAATGAATAATTCATATTTGATGAAGACCTCCATATTTTTCGTATTGCTTTGTAGAAATTTTGGCAAGTTATCCGTAAGTTGTCATTGCATTATTCAGTTGTGAAAATCAAACAAAACTGTTTATCAAAAAAAAAAGGACAGGTCTTGTACACACTTTTCTGTCCTTACAATCATAATGCTGTGTAAACAGAAGTGAAATCAAAACACTTTCCTTTTGCATGTGCTGATTTGAATCAGAAAGTATAGCATGTGAAATGTTGATGTCTGTGTATGCAGATTTCACATTTAATTGGTTTTCCAGAAAAGTGTTGAACCAAAATAAGCATCAGCACAAAATGTTTTTCAGTTCAATACCTTTGCATCAGATAAATTGCTCATATGTTTTAATGATTGATTTATTCATTGTAAACGTAATGAGAGTGATTTTGTTCTGTTTAATAGAATTATTTTTTATCATTTCAGTGATACTGTGCTGTTGTTTTTTTTTGCTATATGGCAGACTAATATATAGATAGATGAAGATACATAGATAGACAGGTGTGGGTTTGTGTTGGTGTGTATGGGTGTGTGTGTGTGTGATATTTCAATGATACTACGCTATTTTTTGCTAAATGGCAGACTAATACATAGATAGATAGATGTGGGTTTGTGTGTGTGTGTGTGTGTGTGTGTGTGTGTGTGTGAATGAAATCTGTTTTTCTACTATGTGATTATGATGTAACATGCTCTTAGTACTTGTTCTGAATGTGATGCAATAAAAATGGTGTCTTATCTTTTTTTTTTTTCTTTTTTTTTTTTGTTGTTTAAATAATAGCAATAGTAACAAGTATTCTCAGCCTTGTTCTTTTTTTTCTTTTCCAGCATGACGGACTGGAGAAGCGTCATGGGTGGTATCTGGAGAAAGTGGAGGTTCAGTGCATGCTGACCAGGAAAGCATGGACATTCCTGTGCCAAAACTGGCTCTCATTGCACCATGGTGATCCCGCCATCAAGCGGGAACTGCCGGCAGCAGTGACAGAACGTGCCGTCAAAGGTAGCTGCCGTTTTACACTTTGAACACAGCCGAGCTTTTGAATGGTTCAGTGAGGTTTTGTGTGCGAGTAATTTTCTTTCTTTTTTTTTTTAAAGTTGGGGGGGGGGGGGGGGGGGGGGGGGAGGTTGGGTGGTGATGGTGGTTGTTTTTAACTGGACACAGATGAAAAGATTTTTTGTTGTTGTTTTTAACTGGACACAGATAAAAAGATTCATTTGTTTAAGTTTTGAAGGCAGTCATGACCTAAAGATTTTGTTCTCTTCGAGGCCTACATACATTCCTTCATGAGAGATGCCTCCATTTATGGTAAGCTTGTTCCAGTTTTTGTGCACCATTGAATCTAATAAAATCGTCCCGAGGCAGGATATTTTAATTACCAGGTGAGAAAACAGCAGGTGAGAAAATAGAACAGTGGGAAGAATGGTTGAAGCAGCAAGAACGTTAAAAGTGTCCATCTCTGTGATTTCTTTACTTGTTTATATTTCTTTCCTGTGATCTTTTGTTCTCAGGGTAATAAGTTCAAACCCTGATCTTGTGTTTGCTTGTTATGGTGCATATGCTAGATGATCCCGGTGCATTCATCTAAGGAACACAAACAACAAAAACAACAATAGTACATTTGAAATGTGTTGTATGTAGTATGCAGGATATTTGTCTTTTGTGAATGTTATGAATGAACGTAACATTTTGTCACTGTTTTATTTCTATGGTAAAACATACTCAGTTCACCAAACACATACTATATGAAATAGATTTATAGATAGATATAGAGATATGGGTAAGCGTGCATTTGTGTGTATATGTGTGTGTAAAGATAGATAGATATAGGTATATAGATAGACAAAGACTGTGTGCTAGAGCACACGTGTGTATTTATAGGTAGATAGATATAGGTATATAAATAGATAAAGAATGCATGCTAGCACACACATGTGTGTATGTATAGATATAGGTATATAGATAGATAAAGAATGCATGCGTGCATTCACACATACATGCATTAGACACATGTTTGTCAGATTGTTACGATAAAGGTGCAATATAATCTGTACATATGTTTATCAGCTTGTTATGATAATGGTGCCGTATAATCTTTAACTTTTTTGGTGTTTTTTGTTTTTTTTTAACAGAGTTTGAAGTGGTGGTGGAGACAGGAAAGAAACGTTTCGCAGGGACAGATGCCAATGTCTACATCATGCTGCACGGCACAGAGGGCAGCACACGTCGGCATCAGCTGAACTCTCAACAGAACCACCGCGGTGCATGCTTCCAGAGGGGGCAGACAGACAGGTTCAAACTTCAGGTTCTGGACGTTGGTGAACTTAGGTCCCTCAGGTGGGAAAAAGAAGCGGTTTTATCATCTTTTTTTTATTTTTTTTTTTCACTGTGCCATCGACTCTGTGACACTGCTGTCTCACCACTCATTCTGTCTCACTCAACAGCCATTCCCCTGTTTATAATATCGGAGTTCCAGCATGAGAAATTCATAGGGAGATTGGAGGAGGGGAGGGAGATTGTTTGTTAGTTTGTTTTGCATTCTGTTGTCTCTCCTTGTGCATTTGCATTGAATTGTCTTTGCATTCAGTTGTCTCTCAATGTAAACTTAATTCAGTTGTCTTTCACTGTGCATTTGCATGCATTTGTCTTTCACTGTGTGTTTGCATTCAGTTGTCTTTCATTGTGCATTTGCATTCAATTGTCTTTCAAAGTATGGTTGAGATCAGTTTTCGTTTATTGTGCATTTGCATTCAGTGGTTTTTCATTTGCGAATGCATTCAATTGTATCTGATTGTATGTATGCATTCAGTTGTCTTCCATTGTGTGTATGCATTCAGTTGTCTTCCATTGTGTGTATGCATTCAGTTGTCTTCCATTGTGTGTATGCATTCAGTTGTCTTCCATTGTGTGTATGCATTCAGTTGTCTTCCATTGTGTGTATGCATTCAGTTGTCTTTAATTGTGTGTATGCATTCAGTTGTCTTTAATTGTGTGTATGCATTCAGTTGTCTTCCATTGTGTGTATGCATTCAGTTGTCTTCCATTGTGTGTATGCATTCAGTTGTCTTTAATTGTGTGTATGCATTCAGTTGTCTTTCATTGTGTGTATGCATTCAGTTGTCTTCCATTGTTTGTATGCATTCAGTAGTCTTTAGATTGTGTGGATGCACTCTGTAGTCTTTCATTGAGTGTATGCATCCAGTATTCTTTCGTTTTTGTATACGCCTTTAGAAATCTTTTATAAACAAATTCAGTTGTCTTTCTTTGTGTGAGTGCATGCAAATGTCTTTCACTGTGTATTTGAATGCATTCAGCTGTTGTTTACTGTGTGGTTGCTTTCAGTGGTCTTTCATGCTTTTTTCCTTTTTTACATCCATCAGAATTGAGCTTGATGGGGAAGGAGCCGCACCCAGTTGGTACCTAAACAAGGTCAGATCACTGAACAGGAATTTGACAGTCCTCTTTGTTTGCAGTAACTGTACACTAATTTAAGAACTTCAAGGGGGAAAAAAAGCATATAAATTTGGCTGTCGATGAATATAAAATAATATTATTTTGCCTGTGCTGTATTTAGAGCATTCAACTTTGAGAGGATCATGGTTTTGAGGTGGAGGCTGTGGACAGAAAAACGAGTTGGTGGATGAAATTAAAATTTCAAAAACAATTTGATGCAGGCTGATAAAGCATAAAACACAGTTTAGTGAAAATATGCTATTAAAAAAAAGATATAATCCTGATCAGTGAAATTTTTCCTCTTGAGTTTAGATTTTTTTTTTCAGGAAGTCCCTTTTGTGCGTATGACAGGGTGTGTAAAAGAAAGAAGAGGGTTGGTGGAAGGAGTAGGGGAGAGGTGGTAGGGGTGGGGAGAGATGGGGAGAAAATTAGGACTTTTTTTTTTGTATGAATTTGTCTCTTTATGTATCATCACACTTTCATGTGGCAATTGATTTAAAACAGTTTGGGGGTGGGTGGGGGGGGGAGGTACAAATGTTTCTTGCCAGGCTACCTGTTTAAAAAAAAAAAAAAATGGACTGTTCCATCACCCAGGTGACGGTGCGAGATGCGTCTCAGCCTCAGCGTATCTATCACTTTGTCCTTAATGGCTGGCTGGCCAAGGACAGGGGGGATGGGAGGCTGTGGCGAGACCTGCGGGCTGTCAGACAAAGGCCAAATGAAGTGATAACTGGTGAGGGCATTCTCCTTTCTTTCTCATCCAGGTGTTGTCATCTTTGTGTGACTTTCTTTTTCTCCATTCAAATCTCTTTCTCTGTCTGACTGTATATTTCTCCTACTGAGATCTTTTCTTTCTGTATCTGTCAGTTTCTCTCTCTGTCTCTGTCTGTCTGTCTGTCTGTCTGTCTCTCTCTCTCTCTCTCTCTCTCTCTCTCTCTCTCTCTCTCTCTTTGATTCTGTCTGTCTGTCTACCTGCAGGAGCAGATCACCTTATCTAGAAGAAGGGAAGCTGCTTTTTTTTATCTTTTATTAATTTACATATGTACAGAGCTACCAAAAATTTGTTTGGGAGTTGCGAGAGGAGGAGGAAGGGCAGAAAGAAGAGATGAGAAGTTTAGAAAAAATCATGCGTCTATGAACAAAAAAATATCGATAGATGGAAACCTGCTTACATGAATGCATGTGCACACCTTCACACAAAATCACCTCTGCGCACACACACACACACACACACACACACACACACACACATACACATACACACACATACATACATATACATGTCATTGCACAAGCACACACACATACAAGGAAATATTTACTTCCGTGGAATCATGAAAAAAATGTATCGAGTACAGTATAGAATAATTGGTTATTTTAAGGCATAGATGGGTAAAGTAGTGAACATGATGTGTGTATTGTGTTCTACAGTGCTGTTTATGTGTGTGTGCATGTGAAAGAGTGAAAGAGAATACCTCATAGTTAATCTGACAATAAACCGCATTGGAAACCAATTTCCCAGATCCCCTCAGTGTCTTGGATAGAGATGGGGGAGATGAGGGCTTGGAGGATCAAATCTAAAGCAATGGGGAGTCGTGGAAGGGAAGAAATAGCCAAGACATGAAACGAGAAACTAGGAGGACATCTAAAAAAGGAGGTGACCGTCAAGTCTGATCGATATGAAATCTTGAAAGGTGAAAATAAATAGACATTTTCTTATCCTATTTCCATGGAGTCTTGCTAGTCTGTTCACGCTTGTCAGATGCTATTCAGTGAGCTGAAAAAGATAGTGTCTATCCCGGATAAGAGATTGTTTATTTCTTTTGCTCACTTGCTTTTTTTTTTTTTTTTTTTTTGCACTTCCCTTGCTTCTGGCTTTTCCTTTTTTTTTCTAATCAAAATCAGACATTCAGATATGCTCATCAGAAATGAATAGTTTACTTCATTAACTCTGTGTGTGCACATGTGTGTGTGTGTGTGTGTCAGTGTCTGTGTGAAAGTGCATAAGTATGTGTTAAAAGCTTGCACAGACCTTTAAGCCTAACAGTCGACAAGTGACTTGTAGAAATGTGTCTTACTAGCTACTATGGTGCAGTTGTTAGAATAACAGGTTTGTGGTTGGGAGGTTGTGGGTTCAAGTCTTATTGGAAGTTTTAATATGTGGGATTTTGGGGCCCCAGCCAGCTTCTACCCAGAGCTGAGTGTAATATGGGCTCAAATGGGAAGACTGAAACCATGCAGTCGATTTTCATCCACTCACTGGAAACATCTCTTGGATTGTTCAAATTTCCTGAGCAGCATCACAGATGTTTTTATCTCTCAGGCCAGGTTGACACAGGGGTAAGTTGAGGAAAGAAAAGCTTAGTAACAGCCCGGTCATGAATGTTCAGACCAGAATGGGTTGTCTTGGCGTCATCTTCATTCTTGACATCCTCATGGATCATCGTGACACAGCGTGGCCTTTCATGCCCTGGTCTCACAGCAACCTTAGATTTGATTTCCTCTCCATCTCCTTGGTGTGTTTACACCAAAGCCGTCAGTTCTGGCAAGTTCGTGGGTACTGTCACTGGATGGACAGTCTGGCCCCTTCCGGATGGGGATGCTTACTTAACACTAGCTCCACAACGAAACAGTCAGTGTCCCCAGTAAGGGACTTGGCTGGGTGTTCTGCATGTGTTTGATTGCAGCAGGCTCAAGCGAACATTACCAGGCAGTGAATCTGCAGCGGTGCATTGTGTCCTCTGATGGATTGTCTCATAATGACCTGATATTGATTGCCTCCTGTAGACTGGTGCTGGGGCTGCAGCAGGACATTCCTGGGTGTAGCTGTGTTTGAATGGACCGGAAGGAGAGGGGGGCATTGCCTCTGGTGAGGCATGGGAGATGAGACCACAGAGAAAAAAAATTGTCTTTCGTTCACCTTTACCTGATTAACTGAATTGCAAAATTCAGGTCAAAAACAGCTTCTTAATTCTGTATAGATTGGTGTGAAATGTAAGGGTATTCTGAATTTACTAAAGTATACTTTGCAGCATTTCTTTTTGTACTGCCAGTTCTTATAGAACAGGGAGTACTTTAGAATGGGAACGAAGAAATGCTGTCTGTGTGTCCGTCCGTCCGTGGTCAAAATGTGTTCCACTCACTGCAGACAAAACTACTGGGCCGATCTTTCTGAAAATTTATAGGTGTGTTCATTATGGGTCAAGGATGATGCCCGATGTTTTAGTTTACCATTATAGCCATTACTAACGGCTGTAACGGCCTGTAATGGTTTTTCTTCTTTATAGAATATCTCCAAAAGTACTTGGCCGATCTTTGTGAAAATTAGCAGGTATGTTCATTATGGGTCACAGATGATGCCCGATGTTTTAGTTTACTGTTATATCCATTACTAACGGCTGTAACGGCCTGTAACGGTTTTTCTTCTTTATGGAATATCTCAAAAAGTACTTGGCCGATCTTTCTGAAAATTTGTAGGTATGTTCATTATGGGTCATGAATAATGCCCGATGTTTTAGTTTACCGTTATGTCCGTTACTAACGGCTGTAACGGCCTGTAACAGTTTTTCTTCTTTATGGAATATCTCCGAAAGTACTTGGCCGATCTTTGTGAAAATTAGCAGGTATGTTCATTATGGGTCACGGATAGTTTACCGTTATAGCTTTTACTAATGGCCCGTAATGGTTTTCTTCTTGATGGAAAATCTCAGAAAGTTCTTGGCCGATCTTTCTTAAAATTTGTAAGTATGTTCATTATAGGTCACAGATGATGGCTGATGTTTACCAGAACAGCCATTACTAACGGTTACACCAGCCCAAGACGGTTTTTCCTCTTTATGGAATATATCACGCGTATTCAGGATAAACTGGGAGTACGTTTATATGCTTTGCATCTTGTTTAATTACTACACATTTACATATTATGAATCGTGCCATTGCTCAAAATATATGTACTTTTTCTCCTTCACAGATACAGCATTTCAAAAGCTGCAAGGCTGTTTTAAAACCCACAAAGGTTTGGGTAAAAATAAAAGGAAAAAAAGGTCTCTGACTTTATAGATATTGCATGAAAAAGCCAGGTTTCTGATTTGTTCTTGCATGGTACTTTGTTTTTAACAACTCATGTATATGACTGAATAATGTATATTCATGAGCAAGCTTGAGCTCAGATTTACTTGTTTTCTTCACAGATATTCTAAGCATGTTATGAATGGAAATCTGTCTGTACAGTGAATGTTCAAATTCAATTTATAAGTATGCATATGTACACAGCATGTGTGTATGTTTATGTATGTATGTATGTACGTGCATGTGTATGTGTGGAAATCAGAATATTTACGCTAATTTTGATGCCTTTTGGTACCCTTTTCTGAAAGAGATTAACATTTTTCATCTGATCTAAGATTTGACGGAAGAAAGATTTTCAACGAAGTTTCTGGTGCGTTTTAGGTGTATCTTAAAAAGATGAGTGAATGGGTTTCTTTTTTTTTTTTTTTTTTTTGTGACTTGTGAGTTGACTTCAACATGGTGACAGCCCTGATATGTCCCTTTGCGGTCGGCTGGGCTATAAGCAACATTAGCTTACCTTACCTTACCTTACCTTACCTTACCTTACCTTAACCCGAAGAGTGCCTATAAGCCATCAGCTGACGCCGAAGTAAAAATGCTTTCCCAGTGCCTATGGGCCGTCCACTGACGTCATGCATTTTTCTTGAATTTTCATTCGTTACTATTTCTATTAACGGACTTAAATAGAGTGTGCGTAGTAAGCCTTATATGTCTGGAGTATTAAAATGATATGCAAATGACCATACGTGAGGGGAAAGCCCATTTATTCTCATCACTGACTGGATGACCAGCCAGCACTTCATCTCGCTTGCAAAGATGGCGGCGCAACCTTCGACAAGCGTAGCGACCAAATCAACGTATTTACACAGCTGAGCAGGCTCTGCTAATCATTTTTGACAAAGACAATAATCTTTTATTCAACGACTTTCTCGAGCATGAAGGTGAGATGATGATTGTGATGGAATTGCCGACCGTATTCGTCAGTTATTGTGTCGGGTTGTGTGACCTCAGTGTGTGTTCAGCTGACTGGTTTGCCAGCGTCGAACGAGCTTGCCTAGTGTGTACTCTGCACTGTGTGCCAGTGGCCAGTGATGTGATAGTCAGCGCGAGAGGGGAGCATGGCCTGCTCGCAGCGTGACACAGGGCAGAGGGAAAGGTAGGAGAAGAGGAGGAGTGAAAGAGAGGGTTGAAGTCCAGCAAGGGGGCGTGGTGGGGGGAGGGGGGCGTGGTCGTGGACTGACCTGTCTGCATAGAGTGTGAGCATCTTGATAGACTTCTAAACTGTTTTATTTTCATTTACATGTGTAGTGTGACAATACAAACTTTATTTTCAACTTTTTTGCTTTGTGTTCTTTTTTGGATGTGAAGCTGTAGTGGTAAATACATATGTTTTTGATCGTGCAAAAAAATCTATCCAAATCTGAATGCCTAAATATTTTTTTATTATCAAAATTAAAACAAAAGAAGCCCAGATTCAAAATCTTCATTCAATTTCCTTCAAAAATCATATATATCTCATTGTTATATCTTTTGTAGTTTCTGAGCTAGAATTTTTTGTTAATTATTACCCCCAAATCATTAGATTTCCCTGGCACTGGGAAAGCCGTTGTAACATTTTCAAGCAGTGAACGGGTTAAGTACCTTATGCCTTTCGGAGAAGGATGCTAACTCACACAAATTCCATGACGAGGCAATTGTTGTCATAGGTAGGAAGCTTAGTAGGTGGTGTTCTGTGTAGGTTGGATCAGAACAGGCACCACTGAATACTGCCAAAGTGAATGGGCGGGAGTGCAGTGTTTCCTCTGGTGGGGTAGCTTAATGATGGTTTGATGTGGTGGGTCACTTCCAGTGGCATGCTGGGGTTGCAGCGGCACAGATCAGGGCGTGGTTGTGTGTAGTGGGGAATATATGGGCAGCATAGGGGTAGTGCCACTTGGGGGCACAGAGAAAGAGACAGAAAAAAAAAAATATATATATATATAGATGCAGGTGTGCTTGTGTACAGTGTGTTTGTATGTGTGTGTGTGGTTTTCTTCTTCACAGAGTCAAAGCATGTTGCGAATAAAGTTGTCCTGTGCACAGACTGTTACAGGCAGTGCATGTATGTTGAAAATGTGTTTGTATGTGACAAGCACATGTTTGCGTTGGTCTGTGTTGATGGATGTGGGGGTTAGGGGCATTTTGGTTTGTTTGTTTTTCTAAACAGGAGTATATGGATGTTGTGCTGTGCAGTTTATTTTCTGCATGTATTTATCATGTGTGTGCGTGTAAATTTGTTTTTGATATATCTTAAAGGAGAGAAACTAGAGATGTCTCAGTATGTGTGTATGTGTTTGTTTGTGGTCATTTTGGTGTGCATGCTTATGCCTTTAAATCTTTATGAGTTTGTTAATAGGTGTTCAGACAAGATTTTTCCCACAGATATTTGTCCGTTATGTTTGTGCAAAAGAGGAGACTAAAGCTCATGAAACAGCTATGGTTGATTCTGCAGGTAACGAAAGTTTGTCTCATATTCAGACTAATTTCTTTGTGTCATCGGCTGCACATGTGCAAGTCACCACAGTATTTGTTACAATCAATCCAGACAGCTGATCATGAATCATGAAATGAACGTTTTTTATTTGATCTTCAACCCCACACACTCAACATTTACCACAGCAGATGATCCTTAAGCCAAATTTTACTCTTGTTTAACTAAAATAGTAGGACAATAATTATGTATAAACAAAAATGATGACTCAAGAACATAGACAACATTTTGTTTTGAATGTGAGCTTTCATATTTAAACGCTTGTGGCTGAAGGGACTCAGGGCGGATCACATTAACAAACGAATCAAAGGAGCTGCCACAAAAATGCACACACGATTATGTGTGCACACACGCACACACACACACATGCATGCATACATGTGTATGCACACAGGCAGGCAGGCAGGCACGCATGTGCACGTCCATGCACACACACACACACACACACACACACACACACACACATACACACACACACAAACACGAAACTCATCTCTATGTGTAAATTCTGTCAGAAAAAAGTAAGAATATTGCATGTTTTCAATGGCAAACAGGAAATCATACTCCCAACATGACTCGGCTGTGTTAATAAACTGATCAGTAATTCAGATGCTGGTTTTATTGGAGAAGAATGATGACAGCCACCGCTCAAAGATGTAGATCAGTGTTTGATGAAGAATGTGTCGGCCACCTGTGAACTGTTAAGAGAACAAGTCCAAAGCTCTCCATATTATTACAGCCCCTGGGGGCCGGAATAGCCTAGTGATAGAACACCGGACTCGTAATCTTGGGGTTGCGGGTTCGAATCTCTGCCAGGCCGTTTCAGTACAGGGGGATTTTTCCCTCGGAGTTAACATTGGTTCTGACTCCATTTCCCATACAGTCCTTCGAATGAGACTATAAACCGAGGTTCTGTGTGTGAACGCACGCATAACATCTTGCACACACATAAAATCCCATCACCAACTTTCGGAAGAGAAGGCCAGTTTGGCCGTTGGTATGGATGACACGTTACACATAGCATGCACCCTCCCTGAAGATGGAGTATGGCTGCCTTAATGGCGGGATAACAAACAGTCATACAAACAAAACTCCACTCCCTTTGTTGGGTAGATGGGATTAATCCTTGCCTGTCTATACAAGGAGTGTCCGTAGGAGTATCAGCCTGCGTACGCGAGAAGAAGAAAAAAATTACAGCCCCTGAGCACAAGCCAGGAGACGGAGTTCTCCTACACAGCAAGGTTTGAAAGGGTTAAAAGCTAAATAATTTCAAGCGTCATCCCATTTCACATGTGTTGATTGTGTCTTTTCATTGTTATGCTGCTATTTTATGTATCACAACCGAAGTACCTTCCACTCAGTGTCTGTGCATGTGATAACAAAATAACAAGGTTTTTTTTTTTTTTGTATCATGTTGCTGTACAACTATAACTATTGAAAAAAAATGTATTTCCGGTCTCATTTGTTCCGACTTGTCTTTTTCTCTTCTTTTTTTGTACTTCCATTCTTGAATTGTTAGGTGTAAAAACTGATGATAGTGGGTGATATATCGCTGTGCTGAAACTGATTTGTTGTATTTTATCAGCATTTAAACGGTGTGTTTCTGACCTTTTCTTGTAAAAAGGTAATTTTCAAAAAGACACAAAAAAGCAAAACTGAAGCAAGAATTAGACAAGAAGGGGAAAGTGAAGAGGAAGATTGATCAAGCTTTGCGGCTGTGTGCCTTTACAGAAGAACTCTGTAAATGAGAAGGGGTTAGTATTGTACACAAGGAAAAATGGTGTCACTGTTAATAAAAAGAAGACATATTCCAGGTCATCTTTTTCATTCTTGCTGTTTCTGTCGCTATTGTTTTGCTGATATTCTCATCCCCTTTCTCTTCCTCTGTCTCTGTGACCAACAGATTCATACTTGATTACATTCTCTCTCTCTCTCTCTCTCTCTCTCTCTCTCTCTCTCTCTCACACACACACACACACACACACACACACACACACACACACACACACACACATATAATGCATGTGTACACATTTATGAATGTCATTAACTCAGACTTAACAACCATTTAACCAGCTTTTCTTTTCCCTCTTTTTCATTGCATGGTCCGGCAGACAAATCTGTGCAGTACGAGGTGATGGTGAAGACAGGAGATATGCGTGGGGCCGGCACAACGGCTGACGTTTACATCATCTTCAGCGGAACCAAGGGCAAGACACGCAGAATCTTCCTCACCGATTCCTCCAACAATTTTGAGCGCAGCAAGACAGAGAGCTTCTTGGTAGGTTGTCCTGTAGTATGTGTATGTGTGTGTTTGTTGTGTTGCTGTATCAGCATGAAGGTGCGTGCTCAGTGCAATTTTGTTAGTCGTGTCAGATTTACCAGTTCTCCATGCAGTAGTGGTTTTATTTTCATCAGTGCAAATTGGAGAAGAAGTGAATGTCATCATAAATGTTAACAGCTTCAAGAACATGACCATAACCAGCAACTTCATGAATGTATATGGAACGTTTGCATTCTCCGTTGGAGCAGAGGAAAGTAAGAGCATATGCACACAAATAAACATGCACACACACTCATAAACACACACACACACACACACACACACTCACACTCACACGTACACACACATATACACACACACACATACATATGCACAAAGAAGCACGCACATACACACACGCGCACGCGCACCTACATAAACACACGCTCTTTCTATGCTGTAATAGTTCATGGGACAATGCTGTAAAGGTTAAAGGGACAATGCTTAAATGGTTCATAGAACAATGTTGTAATAGTTCATGGGACAATGCTGTAATGGTTTTTGGGACACTGCTGCATTGGTTCATGAGTCAGTGCTCTAATGACTAGATGGGCTTTCCATTGCATGGTTACAGAGTGTACAAAGTGCTTCGTTTTGTCAAGTGACAGTCTGTGTTTCACTTACAGCTGAAGGCTGTCAACGTGGGGAGCCTGAAGAGTATCAGAATAGGTCTGGACGCTTCCGGACCCGACGCTGGCTGGTTCTGTGATCATGTAAGTACTGAAAGAGAAGAGTGTCATTCAATAACTAAGTAAGTGTGAGTGGGCACAAGGTCTGGAATTATTTGTGTCGCTCATTTGTGCACAAGTTTATATGCCTGTGTATATTTGTCAGTGTGTATGTGCATATAGATATGCATGTGTGTGTTTATGTGCTTAAGAATATTAATGTCTTGAAAATTTTCAGCAAAAAAAGAAGCAAAAAGTTTCAATGAAATTTAGCATGTAGGTGCTGTAACAAAAGCTTACCAATAACCTTCATCAAAGGTTAAGGTCCATTAGGTTTAGTCAGTAGGAATATTCAGAGTGGAAGTACTCCAGGTTTGTCCAACGAGCTGTTTAGAAATTTCATTGAAAGGCTAACCATTTTGTCCCAGATGTTAACTCGAGATCACAGCATCAGACCAGTATTTGGAACTGGCCTTTCTTTCTTGTACACAGTGTGAATGACTGATGGGGGCAGGCCCTACATATTTAACATGGTGAGGATAAAAAGGGAATGCCAAGTGTGCAGCAGAAGTCATGCAAGGATCACTTTTTTTTTATTTATATTAATGAAAAATGACAAAGATAACAATAGAGCTTCTGTACTTTAGAACAGTGAAAAGATTCATCCTTTTGCACTGTTGTCATAGTTTTCCTGTTTCGCTACTACAAGACATCCACTACAATGTATCCTTCATGAGTACATTTTAAAAGTAAGTATGCAAATTTATGTGTTGATTTGAAGTTGAAGGCACTTGAATGTCTGTCATGTACCAGAGAGACAAAAGCACCGTTCTTCATTTCAAATTATTCTTTATCTTGGTCTTGTTACGCTCTGTTCACAGATCGAGGTACGCAAGAGTCTGTCTCGCCAAGAAATCTCAGAAAAACTCACTCAGCAGAAACAAGCCTGGAGAGAAGCCAAGCAGCAAGCAGCAACCAAAGTCAGTGACCAGGAGAAAGAAAACACAGTCGACAGCAACAATGAAGACAAGAAAGACGAGGAAGTTGCCGAACCTACGCTGAACACAACAAACACCCCCAGGTCAGAGACTCCACGGAGAAACACAAGCGAGAAGAAAGAAACAGAAAATGCAGGGGGCATCTTTGGTGAGAACGGAAGGGTGCTGAGAATTCCAGTGTGCGAGGAGTACTTTTTCCCATGCTCCAAGTGGTTTGCTTCTGATCAAGTGGATGGTCTGTTTGAGCGCGAGCTGCCTGTTGAGAAGCAGATGCTCTGTTACAGAGAGCGGGAAAGTGCTGCATTAGGTCTGGTGTAAGATGCTTAGTCCTGTCCTTCTTCTCTTTTACTGGGAGTGAGACATGTATATGTAGTGGGGGAAAACAAGTGCAGGCTAACTATGTTATGGTTTTTCTTTTTTTTTTTTTATTGCTTGCTTTGGGCATGGGGTTTATTGCATTCTTTGCTTGTTCTTTTTGGGGGGCAGTTTGTGATACTTTCCCTTGAATTCCTTTTTCTTCATCAGTCGCTAAATTAAAATTGTGATTTTTCTGACTAGTGTGGCCATCATCGTCAAGACAGCAATATTTTTATGGAGTTTGTCCTTCAGCTAGGTCATTGCAGAATTTATCCCTGGGAGAGGTCATTACTGAGTTTGCCCTTTAAGATTTACTGTTCCACTGAATGAAGGAGACAAACAAGTTATAAGACGAAACATGACACATTTTGACCTCACTGGTCTTCTAAGTTTGTTTCAATTTCCACCTGCTGTCATCTCACTCTGAAACCAACTTTGGGAAAGTAGAGCAATATTTTTACGGAGTTTGTCCTTAAGTTAGGTCATTGAAGAATTTGTCCCTCGGAGATGTCATTGTAGAGTTTGTCCTTTTGGTAAGGTCATCAATCCTGTGTCTCAGTGAGGTCATTATGAAGTTTGTCCTTCAGTAAGATCATCCGATTTGTCTGGCAATGAGGTTATTTGCCGAGTAGCAATTTATTATCATGTTTGTCCCTCTGTGAGGTCATTGTAGATTCTGTTCTTAGCTGAGGTCATTGTAGTGCTTGTCCTTAAGTGAGGTCCTGCTAGAACTTGTCTTTCATTAAGGTCATTAAAGAGTCTGTCCATCAGTGAAACTGTTCTAGTGTTGTTTGTTCAATGAAGTGACTATAGTTTGTTCTTCTGTGGATATGGTTTATCATCATTATAGCTTGTCCATCATTCCCTCTGTATGGAGAAATTGAACTGTTCTTTAGTAAAGACATTGAACTTTGTCCTTCAGTTACAGTTACAGCTGGATCATATCAGAGTCTGTCTTTGAACATAATCAGTATAAAATTTGTCCCACCGTGATGTCACTGTTGAATTTGTCCTTCAGTGAAGGCTTTTTTTTTTTCTCTTCATTTTCAAAAAGAAATTTACACCTGTCTCTAGACATTATGTAATCATGGCCTAAATGAACGCTGCCACCCACTCTAAGGATGAGTGTTGTCAGAGGGTTTTTTCTTGTTTGTTTCTTTCTTTCTCACTGCATGGAGAGGCTTCTAGCCACATTTCCTGTCTGATGACTAGATCATAGATTGGGCAGTCATGGAACACCAGGTGTTCTGTTGTTATTCAGACTGTGTCGTGGGCAAAGGTGTCTCTCTAGCTAGTGTTTAGTCGGGCATTTCTTGTCCATTTTTAAATCTGGGGGGGGGATGGGTAGAGATGGTGGGTTGGAGGATGTTAGAAGTGGAGAAGAGTTTGGGGGATGGGTAGGAATGACGGACAGAGTGGGGCTAGGGAGGAATGGGAATTCTCCTATTTTCGATTTCTTTTCAGTGCGATGATTCCCAAGCTGGCCACCCCAGTTTCCTCATACCCAACTACACTTCATTTCATTCCATCTGTCTACAGAGATCAAACTATTAGTGTCTCCTTAAGGCCATTCGCTATAACAGACCCTGAATTGCTGCTGTGCTCGCGCTTCGGTGGTGCCCAGTGATGCCCGATCTGGTGCAAACATAAGCAAAACACCATGTGCCTATGAATGCAAATGTGTGACCATTCTTCCTTTTTAAGATCAGCTCCAGTGTTGAACAACACAGCATGGTTAACTATGTAGGGAGAGATGTTTCACCGCACATGTTGAAGGCAGAGGCCAATATTTCAGTAGAACCTGTCAATGACAGTCTGTAGAAAAAAAAAAGTTTGAAAAGAAAAACAGAAGGGCTCTTGAGTGAGTGCTAGTCTTCACGAAAGTCTGGCAGATGCTGGATCCACGCTATAGAAGTTTAATGGGTTTGTTCTAGGACCTTATTCCACCTTTCCGCCAAGTTTGATTAAAATCAGTTTAGTAATTTTGGTGTAATTTTGCTGACAGAAACGAATTAACAAACAGACTCAGGGGGAAAAATGGCTTTGGTTTTGAATAGAAAAGAGCTTGAATTAGCAGGTGAATGTGGCGCAGGCAGAGAGGAAAAACATGTTCTCACAAAAAAATATGTCTTTAAACTGAAGTAGTCTTAATTGGGAGAATCTCAAAAATCACCAAGTTGAAGATTTTATAATCCCCTCACACTGAAGATTTTGTATGTTGTGTCATACTTGGAAGGTCTTGTATGTCTCGTCACACTTAGAGGATTTTGCATATCCTGTCAAACTTTGAAGATGTTGTGTGTCCAGTCATACTTTAGAGAATTTGCATGTCCCCTCATAATCTGAAGATTTCCAATGTGCCATCATACTTTGGGAGATTCTGTATGTCCCATCATACTTGGAAGACTTCGTTTGCCCCATCCTGCATGGAATATTTTGTTTGTCTCTTTATTTGTGTGGAAGATTGTTCTGCCATTTTGTCCATCCCTCTTAAAGCATACCAGCTGTGTTAGTTTCCATGATTATTATTCTTGCCCATTCCTCATTTCTGTTTTAAAAGCCTGTCACCTCTATCAGTTTTTTCGAGCTATGATATTTATTTGCTTTTGGGCGTGGTACACGCTTGCTGCGATGCCGTTAATTGGATCTTTTTATGGTAAGTAGCATTCATTTTTTAGCCAACTGTTTTATGTCAGATAAAATTGTTTGAATACATTTTGGTAAAGATGTTAAGTTGATACCGCTTATATGCTGTTCCATTTTTCCCATAGCTGTGAGGCTAAAATACTATTAGAAGATATACTCACCAATCTTGTGGCATTGCATACCAGTATTGTGTACATAGTTAAACGACATAGAGGCACTGATATTTTGATAGTGCCTAGATGTAGATCTAGTGATCTTGTAGAATCTCTGTGATATATAACTCTGTTCTGAAGTATTGCTAGCCTACTGCAGTATTCATAACTTTATATTTTTGGTTGTTATATGTCAGTACAGTATACAAAGTATTATGTACTGATTAGTATTATGGTAGAGTATTGATGTTGCATATTTGTTATTTGCTTTAATATTTTGAAATCGTTCGTCTCCAAATTGTCTGTTCACCAAATATAGTATTAAATGTGGTGCATCCAAAAAGAATGTGAGGTTTAATGAGGGTTTTTTTCTGTACACCAGCATCGCTTTAGAATGGAATTCATGCACATGTATCTTTCTTTTTAACCATGTTTTTCAGGTAAATGACACATTTAAGTGTGTGTCATATACCTGATGTAGTTCTGAGTCATATCTCGCATAGCTGTGTTCGATCTTCTTTCAATGAGCCGTCAGCTAGTCACTATCCAGCTGGATGATTTGTGTTCTTTACATTGAACAGATTCACAACTGAATTGAAAGGAATAATGTTACTGTATGCTTCATTGTGGAACAAGAGATTTTCTATGTTTATTGGAATGTGGAGAATCAAAGTATTGATGATAATGAAATGCGGAAATGTTTTTGTTGCCAGTAACACTTTTGTGGTTTATAGTTGCTTCAGCAAAGTGAATCATCTTTTTTGAGCATTTTTGAAGAACATACTCATAACACACTGAAAAATCCTCAAAATGAAAGGATTCTGGTTTCTAGTTTTTGAATGAAAAATGAGGGTGAATGATAGTTACATCCTACGTTGTAAGGTCTGAGGGCAGTAAGTGAAAAAAATACCACAGAACAAAAAGGGTTATGCCCAAAACATACAGAAAAAAATTTTTTTTTAAAACATGCTGCTACATAATGGATCACAAAATACATATAAACAGAACTGATTTCTCTGTACTCGCCTGTGCTTGTGCATGAACACACACACACACACACACACACACACACACACACACACACACACACACACACACACACACAGCATAACTAAACTGGATTGGACTCCTAACGGCCTAATCAAGTTTGGAAGATGAACACAAGAGAAGTTGTTAACTGAGACTCAAAACTGTAAATGGCGAGAGAGTTTGTGCAAGCAGGACTGAGATAGTGACTAGGAAAAGACTTGCCCTCCATAAAACCTCTTACGATAGCTTGGGACATAGAAGATGTATCCACGAGCCGAGGAATAAAGAGAAGAAAGGGATTGTACAGTTTGAAGTGTTCGATCGGTGTGAAGGAGCAGTATTTGAGAACATATTAAAACAGAAAATTTCAATTTGTGTTTCAGTCCTGTTGGATAAAAATCAATCTCAGCAGACAATCTCAGACAGAAAGGGGGTGACAAGGCCATGCCAGTCCCATAACATCCTCCTGTTCTTAGTTTACTCTGTGCAAGGTCATCAATAGTAGTGAACACGGTCGAAGAATCTCCTGTTGAATGTAACAAAAACCTTGATGATAAATCAAGATGCAATCTTCATATGGTGTCATCATGGTATCACAAATTGTTGTTCGAAAAGAATGCAGGTATTGTGGTTGCTGACGTGCTTCAGTAGTTGAAATGTGGTGTGAATATGCCTGGACAGAAACATGAATGACACGTATTCACATTGCATGCATCCCCCATAAAAATCAAAGAAATGAGTGAAAGACTGATATTCAACAAATGATCTACTGATGCCAGCAGGCAGCTGCTTTGTTGGCTGTACCCAAGTTGGCACCCTATTGCAAAAACATGAGCATACATTGTCAAATGCTTTGAGTTTGGTCTCAAACCAGCCAAACTCAAACCAAAGATAAGCGTTATTTAAGTATGATAATGTTAGTAAATAATAATTCACTTGAGAGTAGATTTTTGAGAGTTTTCTGTACATGTTCATAGTAGAAAGGTAAAGGATTGGATGTTCGTGTGAGGTGAAGGGCGAGATGTGATAGTAGTGATGGTGGTGGATAGTTCTAAATGGGTAGAGGGCATGGTTCTCTTGTACATGTTATTGAGTAGCATAATGGTGATATTTTGTTAGCTATTGTAGCAGTTGTTATATCTTTGCTTTTCTTCCATTGCTCTTCATATGTCTATGTTGTCATTTTGTTCGATTATGAACTGTCCAAACCAATATTATTAGCGGTGCAATTGTTGTCACACTGTGATAAAAAGATGTCGTCATGAGAATATCCTGTTGGTAAACTGTCTGATGCTTTACAGTGAACTGATCTCACACTGTTTTATTTATGGCTTCGTATTTGTCATGATGAGGTTTTTTTACCTGATTTTTGAAGTGTGATTATCTTAAAGTTTATGTTAGCATTATTTTACTGTAATGAAGGTCTGCTTCTTGGCTGCTGTATAGAATACTCATTTTTGATAAGCTATTTCTCTGCTTTTACAAGGTAAGAATCTCTTTCTCTCTCTGTCTGTCTCAGTCTCTCTCTCTCTCTCTCTCTCTCTCTCTCTCTCAATTAAACAAAACACTCGGACCACACCACACGTTATTCTTTTCAGTTTCTGAAAAGAAATTGTGTGCATGCTTTACAATTGCTTCTTACCAGGGTAGTCTTTGTTGTTACAAGAATCAATCATTCTATTCAAAGTGAATGCAGAAAGTATATAGGAAGTAAACATTTTTGAAATAACAGCATTTTGACATGTTTGATAAGGAAGCTTGTGTAATATACCCGTGGTCAGTCCTATGGAAAACAGTTTGGATAAACATTAAGAGATATCTATGTATTATTTTTCTTCTTAACAGTTGAATGTCACTTATGTAAGACACTTGTGGTAATTATGATGAAAATAAGCAAGTAATCCAGAAAACTATTAACATTTTACTTTTTAGAAGCCTATATTTTTACTTTGTGATCATGTAATGTGGAATTAGTACATGTATACTCGAGAGAAATCAACATTATTCATTAATATTAGACAAGTCTCAATTTTGTTCTAAACAAGTAGTAACCGTACATATCTCAGCCGTTTGGTACTACACGCATTGTATAACCAGATTTTTAATTTCTAGGTATTACATAAATATACATTTAATAGCCTTTGGTAGAGGGATTATGTTACACAGGTTCAGTTTACTTACAATAAATTAGTACATTATTTCCACTTTGCTTTTCACCTTTGATGTGTTTTTGTGTTCGAGTAGACATGTTTGCTTTTGTGGGTGAGTGTTCATCCTCCTCTGTATGCAGGTGAGGTCTGCTTCTGCTGTACTTTTTTTCGCAAGTATGAAAGACGGTGTACATGGTTTGACCATGTATGGACTCTGATCCTGAGATTGTACACCATGTGTGGTCTTCTTGGATGACTCGCGGTCAACAAGGGTGCTGTGTTTCTGCTGATAGGATGGAGTGGTCAGGGATGTGGGCAGTATCGGTTTGACGGGGCATTTCCTCCATATTCCTGGAACTGGTGCCACAGCTTGCGGTGATGGTGGTAGTTGTGCCCTGTCCTCGCTGCCAGCATGTCATGCTTGCATGCCGTCTCGCTTGATGGACAGGTTGTCGTCCCCCCCTGAACCCAGACTCTGACGTGAACGAGGCGGCCACTTCGGTGGAAGTCTCCTTGATCCAGCATAGCCTTTCCTGACTAAGACGGTCCATGCATGGTGAAAACCAGCATCCTATTTGAGGCGGTGCCAGATTGATTTTGTTGTTGTTGTTGTTGTTGTTACTGGCACATCTTCTATGCTACCTCCGTGGCATCGCACTCGCACTGCTCATTCCGACCCCCTGTCTAAAAGCCACAGCCCAGCGCGGCCACAGCCCCGGACCTGCAACCTACAGGGAGCAGTCAATATCAACCTGTCAAAAGGCAATTCTGCAAAAGAGACACTGCACTGCTGCCGTGTCACTTCGGTGGTGTTCAGTGGTGACTGGTTCTGACCCAGCATACACAGGACACCACCTACTAAGCCCCCCGTTGAGCATGATAATTGCTGAGTCGCAGACACATCGATAGATATGTGTGTGTGTGTGTGTGTGTGTGTGTGTGTGTGTGTGTCGATAGGTGGATAGGTATAGATACTTGCACGTGTGCGCGCGCGCACACACACGCGCGCGCGCACACACACACACACATCAATCTTTCTATCTATAAACATCATAAACTGGGCGCCCGCGGGATTCAGTGTTCTACCACCGAGGCAACAGGATATCCTCTCGCATTAGGGTAACGGCATCAGATTTTCACATCCTACGTTGTTTGTTTGTGTGGTGATTCGTCACGTCTACAATGGATGCATCAAGCTACTTTAAACCTGATAAGCCCAGGAGACATGGAGAGCACACCGAAAAGTCGCACAAGGACGTAGGCCTACAGTTTTCTACGAAACGTCACACAAGGATGTATAGTCCCAGACGAACAATCGTCTAATTCTTCACCATCCTCAAGAATCTTAGCAGCGGATGTGACTGACACATCAAACAGGTAGCTCACGGGAAATGATTTGACTCTTCAAAAACAAAAACCGTTTTTCTGCGATCAGTTCACATTTTCCTCGTGAAAAGAGGTGCGGAAGGAGGATTTCCTGAAACTGAATTGTCTGGCCCAGTGTATTGTTAGCATCAGGAAATGATCTGTTTCGAAAGGACGCTGACCTGCTTTGGTGTCGGTCATCAAGAGTGGTGACAAAGCATAATAAAACTGTCTTTTCTCTTCTCCAACAGGGAAAGAATGATCTTCTAAATTTATTCGCATGATGTTGTTTGTTTTCACCAGAAGGTCAGGGATTGGCGTGATGAAACAGCCTAAATTTTAGCCTGTACACACGGCTTGAAGGATATACTTATGTTCTGTCATGAAGGCAGTCACTCTAGGAAAACAATAAATGTTTTATAGAAATATAATCACAACTTCTACCGGAAAAAAAAATTCATTTCTCGACTCCCAAATACATACATATAACCGTTGATTAAAATTGCGGGAGCCATAAATTACGGAATGGACTTTGTAGAAGAGAAGGAAAATACAGAGAAAACGGAATTTGTAAAGAATGTGATAATGAATTATTATACGATCTCATAGGAATGTAACAGGCTACTTCGAAATACGCTGATACCCTAAAAACACGCTCTCCATTGTCAAACGCTGATACCCTAAAAACACGCTCTCCATTGTCAATGTTTAATTTGTGTGATTTGTTAAAGACCGGAACAAAACAACAACTTGAATCAAGCAAATGTATAAAACCTGGAATGGGCGTGTAAACTGTTCTTTCATCTGAAGACGTACGGAGTGTTTATCTGATTTTGAACGTATCCATTGCGTAACGGTGTAAATTTGTTATTGGGCTTATTGCCAATTGGTTAACCTTTCGTTTGTTTGCTTTCAGTATTGTGGACAGCGTATTCCGTGTTTTTAATCCTACCTGCTTGTAAAGACAGTCTGTACTGCATGTCTGTTTTGTCACAAGTTAAGAGGAAACCAGATTGATCGGATCGATCTTTCTTTTACGGAGCGCTGCTAACAGGATCAGTATCTTCCGGTATAAATTTCTCGGGGTCTCTGGGTGAGGGTCTGACAAACTACCCCAAGGAAAACTTCAACTGAACGGACAAGCAAGTGGCATTAGTTCTCAGTTACGTAGAAGCGAGCATGTCTTTTTTTTTTTTTTTTTTTTTTTTTTTTTCTTCACAAGATGAACAGTAAACATTATATATACATTTCCAGAAAGAAAATTGAATAGTATCTACAGCAGGTTTCATATATCATACTTTTTTCAAATGTATTCATCAAGGTTTTTTAACATGAATGACAAAAACAAACAAACAAGCAAACAAAACTACACATGTAGCAAGAGAGATAGAGATAGACAGACAGACAAGATAAGACAAACAAAGATATGCAGACAGCTGTATGTAGTGCAAACTTGAGATAAACTTAGGTTGTGCAGATGCTTCAATCAAAAAGAGGGACATAGGCTACCCAAGAAAACAGGAATTTTTCATAATTCAACTCAATTGTTGAAATATACTTTTCAATCTCGTACCGTTTTTTGAGGTATCCACAAAAGACACGGACAGTTGGCACTACACTTGTCATCTTACAATGGTATATATACAGTTTTGCTAATAGAATAATCAAATCTAAAACATGGTCAGTTTTTACATCTCTTTCACATCCAAAAATAACCAGATGTTCGCTAAAGCGAAATGAGTGAGCCAAAGAACATTTCTGAATAAGAGTGGTTTGGAAATCCCCCCAGAACGAGTGTACAAAATGACAATGCCAAAAAATGTGTTGAATATTTTCTTTTTCTAGGTTGCAAAAAGAGCACCTATCATTCCTATTTATGTTCATGTTGAACAGTATACTGTTAGTTCCTAGAATTCTGTGCACTATCCTTATCTGCAACCACTTTAATTTGATGTCCTTTATCTTCCTAATTTTCCTGAAAATGGTGTTCCATTGTATGCTTCGATATATCCTTCTATCCCACTTTTCACAACAGTTTGGCAATGTGTTGTTTTTCCCCAGTAGATCATAAAATGGTCTTGCACCTTTTGGAATAGACTGTATTATCCTGAAAGCTTTACTCGAGTCATAATTTAAAAGATTATTATTTGGCATGGCTAATCCACTACTTTGAATATATGCTCTAACAGCATTAACCATTCCCCTATAAACAAGAAAGTTAGCCTGAATATCATACTTGACACAAAACGTATCAAAAGACAGAAATCCTCCATTTTTATCTAATAAATTAGCAACCTGATAAACGCCTTTTTCAATCCAGTTCTGATGAAATGGAGACTCTCTGGCTATCAGGATACCGGAATTACAAAAGATGGGTTCAGAAATTAATTCTTCAGGGTTTTCAATTTCAACACATTTCCCTATTTCTTCATAGGATTTATAGACACTTAACCAAAAGAGATTCTTATTTCTGAAATTTATAATATTAGTACCTATCTTATCTATAAACCTGTTTTGTGCATATAATTGTTTCACGATACATGCCCATTCGTGCTTACTAGTGTGCAATCTTCTGATCCAAGCAACTTTTAATGCATTTACATAATTTCGAACATTTGGGATTCCAATACCACCTTGATCAGTACTTTTATACGATATCTTTCTACTTATCTTGTCATTCTTCTCATTCCAAACAAATCGATAAATGCCCTGTTGTATCACGTTCAAAATTTTGTCTGGTGGATTTGGCAAGAGCATCCAAAGGAAAACTATTTTAGACAAAATGAGAAATTTAAGAATAGCTATTCGTCCAAGTGGTGTCAACTGTCTTTTAAGCCATACCTCATATAATATTTTAATTTCCTTAAATCTGTGCTCGAAGTTAATTCTTACACATTCTTTTAAATCATTGGTGAACCAAATACCAAGTATTTTGAATCGCAACGGATTCCATTCCATGTGCAAATGAGGCATATATTTTACCTGTGAATTTTTTCTACAGCCGAGCCAAACTGCGATGCTTTTTTACAATTCAGTTTTAACCCGGACACACTTCCAAAAACATTAACAATTCTCATTGATTCTTCAAATGATTCCCTATCACCCTCTTGTATTAATTCAGTATCGTCAGCGTATTGGGATATCTTAATTTCAAATCCTCCAGTATTTACCTTTACACCTTTGATTATATCATTCTTTCTGATCATGGCAGCTAGAATTTCAACACAGATTATGAACAAGTAAGGTGAGATTGGGTCTCCCTGTCTACATCCCCTTTGCACATGGAACCATGGTGTTAATCTTCCATTTACTGTAACAGTCGATTTGATATCTTGTGTAAAGGTTTTTATCCATTGACAAAAATCAGGACCAAAGCAAAATTCATCCAATATTTTCCACATAAACGACCAGCTGAGCGAATCAAAAGCCTTCTCAAAATCTAGAGAAATTAGTAGACCAGGTCTTTTGCTTGTCTGAAGATAATCAATCAGATCATATATTAAACGTATGTTATCTCCAGTGTATCTGTTTTTAATGAATCCAGTCTGGTCTCCA
Source organism: Conus canariensis (assembly GCA_033310375.1). Taxonomy (NCBI): domain Eukaryota; kingdom Metazoa; phylum Mollusca; class Gastropoda; order Neogastropoda; family Conidae; genus Conus; species Conus canariensis. The sequence continues at coordinate 74,198,406 of CM065717.1, read as the reverse complement.
TCTATAATTGATGGAAGAATTAATTTCAGCCTATTTGCAATACATGCAGAGCCTATCTTATAAACAACATTAAGCAAAGAGATGGGTCTCCAGTTTCCAATAAACTGACGTAGTTTTTCTCCCTTAGGAATACAGATTATTACCCCTTCTTTTTGTGTGGAAGACAATTCCCCTTTTCTAAACCCTTCATTTAGTGACCTTACAACAAAAGCCCCAAGATAACGCAAAAAAAAATTGAAAAATTCCACTGTGAATCCATCGCTTCCTGGGCTTTTATTATTTTTCATGTTTTTGAGTGCAAACCCAGCCTCTGTCAATGAAATTTCGCCTTCTAAGGAGTCCTGCTCTTCCCCGGACAAACGTGGTAGTTCGGCAACCAAATTCCTGATTTCTATATCTTCAACGTTTTTTTCAAGGTACAATGTTTTGTCAAATGTGTTGATTTCATTTGCTATTTCTTTTTCATCTTTTATCATTGTACCATTTTTATCTATCTCTGTGATTCTTTTACTCACAAAATTCCTCTTTTCTAAGGAACAAAAATAGTTTGTGATTTTCTCGCCCTCAGCTATCCATCTTGTCCGGGAGCGAAGCAAGACTCCCTCCATTTTTTTCTCCCTTAGAGATACCAGTTCTGCTTTACTATTTTCTAAGTAATTTTTCTCTATTTCAGTTAACATAACTTTTTTTCTAGTCGCTTTATCTCCCTCTCTAGCTTTTTTTCTTGTTCTGTATTTTTTTTCTTTTTAGCTGTTGCAAATGCTATTGTTTTCGCTCTTATTTTCATAAGCATAGTGTCAAGAAGCAGTTGGTCACTAATACTAAACTGCAATTCGTCTTTTGGTATCTGATTTATATTTTCACGAGAATAGGGGGATAAGGCATACTCCTCTAAAACCCGTTTTATTTCATTATGAACTTCTTCCACATACATTTTGTCTTTTAATAGAGAACTATTAAATTTCCAGAGTCCGGCTCTGCTCTCTTCCTTTTTCGACCCAAGGACTAACGTGATGATAGAATGGTCAGTTCTATATCCTGGAATTATGTCGGTGTGAAGCGAGTTATTATACAATGATTCTGACACTAGAAAAAAGTCTAATCTACTCTGCTGAAGGGGATTGTTCCTTCTCCACGTATATCTTCTTGTATCTGGATTCATTTCACGCCATACATCCATTAATTTCAAATTCATCATCATTCTCTTGACCTGTTCTTGTGCCCTGACATTATTATGGTGCCTATAGTTATAATAATCCATATCAAAATCGATAACTAGATTCCAGTCACCACCTGTTATTACAAAATCGAAATTCTTTTCTTTAATACGTTCTTCAAGATTTACATAAAAATCTGGGTCATCCCTGTTCGGTCCATACATACTTACAATCACAAATTTCTTTTTTTCAATCATGACTGAAAGAAGTATGTATCTTCCATTTTCGTCTTTACAAATGTTCTGAACTTTGAACTCAAAATTGTTGTTAAGCAATATAGCTGTTCCCCTAGAATTTGAGGTGTGAGGAGCAAAAAAGCAGGAAAAGCCCCATTCAGCAGTTACATATTTTTCAAGCTTTGGATCCATGTGAATATCTTGCAAAAGGTAGATTGAATAAGATTTTGATCGCAAATAATGAAACACATCCCTACGTTTTTATTTTATTTGCTAGGCCCTGACAGTTCATGGACAACAGTTTTAATTCCTCACTATCAACCAGTATTAAGGTGAAATTGTTTTTCACAAACATTGCATATTCGCATGGCTTTCCTAGAAATTTTCGATATGAACATTCTCAGACAATCTCTGTGCCTTAAACTCAAAATTAAATAAACAATGCATTTTTTGCATGACCTCACATCTGTTTCACACACATTCTGCACTAACCTTAGGCACATTTCAAACCATGAAGAACCATTCAAAGCGTAAAAAGTGTATGAACAAACAAAAAACAGGCAACAAAAGTAAAAACACACATGTAACATGAAAAACGCGTGCATAGCACGTGCGGTCTTTACTTGACCGCTAATCATGAAAAAGGGAGAAGCCCAAACTTTTTTTTTTCTCACCAAATTTAGGTTAACTCTTTCATGAAGATAAATTCAATGATAATAGTAATGGAAAATATAAGAATTAACGACAAGAAGCCCACAACAACAGTATCAAAAAGCCATCCTTCTCATCATTCTCATAATTGATTCACAATGCGTTGAGTTTACATCTTACTACGGAATGGAAAAAAAAAAATAAATAAAAAAAAAAAAACCAATCCTACTCTTTCAAAGTTGACAAATCCACCTCATTTAGCTTCCCCCTCCCCCCCCCCCCCCCCCCTTCAACCCCCCCTTCCCCCCCCCCCCCCCCCCCCCCCCCGGGACCGCTCCCCAATCCCCACCCTCATAATGTTGATTGTAGAATATGACAGACTTTGCCACAATTAATCATATTAGGACTAATAATATTAGCCTTGTCTAGTAATATGAAAACTGCTACTTTAGACCAAACTTTTTCTTTCCCTCAAGAATGTTGCTTTTGAATTCCATGAAATGACAGGGGGAAAAAATGTCATACGTATTTGATTTGCATTACGATGGTCGTAGCTTTTCCTTTCAATTTCGTGTCGGAGTCCGTCATTCCCAGGAAGGAGGGTGGGGAGCAGGGACGTCCCGTGCAGTCCACTGTCATCATTCCCCAGCACCACGGCCCTGCAGCTCCGAGTTTCTGGGGTCAGGAGGGGACTGTTTGGGAGCACACTCATTTCAAACATTAACATAACTTAGTTAAACATAGCCTCATGATCTCTCCCCCCCCCCCCATCCCCCCTTTCCCCCCACAACCTCCCCCTCTTCCCCCTCCCCCCCCCCCCCCCCCCCCCGAAAAAAGAGGTCACTACAGAAACTGTGAACATGAAAGTAAATTTACCTTAATGTGTGGTGAGATAATTCTTTAAAGAATGAATAAACAAAAAATAAAATACTTTAAGAAAAATGTGCGTCAACGTCATCAGATTACATGAGCTGCCCCACGTAAATAAGTTTTACACATTAGCTTAGTTTTTGAGAGCCACTTTTTCTTTTCTTCCCCCCCCCCCCCCCCTTCCCCCCCCCCCCCCCCCCCCCCTCTTTTTTTTTTTTCCCCTAAAAAGAAGTATAGTTGAAAAAAAGGGTTTTTGTTATTAAGAAAAGTGTACCTAATTATGCATTATATAAACCTGGATCTGCACATCGGCCTACACGCCTACACACATTGAGGGGCGCCTACACACGGGCATTATAAGTATTATACATTATTATTATTATTATCTTTAACTGTATAGTAAAGGGACACACCGCTCGATAGACATATCATTATACATACATATCTTAACACCTGCACATACACATATGCATACACATACATATACATTCGCAACTTATCTATGTTTTCCTTATACATGTTGAAGTATGTGCGTTTTGCTTTGAAATAGATGCTAAAGACAAATAAAAAGACAAACCATGTTGACAATCACAGCAAAGCAGAGCCCGGCCACTGGACAACAAATGCTCCATTGGAGTCTGGTCCATACTTCGAAAGAAGAAAAAAAACACTCACGTGTTTTTACAAATACAATAAGAGTACTAAAAACATGCAACAAAGCAGTACAATTCTAAAATGCTCCACTGAAATCCGGAAGAAGAAAAACAGCTCACACGCTTTTACATACAGTGTGAGAGCACAGCAATAACATTAAGCAATATAGTACCTTTCTGTCTACAAATTACCACATATTAACTAGGTTTTGCCCCTACTCCCCTGTGTTGAGGCCGCTGTGCTGCATGGAAGCTCCCTCAGGTCCCGCATCCTCTGTCCGTCCGTTCGCACTGCTTCCCTCACATGGCGAGGCTTCCCTGCTGGCTGGCGGTTCTCCATCGCTGCCTGTCGTTTGGCCCACGGCGTCTCGGGACTGCTGGCTGCTGAATGGGAGGGCAGCTTGGCTGGTCCCCTCCGCTCTCCGCACTCGGCCCCTGTCTCTGTCTTCGAGCCCCCAGGTGGAAGGGTGACCTGAAAAAGAACTCGCTGGTGCCTCGTCAAACTGAGTGTTCGATCGATGAGCCTGAGAGACGGTTGGTAACC
>CM065717.1:74169295-74189295 GCA_033310375.1 Conus canariensis | reverse complement strand
AAAATGTACACAAATATCACCACTCTGAATCGTAGTCTTCACTACATACAGTCCACATATACTCTCAGATATACGTGAGCATGATCACATTGAATCACATTCTTCACTTCATGCAGTTCATGTGTTCTGTGCAATCCTCATGGTTGAACACAAATGACATAAATGGTGTTGAGGACGTACGCCAAGCAAACCCCCATTTTCTCCCTGTGACCGTTTATGAGAAAGATTCCCAGTATTTCCATCATTCATATTCATATCTTACCATAAGCCTTTCCAGACCTATAGTATAAGTTTATGGCTTCTCTGAATGTCTGAATCTTATATGAAAGCCCGTGTGTCTGAGGTCTTGTACGACAGCCCACGTGTATGAAGTCTTGTTTAACAAAAAATACACGTGTCTAGGGTCTTGCATTAAAGCCCGATGTCTACGAAATTGTTTGAAAGCCTGTGAGTCTTAGATACTGTATGAAAGTCCGTGTGACAAAGATCTTGCATGAAGCGACCATATGTCTAAGATCTCATATAAAGTCCGTGGTTCTAATGTCTCGTGTGAAAAGTCCGTGTGTTTAAGGTTTTGTGTGAAAGGTCCATGAGTCTAAGGTCTTGTATGAAAAGTCCATGTGTCTAAGGTTTCGTATGAAAGGTCCATGAGTCTAAGGTCTTGTATGAAAAGTCCATGTGTCTAAGGTTTTGTATGAAAGGTCCATGAGTCTAAGGTCTTGTATGAAAAGTCCATGTGTCTAAGGTTTCGTATGAAAGGTCCATGAGTCTAAGGTTTTGTATGAAAAGTCCACAAGTCTAAGTTATTTGTAGTGAAAAGTCCATGTGTTAAGGTCTTGGATGAAAAGCCCATGAATCTTAAAGTCTTGTTTGAAAATTCCAGGAGTCTAACGTATTGAATAAGAATTCTATTATGTCTATAGTCTTGTACGAAAGTCGTGAATCTAAAGTATTGTATGAAAAGTCCACGGGTCTAGAGTCTTGCATGAAAAGTCCACGAGCCTAAAGTCTTGCATGAAAAGTCCATGAATTTAAAGTCTTATATGAAAATCCATGAATCTAAGATCGTGTATGTTAACTCCAGAGTTTAAAATCTTGCATGAAAAGTGCACGTGCCGAGGGTATTGTATGGAAGTCCATGACTCTAAAGTCTTGCCTGAAAAGTCCTTACGTCTAAGGTCTAATATGAAAACTCTGTGTCTAAGGTACTGCATAAAAACTCTGTGAAAATCTACCGTGTGATCTTTTTCTGGTAATTAAAAAGAAAGTCCACCGCTTCAGTTCTGTCAACAGATTGTTAATCTGGTATTTGAAAGTCTTCCAGCTTTTCCTTCCTTGACGGTCCATAGAATAAACAAAAATAAACTCTTTGAGATCAACATCTTTAGATCAAGAGGGAGCAGAGGGAGATGAGGGAGGGAGAAAAAGGAAGAACGAAGAAACCAACAGAACATGCTATCGAAGGAATATTTTCATCAGGCAGAAGTACGCTAAAATGTTACGAAAGATTTCTGTCCTGGAACAATACGAAGGACTGACCAGTGGGATGTAATACTGATTTTGGAAGAGAGAGAGAGAGAGAGAGAGAGAGAGAGAGAGAGAGAGAGAGAGAGAGAGAGAGAGAGAGACAGACAGACAGACAGACAGAGAGAGAGACGATCGTTAAATTTACATTTAATCAAGACTTATCACTGAAAAGCAGTGGCTCAGACCGACTGTTTCGCCAGTCCAGCTCTTTGAGCATCTTTGTGACCGACGATTTCACTGTGGAGTCTAACAGCACAATCATTCTCATCCCCTGACCTCTTCTTCGGTTGTCGCCTTCTGTACAATCTTGAGTTGTGTACCCTCATCCCTCCTATCCCTACTCCCAACCCCAGTCTCCGGCAATGTCAAAACCAATCCTTTGAAAGACGAGCTCTTGTTCTTTCCGTCAGTTGTTTATTTCCGTTTGCAATATGCAAACTCACCACCACCACCACCCCACTCCCCCCCCCCCCCCCCCCCCCCCCGCCCATCCCCCTCCTCTCTTTTGTTTTTGTACTCCCAGCTCTTATAGAACAGGGAGTACTTTACAATGGGAACGAAAAAAAAATGCTGTCTGTGTGTCTGTCCGTGGTCAAAATGTGTTCTACTCGCTCCAGACAAAACTTCTGGGCCGATCTTTCTGAAAATTTGTACGTATGTTCATTATGGATCACGGATGATGCCCGATGTTTTATTATACCAGAATAAGCCGTTACTAACGGCTATAATGGTCCAAAACGGGTTTTCTTCTTTATGGACTATATCTTTATGACGCATGTTTGATTGTGACGTCAAATACATTATGATGCATGTTTGATTGTGACGTTTTTCAGGAAGATAAACTGGGAGTACGTTTATATGCTTTGCATCTTGTTTTCTTTTCAATCGTTGTTGAACACCCATAATATTATCACTTATTTTTGATCGGCGCGGAGGAGGGGTGGGGGTGGGGGGTGCGAGGACGGAAAATGCACCTCACCAGCAACAAAAATTATTCAACAAAAAAGGAGGTTTTGAAGGTGCATATGTGCCAAACCGACACAAGGCCCAGATTTGTCTAATATCTGACGGGGAAAAGGGCATTTGCAAATAGAAAGAAGGCAAGGTTTGAATACGTGTCAAACGTACATCTTGATATTCGTTGTTGTTGTTTGTTCGCTTGTTTGTTTCTTTGTTTAGTTCTTCTTTGTGAATGCGTACGAGCGACAATAATTCACCATCTTCCGTCCGGTTGTTTCCCGTAGCCGCTTTTACTTTCCCTTCACACACACACACACACACACACACACACGCACGCACACAGGGGAAACGCAAGACACGTCTGGCCTCGTCCGGACTGCCCTCAGGGCCGGCAGGTCTAGCTGGGCGGGAGAAGGCCAACGGACAGCTCACGTGGGCACAGCACCAGATGGATGTGACACTTGCGGCGATCGTAACTCAAGTCCAACCGGCCCTGGCAGACACAGCGGTACTGCACCCGGGATGGCGACAGCACGTTGGTCTCCACGAAATGCCGGGTTCCACCCCGAATCCCGCAGGTCACCGACATCACCACGTAGTCCTGAGGGATCCAAACAACCATAGTGCGTCATCACGTTAACAATGATGATGATGATGATTGATGATGATGATAATGATAATGATGATGATCGATTATGATGATGATGGTAATGATGATGACAACGACGACGACGACGACAACGACGACGTACGTGTGTGTGTGTGTGTGTGTGTGTGTGTCTGTGCGCGCGTGCGCGTGCATGAGTATATGTGTGTAAGCGTGTGTGTGCGTGCGTACGCGCGCGCGCGCGCGTGTGTATGTGCGTGCGTGCGTGCGTATGCGTGTGCGTGTGTGTGTGCGCATGAGCTTTACCGTCAGCTTGTCGCTGCCTGTCTCAGGCAGCCAGGAGGTGGAGGAATCAGGGCCAGGCAGGGCCGTGGTCGTGCTAGCGTTGTAGTAGAGGCAGCCGTCCAGATTCACCACCCCACGCACTCCCTGCCGGACAAAGAGAATATCGTTGTGGAAGGTCGTTCAATTACACGCAGATCGTCACGTATACATCGTTTTCCCGCTTATCTGTGTTCCGCGCAAACGGGTGTGTGTGGGCCCCTTATGCTAACAGCTGATCGTAAGTTCACAGCAATGCACACTCCCTTGCGGATGTAGCCTACTCATTATTTCCCACAGCCGCGCGCATGGCACGTGTTGCCTGTCACACAGCATGTTAGCTAGCGCGCGCATTCGACAAACTTCCCACGCGCGGGAAGATGCCGTTTTACCATACTTGTCCACATGCACGCTCTCTTCTCTCTCTCTCTCTCTCTCTCTCTCTCTCTCTCTCTCTCTCTCTCTCTCAAACAGTGACCAGTGATAGTGCGATCAGAGGTGCTGATCCGGTTCTCACTGAACACGATTAAAGCAGATGACACCATGGTATGCATTCATCCAATCCATCAGATGGGGGTGGGTGCCTTAATGATAATGATAATGAACACTTATATAGCGCCTATTCTCGGCTAGAGACCAAGCTCTAAGCGCTTTACAATCAACACTCGCTTACACAACGGGCTGCCTACCTGGGTAGTGCCGACTGAAGAGCTGCCAGCTGGCGCTTCATTCAGTCGTTTCCCGTGTCATCCAGTCAATATCGTTCAATATCGTTCACTCAGTTTCTTTACTTCCTTCATTCTTTCCATTTCTTACGCAGGGTGCATGCTGTGTGTAACGTGTCATCCATACCTACGGCCAAACTGGCCTACTCTTCCGAAAGTACTACGTTTCATTAAAGAAATCATACTTTCTTTTTGGAATATCCTTTCTTTGCGGTGGATTCTGTACTCAGAGCATTAATGACTATACACATATTTATGTAAATGACAATGCACATACTTGTGAACAATCGACAAATGTGCCGAAAATAAACACAAAATGCTCTGTTTGGAACTGCTATAAGGATACGATGCCGCTTTTACCGTTGGAGGCCCACACGCCTCCATGTTATCTGAGGGTGCATGCTAGTGCAGTGTTAATAATCACTCGTGCCCGGGTGCACGTACACATACACACAAGCACGCGCGCACGCATTTGCCTCTCACCCCTTAATCCACCAGCATCATCCGCTCCCAGTTTCTCTGTTTCACCCACAGGCTACCGTTCTTCATTCTTTTCAAGGTCAGTTCAAACTGAACAGGTGCCAGTACTTATCTGGTGAAAGCGTCGTGTTTCTTCTTTTGGCCATTTTTTTCGCAGCCATGCAGTAGGCCCAGCTGATAAACTGTAGCCTACCCACAAGTGGACGTCCAACGCAAATGTTCTGGTCGTAAAAACAATACAAAACTATGCACGCTGGTGTATCTCTTTGTGTTCATTTGAAAGATTCATGGGTATGATTATTTTGTACAAACACACAGCGTACCGTCAAGTCGGGCACACGGCTAATGCTGTTAATCTGAAGCTGCAGATCTGCACCGAGTTCCTGCATCTGAGAGCCGAACTCTCGGACACTGTCGTTCAACGCTGCGATCTTGTCCGCCACACCCTCGGCCCCTGACGTCTTGGGTGCCTGTGCACAAACATTAATCATTTACTTATACACACACACACACACACACACACACACACACACACACACACACACACACACCTTTCATTTCACTTTTTTTTTCCCTTAAGGTCCCACCCTCTGTATTTCCTCATCTGTTTAACACCCTCCACCGGGAATAAGAACGGTAATACCATACTGTGGTCTACAAGATTTTAGTTTGCACCTAGTCATGCGGGAATAGTAAAACAAAATGTCTAGCTGGTGCTTCATACGGTTTCCCGTCTGACATATTTTGTAAAGGCCTATACCTCACGGCACTATTTCCACATGAAATATCCATGTGAAGGAGACCCACACAATTTTGAGCAATAACAACGGGTTAAGTGTCAATGAAATGATTGATCCGAAACAATTTTTCTTTTTTTTAATTAGTTTGTTGCCAGTCAAAGGGCGTTAAGAATTTTTTAACGTTTTAAAAGAACTCAAAACGGGTCTGACACGTGACTTGCCTCCCTTGAAAATCAAATGGCAGACGACCACTTGACACGCCAGCTTCAACATTTTGTAGGCAATCTTCAGTGTCGTGAAATACACGCGATGGTGAGTATGTGTACTAAAAAAAAACAAAAAAAATGAATGAAAAGGAGGAGGAGAGTTGAAGAGGGACGGGACGGGGGTAGTGGGAAAGGCTTAGCGAAGGGTAGTAATGAACTTAACATTCCTTCATAATTCGCATCGTATTGCGGGTCTTTTTTTTTTTTTTTTTTCCACATGTATGTGTAAGAACGTATTTTTTGTAGAGAGTAGTGAAGATAGTCAAGGGTATGGAGAGAATAGGGAATGGCTACTTTTATTTATTTTCATCCGTAAGGTGCATGCTATGATACCTCTCTCTCTCTCTCTCTCTCTCTGTGCGAGGCGGGGACGTGGGGTGGAGCGAGGGATGGGGTGGGGTATGGAAACACAAACGTGTGTGTTAGTGTGTGTGTGTGTGTGTGTGTGTGTGTGTGTGTGTGTGTGTGTGTGTGTACACGCACGTGTACCCACGTGTGGACGCTTGCGAGCGGTTGTATGTGCGCGCGCGCGCGCCTGTGTGTGTGTGTGTGTGTGTGTGTGTGTGTGTGTGTGTGACCTCTGCTCTATTAAGACGAAAAGCAAAAAAAAAAAAAAAAAGCTCACCGTCGTTGTTTGATTAAGTGTAGTAGACAAGAGCAAAGCGTCTACCTGAAATGATAATTAAAAAAAAAGAATTTTAATCATTATTGGCTGACCGACCACAGAGAGCTTTTTTTAGGGCTGTCAACCCCACACAATGAAAGAAGTCAGAAAAGAAAGTAAGTTTGGCCATTGGGAAAAAAAAAACTTATAATTGGCTATTGTAATGATAGTAGTAAGTAATAGTAGTAGCCGTAGCAGCAGCAGCAGCAGTTGCAATAACAATTGTTATAATCACCATCATCATCATCATGATGTAAAGTGAAGAAATATATTCTTCCTAACTGCAAAACATATACACCATTACAAGTGTGAAAAAAATTGCTTACTGTGAAAAGATGTTGAAGAAATAATGATACAATTAAGGAAACACAACAGATGGAGCAGCAGCAATAATAGCCATTACAATGACGATGGTGGTTAATTACAGCTTTTCTATAACATTGCTTCTATTGTGGGCTTTTCTTTCTTTCTTTTTTTTTTTTTTTGTTTTGTTTTTTTTTGTACCAAGCCACTCGGTTTTTTCCTCCTCATTGTGTGGCATATTTATTGTACCTTTTGACTCAGGTTCTGGTATTCCAAGTCCATCCGTTTGATGTCATCTTCCTGAGCGCGTATGTGAGACTGCATACCTGGTGCATAGGAGTACCAACAACTGAAAAATGAATTCAGCCTTAAACATAATTGGTACCTCCAAAATGTAATGGAAATCTATCTGTTCTTTTGTTCTTGGTGTTGTATCTAACGGATGTGCTGTGCTGTGTGTGTGTGTGTGTGTGTGTGTGTGTGTGTGTGTGTGTGTGTGTGTGTGCGTGCGTGCGCGCGCGCGCATGCACACACACACACACACACACACACACACACACACACATACGCGCGCTACCAAGGTCGGTCCACTGACTTGTCTCATTCAGGGGACGGAAGTCGACTCCAGACAGGCATAACAAGCGGTTTTGTCATCAAGAGTAAATTCGATGCTCTCCGTATGCCGTCAGTGAAAAGTTAATTCTTTCACTCTGTTGTTTTCGAATACATTAACAAACCCCATAACCCACACAATCGTTCTTCCGTTGTTGTTGTTGTTGTCGTTGTTGTTGTTCTCAAACAAATATTGGCTAGGACATTGTAATTGACAAAGGAATTGTTTACCCGAACTTACCTCGCCTTGTCCCACCCATCCCCAACGCGCGTCTTCCCTAAAACCCTCTCCCACCCCCTATATACTATGTGAGTCTACAAACGTATACGTATATAGACATTCGTCCCGCCTACTCTCAACCCGAGTCCTCCCTAGACCCTCCCAAACCCTCTCCCACCCACTATACATAGTGGGTTTTTACATGTATGCATGCAGTAGACATTCGTCCCGCCTGCCCCCAACCCGCGTTCTCCCCCCGAAACCCTCTCCCACCTCGTTATAGAAATTCGTCCCACATACCCCCAACTCGCGACCTCCCCCCTCCTAACCCCTTCCCACCCATCCACCCCCTCGCACACATACTATGTAGCTCTATACTTGTGTAGAGACAGAGGTACAACTCGTGTTTAACATCGTCCGTACCAGGAACGAGGAAGACGAGGATGTAGGCGACGATGGCAAGCAGGAGGACTGTGAGGACTGTCAGCAGAGCCAGACCGCAGCACAGGCAGCGGTGATGTTTGCACGACCGCATGGACTCAGGTGTGCTCCCTGGCGAGTCTTTGCTGCAGCTGCAGGTCGGCGAGTACAGCTGAGGCGTGGACTGGTTCAGCGAGTTGTACACCGGGTGGAGACGGCGCCTGGCACGTAGACAAACGGGTATCATGATTGTAGGCTTGTAATTCAACATTGTCGAATTGTAAGTCGACATACATATTTTCTGTTCAGTTCTGACCTTGGGCGCATTATATTGTGAAGTGCTTTATATATGGCAAAATTCAGTTTTGGCAATTAGCTGTGTTGTCCAGTCAGATTCATGGGCCTATGAAGTTCAGTTTAGGCAGTTAGCTGTGTTGTCAAATCAGACTCACTGGCCTATAATTATGGTCTAAAGTCACGTCCAAACAACCATGTCAACACTTTCCAAAGCCTCCATCAACCAGCGTGCGCATCAGTCCGGCACATACGTGCAAGACGGATGGAACATGTACAGAGTGAAAAAAAATCATTTGTGTGCATAACTGTTTTCTTCAAGAAGCAGCTCACACTGCTTCGACGTGTTCTTGACGATAGATGATTATAACGTAGACATTTGTTACTAAAAGACTCTCAATGATAAGATCACATCCTTTAAAAAACAAAACAAAACAAAAAAAACACCCTGATCTTTCTTCTTCATGTCTAAATCCGATTTAGACTGTATCCGATTTAAGACTCGCTGCCCACATTTCATACCACCACTACCACCCTATCACTCACTCCCGCACTCGCCACCCCCCACCCCCCCCCCCCCCCCCCCCCCCACCCCTACCCCCCGCCTTCTTTCTTTTTTTTTTTTTCCTTCTTCAAGTTACCAAGGAGGATTGTCATTGAAAAAGAAAGGTTTCTCTGTGTGTGAATGATGTCAAAAGCAACACGAAAAATTATCACGAAAGGTTTGATAGTGCTCACACACACACACACACACACACACACACACACACACACACACACACACACACACACACTAAACACATTGTCACATAAATGACAGTCTTGTGGAGAAAGTCTATCGCTCACAGCCTCCCTTTTGAGTGTTGACATTTCAACCAGTTGTTCCAACATCTGAACTGGATGACGCAGTCGTGAAATCGTTTGACAGTAATATCATTTAAACAGGGTTCTAAAACCAGGAAATGCTCGTATCGCCTGTGCACATTGAATCTTTCACCTTCCACTGAGAGAGAGAGAGAGAGAGAGAGAGAGAGAAAGCAATTCCATCAAAGCAGTCATGGTTCACCATGCGGGAGGATCCTGTTTCACCGCACCCTGTTATTCTGTGGGCGGCTCGACACGGGTGCTTTCATCGCAAGAGAAAAAAGCTCCTGAAATCTACCTGTGACTGAACGTCAGCGCACACATCCGGACGTGTGCATGCGTGTCATGCGCTCGCTGGAGTGGGAGTGTCGTGACACACGAGTCTGTGACTGATAAAAAAAAAAAAAGGGGTGGGATAGGTGTGGGGATGAGAGGTGAGCGGGAAGGGGTATATTGGTGATTTATATGTGGTAATCAGAGAATACAGGCGTTTGAACATTGATATATATATATATATATATATATATTTTTTTTTTTTTTTTTTTTTTTTTTTTTTTTAAACGCCCTGAACTCGGTTTCGTTTTTACTTTTGATCATCATATTAAGCCGACCACACAGGGTCGTTTCTGTACACTGACCACACCGACTGAGGAAGGAAAAAAAAGGTCCTGTCTTGAAAAGGGAAACTTACGAAACTATCCACGGATGTACACCAAGTTATTAGGTAATACTAGCATGAAGGCAAAACTACTGACACCTTTACGCCTAGTGACAAACTGGCCTATACTCGTCAGTGAGAAACATGGCGAGATGGGGCGGACAGATCAGGTACCAAAATATCAGTGTCTGTCTTGCCCTGTTTCACGTGGCACGGGATGCGTTTGCACAGGAAATGCCATTACACTTTGCTGGTCTCTATACAGAGTATAGTTCGTTTCCTTCAAAGCAGGTGCGCAAGAATATGCCCTTAGTAAATTTTGGACAGTTAAGTGAAGGAGTTAGTAAAAGTGAGCTATGTTGAGAGACCCAACCACCAATTTTCCACAGAACAGCAAATGAGAAAACAACAAGTACAACAACAACAACAAAACAACACCTACACATTTTGATTAAAGAAAAACTTAAAATGTTCACTCCGCAAACAGCACTGCAGAATGGCCAACCAGTGACCATTCCAGAGCTTACATTCTCATTGCCTAATCGCCAGATTGAAAAACATTGCACACACACACACACACACACACACACCCACACACACACACACACACTGTAAGTTGTCACGAGAGAAAACAGAAATATAAAGTCTTCCCAAAACAAACGTAGGCGAACGGGCTTGAAATGCGTGAAAGTAGTTAATTACAGTAAATAAGTAAAACTGAAAAATGAATGAATAATAGGATGGGTCAACGTGACAGAAAGAAAAAAAGAAAAAAAAATTAACATGTAGAAGTTTCGGAACACGGGATGCAACTTACATTAAAACACAATCACCACCATACCATCCCTCATCCTGCCCTCCCTCTCCCCTCCTCGCCCCTTCCTCCGGCATTCCAACAGAGTGAAGAAGAAAGGCTAAAATATTTTCTCTCTTAATTAAACGACGTAGTTGTTCGGGCCACACGTGCAGAAAAAAACAGTCGGCAACAGGTCACTTAAATGAGGGATGGGGAAGTCAAATAGAGTGAAAGAAAAGAGGAAATTATCAGGACAGAATTTCCAAAGGATGGGAGATACAATTTATGCGCTGAATTCGAGCGAGACGAGTCGTGTGAACATAAATAAAAACCAGTATCATCATTACTTCATTGATGTTGCAATGCAACCTCTCACGCAAAGCCTAAGTAATTCTTAACCGGTTTAGTTTTAAATGGAAGAACCATCTTCTACTGACGAAGAGAGAAAACTGAAAAATGCTCTAGTAACCATTTCAGAAAAAATGGGAGTTTTCATGAGCCTTCATAAGGAAAAATACAGAGAAGGTTCCACCATAATACACTTCGTATACGATAAGGCTGTCCAACGTCTTCATGTGGGGGCGCATAAAAGAGATTCACAATCCTACTTCAGCGGTCGTTGTGTACGCACAAACCCCTCACACCACATAGCAGGCTATACACTCCTGTGCGAATGCTTGTGACACACTTCACAAACATGCCAAGCTATAATGTCCCCTATAACGGAGGATCGACTGAGTAGTGAAAAAAAAAAAAAAAAAAAAAAATTGGTAACAGCACGTCCATGCGTTTAACGTATGAACGCGCTATCACGCTCTGACAGCGGTTTTTGTTTGTTGGTTTGTTCGTTTTTCATCAAGCAAGCGTCTGTGCGTCAATGCGCACGTGTCCATACACGTAGGCCTGTCCCTCAAAGCCGCTGATGACATTTTGGCAGCTTTAGAAAGAGAGGCGTTATTACATTTGGATGGCATAAATCTATCAAAGACGTAGAAAAGGGTCACTGTGCACATTTCTGTCACATTAGGATATATTTCTTTTTTAGCTGAAGCATGCTATGCAAACTGTGCTTGCTTGTTCACTCTCTTCTCCATGAGAGTCTCCTAGTTCTCTCTCTCTCTCTCTCTCTCTCTCTCTCTCTCTCTCTCTCTCTCTCTCTCTCTCTCTCTCACGTACACACACACACTCTTTCTCTTGTATCCTAAGCAAACTTTCACGGGTAAAGGTATACGCTGCATTGCATATCTGCTTTAAGCTATGAGGCCACAGCACGCAAAGGGTTACAGCTTAAATCGGTAAATAAGTGGATGAATAAACAAAGGACAGAGTGACAGCGTTGGTTCCACAAACAAGTGTTGAGAGCTAGGGGAAGCGCAGTCTGCGCGCTTTGGCTGTTCTTTGCACAAATGGAGATGCGTTCTCCATTTCTCGGCACCCTACCACTGTCCCCACTCCCTTCACCCCCTCCACTTCGAACGCATTTTATACTCATTTGAGAACGATTTCTTCTTATATTGTTCCCTTGTTTCCCCCAAACGAATTTATTCCACCTCGGGTACGAAGCACGTTGCTTGGCAAGCCAGTGTGAAATTTGCTTATCTGAATTTGACAGGGGAAGTATATGGTGACTGGAATTAGTCACATATGACGTGTTATATCAGTTTTTGTGTCCCAGCCACGTGAATTTAATATGGACAACATAGTGTGACTGGAGTTAGCTACATGTGACGTGTGATATCTGTTCTCGTGTTCCCTCGTGGGAGTTTTTCCGATAAAATATGTCTTGTTTTGTGTTGTCAGCTTTTGCTGTTGGAGTTTTCAGAATGTAACTCCTATATACTGGCTATGCAAAGAGCATTGAAAACTTCAACAACCACCCATACAACTTTTCCGGAAATTTCTTGAGTATACACACAAAAATGTTAAGCAAGCGTTGACAGTTTATGGTTTCTTCTTCTTTGGCATCGACCAGGAGATACTGAAATGTGACAGCGTCCAAAAACTGCTCGTACGAGCTAAAAACCACCCTATGTATGGACATACGGGTGGTGGTGGTGGTCGTCGTCGTCGTTGTCTTTGTCTTTCCCTGTCTGTCCTCTTCCTTGCTCTCTCAGTAGCCTCATACACCCATGGAGTCGTTCATTCCAGCGGACTCCCCCACTCCACGCACCTGCCTTTACCCCCACCCCTTCCTCACAGAAAGCCAGTCGACCGTTGCCACCAGTCTACACTGAAAATTCTTGTTAGATTCTACAGACAAACAACTGTACCAAGAAGAAATACACACAAGGGTGCCAGTGGGACCCAGAGAAGTACCGTCCTCGACTGCCAAACCTTTTAGCCGGGAGCTGATTGGTTGAGCATTGTCTCGTATCGGCCATTGTCATCTTGTCCCGCATCGCCCATCGCACAAGTTTACACTGACAACTTTTTTGAGGCTCTACTGACAATCAACCAAAGTTTAGGAAGTTCTAGCAATCCAGTTTTTTCTAAGTCCCCTCTGTGGATTGATAAAAAGACAGGCCAACAAACACACAAACAGACACACATTTAAACAAAACAAAACAAAACAAAACAAAACAAAACAAAAACAAAACCCAGCTCCGTGAGGCTTCACCTACGCGAAGGGTAGTAAAGGTATTTTGGACGAAAGGGTAAACCGAGGTATTGCGTTCTGTGCTCAGCGTGCATTTTGCGCTCATATCTAACCCCACGGCAACAAAGGAAGTGTACTTTTTACCCCGCCAAAGGTTTTGTTGAGAAGTCCGCCTTGGTCGGCCAACACAAGTAAACTGACACGCATGCAGGAAAAACAAAAACAAAAACAAGCAATAGTCGTGCTTGCTACAAAACTGATCTTTTTCAGCCAAGCGTTTTGAACAATGCTTTTCCTACATTGTACGTACACAATACGTTCTGTAGAAAGATAGTTGTTATATGTGAATGAATAAAGGTCTGAATAGTGTATGAAAGCGCAATGAGTAGTTTTCAAAAAGAATTGCGTTATACAAATACTATTTCTTTTTCTCCTCCTCCTCCTCCTCCTCCTCCTTCTTCTTCTTCTCATTACTATTATTATTGTTATTATTATCATCATTTGTTATCATTATGATCATTATCATTATTGTTATCATCATCATCATCATCATCTTCATTATTATCATTATCATTATTATTATTATCACTCAAGGTAAATAGAGAGGCGCGCTCCTCAAATACAGCAACTTAAATTTCGCTGAGAGAAATCTGTTGTAACGCAGAAGCTATACAAAAAAAAAAAAAAAAAATCCCCATTCCAAAGCTTGCTAAGGATACAATTTTTTTAATTAAAAGTAAACTCAAACACCGTTATAATGAAGGTGGTTGGGGTGGTTAAAAGGCATAGCATCCGTCATTTTAAAACTGATTCCTACGACGACAGAAATGTGCACAATGACCCTTCTCTCTGTCGGCAACAGATTTCTGCCATCCTGCCTGATTTAGTGTAGCTGCAAGGAATCCCTCAGCGAATTTTGAGAGGTGTAGCTATGATACGGTATAGCCTGGTTGGCCTGGCGTAAAGGCGTAAGGCATTTGTTTCAATGTCTTGGGTTCGATTCCCTCTCGAAATCGCCAGATTGAAAGAGGTCTTTTTTTTTCCCCTGCGGAGTAAACATCTGTGCTGACGCCAGTCCCCTTCCAGTCTTTTGTTCAGTCTTTAAACTGGGGTCCATACGTGACGCATGCATTACACACACATGCACGCACGCACGCACGCACGCACGCACGCACGCACACACACACACACACACACACACACACACACACACACACACACACACACACACACACACTTGCACGCATGTCAAATCATTTCATTCCTCCTTTGGGAGAAGAGTGGACCATCGTGTGCGGGTAGAATGGATGGCTCGACAATAAAGCACATATAAAAAATTGATACTGTATTCAGACATATCAACAGAGACGATCGCGGAATGTGGGTACCTTAACAGAGGAATTAATAACGGTCGCGTAGGCAAAGTGGGAAGAAACTCTAGGGAGACCTTGACAGCAGGTCTTCGGAGAAGAAAAATAAATCTTACCTATGGAGAACCTCGGAGTTCTCCCCGAGAATATGAGAGAGAGAGAGACAGAGAGAGAGAGGAACGGAAGGAGCGAGGGGAGGGAGTGAGAGAGATGGGAGGGAGAGAGGAGGGGGAGTGAGGGACAGACAGGGACAGAGAGAGACAGACAGACAGAGAAAGAGAGAGAGATTTAGATTCAGATGATTTATTCAGTAAGGCCAAGGACCCGTATGAACAAGGGGCGGTCACAGTGTTCAGCAGGTATTATGAAAATTAAAACAAATTCATGAGAGAGAGAGAGAGAGAGAGAGGAGAGAGAGAGAGAGAGAGAGAGAGAGAGAGTATAATAAAACACAGTACAATAAAACAACACAACGCAACGCAACAAAACACAACGCAACACAGCACAGCACAGCACAGCACAGCACAGCACAGCACAGCACAGCACGACACGGCACAACACGACACAACGGGTAAAGCATCACTCACCGAACATCGTCGTCCAGTCCCCCATCCTCGGAGTCGGAGGCCACACTGGTCGGCCAAGGGGCTGTGGCAGCGCGACCAACAGGCAGGGATACCCCTGCCGAGGAGCCGCTCCCTCCCTCGGTCGATCGGCCCCGTGTGAAGCAGATCTGGGGGCTGAGACAGTACCCAAAACGACACAAATAAATGTAAATAATGGTACTCACACACGCGCGCACGCGCGTGAACACAGACACTTACACCACACACGTGCGAACGCACACACGTATAGACACACACACACACACACACACACACACACACATACACACACACACGCGCGCGCGCGCGCGCTCACAAACACACACACACACATACACACACACACCACACGTGTGTGTGTGTATGTGTGTGTGTGTGTGTGTAGCGGGAATGTTGGGGAGTAGGCAAGGGAAGGTGGGACGTAAGGGAGCGGAGGTGGGAAGAAGGAAGGAGCGGTTGAGAAACTTAAACGGAGATGCAATGCTTTACACCACGTGGGCCTTGTAAAACGATTTTCTTCAGACAATTAGAACTTCCTATTTGTAAAAGTGATTTCCTACAGGCAATCATTACTTAGGCTTCGTAAAAACGATTTTCTACTGGAGATCGACAACAGTGAAGGAATAATCAAACGTGTGTGTGTGTGTGTGTGTGTGTGTGTGTGTGTGTGTGTGTGTGTGTGTGTGTGTCTGTGTGTGTGCGTGCGTGCGTGTGAGTGTGTGCGTGTGTGTGTGTGTGTGTGTGTGTGTGTGTGAGTGTATGCATGCATGTGTGTGTGTGTGTATGTGTGTGTGCGTGTGCGTGTATGTTTGCGCGTGTGTGAGTACGTGCGTGTGTCTGTGTCTATGTGCGTGTGTGTGACCGCATGTGTGTTTTGTCAGCTTCACTCGTAAAAATTGGCCATGACCACACAAAAGAACAAAAACAACAAAACCAACGACAAAATGAAGTGAAGATCTGCCGTGCTGTTTTTTTTTTTTTAGGTATCTAATGACAAACTGAACGAGAACAGACCGAAAGGAAAACACCGTGCTCCAGAATGTTTTGCCCGCGCGCAAAATCTATCACTTGTTATCATCAACGCACTGAGAAAGTAATACACCGTGCTCCAGAATGTTTTGCCCGCGCGCAAAATCTATCGCCTGTTATCATCAACGCACTGATTGTTCTCTAAAGGTGAGGACTGTGTTGTGAGTGCGCTTCGACAACTTATTGCTTACTCACGATAAAAAGACCAAGGTTTTCGGTTTTGTTTGTTTTTCTACTACTTTTCATATTCATTTCAAAGTGGATGCAAATAACACACATACGTGGGGCCTCGTAGACAGGAGAATATCAAGACAACAATCCACACTCCCAGAAAATTCTGACGTGTTCCAGGTATACCAGTTCACAGTGATAAACAAGTACGCCTTGCTCCACACCCTAATACACGGCTATGTACAATGGACAATATCAACACGACCTTACGTGTTTGGACGCATGCATAAATGTATTCAGGTTACAAGGAACCATTATCACTAGCCGGGGTTTGAAGCAAACATGATAAATCAAAACAACGACCGTGTTGACCCTGTCTCTTTATGAATACCTTGGGTCGACGTAGCTGGGGTTGGAATCGATGCATTCGTAGATGATTGAAGAACGCGGATATTCGCTGCCGGTAGAAGACAGCTGGCCCCGTCTGAAATCTGCTTCAATGCCTGATGAGTCAAATGTGAATGGTTCAGTAATTCAAACATCAGATCACAATCGTGTTTAATTACACACATGCTGAATTATAAAGCGGAAAGGCGGGGTGCAGCAGGGGTTGTGGATAGTAAGGGGGGGGGGGGGGGGGGGGGGGGGGGGGGTAGGAGGGGGGGTAATATGATCTTGACGCCGGAAGGAATGAAAAATTGGGCAGGCAAATAAAACACGTATTTGCTTATTTGAATACAGTCTGGGTTGGAAATATAGGGCAGTGTCATAAGCTATTGCTTTTTCTCAACGATTAATTGACTGTAGATGGCACTGAAACCGCTCAGACAATGTGCAAAACAACAGTGAAAGATCTGATTTATGTATGATTTTGTGCGTGTGTGTGTGTGTGGGGGGGGGGGGGGGAGGGGGCTGAGTGTGTGTGTGGTAAATTTTATTATTTGAAATCTCATTCCGTTCCAGAAATGGAGAGACACTTGAATATATCATCAAGAAAATTAAACTTGGAGTATTTAAACGAAAATTTTATATACAGCCTTCGCTGTTTGGAGTAATCATATTGATGTCATCAGCATGTACTGAGTATGTTGCCAGGTTTAAGTTGTGTTTCTATTAAAAAAAATAAAAATAAAATAAAAAAAAGACACGCCCAAAATTTAGAGATACAGCATTTTGTTTTCTAAGGCTTTCATTGATTTGCATTTTGTTCTACTTCATAGTATGCCACGTGCGTGTGTGTGTGTGTGTGTGTGTGTGTGTGTGTGTGTGTGTGTGTGTGTGCGTGCGTGCGTGCGTGCGTGCGTGCGTGCACGTGTGTGCGTGAGTGTGGGTGTGTGTATCGATTGATTGATCGTTCAATCGCTCTCACCAGAATCTGCCCTGGGGACCTGTCGAGATTCCTCACTGCTTCTGGAAGTCACAGAAGACGGAGACCGACTGAAACCCCCAGCTGGGAAAGCCGGAATGTCTGGTGGCCGCGCATGCGCTTTGTGCGTTTCTGAGCTGATGGGAGTCAAATAATCGTTAGTGTATGCTGGAGGCTGGTCGAAGGGATCGGACACGCTTCTGGCCATCGTGTTGCTGATGCCCTCAGACGGAACGTATTCGTTTCTGACCACTCCAGGTTTGTCCATGGCGAAGTAGCCCTTGTCCATCGTTCTCTTGTGGCTGCCTGGGCTAAATTGTACACAGGGATGAAAGTTTTATGGTCTGGTTCATGCGATGGGTGATCACGGGGCATACAATCAAGAAACACAAGTTAATCGTGCGACAACAGGAACAGGCAAACGAAAGAAAACACCCCCCCCCCCTCTCTCTCTCTCTCTCTCTCTCTCTCTCTCTCTCTCATACACACACACATCTGATTTTTATTGGGGAAAAGTGAAACCAATACTTTGCAACTCAAATAATTTGACTATTCACTTTCTTTATCACTAAACGATCATCACCTTGTTAACAGCATAGCCCATAAAAACAAAATACAGACAGACGATGCGTTTTCAAAATGAAGCATTAATATCAACATTTTAGGCAGTTTCAGCCTATGTCTGGACATTTCAAAGGGAACAACGATTTGAAAATGAATGGAAAAACAAAAATCTGAATGTGCAAAGAGAGGGAACCCAACAAAAACAAGCCTGACATACTGTTCTATCTTGGTAAGGATTCTGGTCAGCCCCTCTGGGGAAGAGGGTGGAAGAAAAGGATACACTTAAACAAAACAACAAAAGAAAGAAAACGTAACCTTTGGGTTTTTTTTTTTTTAACCCAAATTAAGACATTAACTTATTCAGTGCTTCTTTTCTTTTCCTGCCCAACAAAAACCTGCTATTTTTTTTTCAAACAAAGAGATGTATTTACATCAAAACATCTTTTTTTTAACCAAACAAAAATCCATTTTGAACCATTTTCAAATGAAGGCAAATTTATTCAACATATCTTTAACCAAACAAAACCCAACGTAAACTCAATAACATATCCTTTTTGACCAAACAAAAACTCATACATATTTTCAGATGAAAATAAACTTAGGCCCTATGATGCATAGTTTACCAAACAAAAACGAGGTCAAAATCAATTTTACCAAGCAAAACGCTAATACACCTTTCAATTGAACACAAACTTATAAAAATATATCTTCTACCGAACAAAAACTGGGGTCATACAAATGAAGACAAACTTATTGAACAAACCCTTTATCAGTAAACCAAAACAATCATAACAGTTCAAATGAATATAAAATTAGTTGATGCATCCTTTTTGCCAAATAATAACTAATTTCAACATTTTCGAATTAAACAAATTTATTCATTACGACCTTTTACCGAAAAAATAGACACGTGTAGTTGTTCAGTTAATCTTTTGTCATCCACCAAATGCTAGGGTTACATTACAAAAAGTAATCTCATTCAATACATCCGTTTATACCAAATCAAACCCGATACAACATTTTCAAAACATAGGTTAATTGATGTATCCCTTTCTTTATAAACTTATCTAATACTTTCCCTGTTTCCCCTTTTACCAAATTTAACAAAAAGCAGCTTATCCTTTTCAAATAAACCAAAGACTTATTCAAGCAAATGTTGATGTTGTGTTTGTTCTTGAGAAATGCGAGACTTTCTGTGCAATCGTTATCAGTATGTTTTGCATTCTTTTGTCAGATGGAAGACGGGTCATACTGACGCCCCCCCCCCCCCCCCTCCCCCTTCTAACCCTTCCTCTTCCTCCACATGCTCATATGTATAGAAATCATGGAAGAGGGGGAGGTGCAAGGGAGGGGAGGGGAGGGGGGGGGGGGGGGGAACGGAATCCGAATAAAAATGACATAAACTTTGCGTGCGTAACGCCATTCCCTGCACATACAAAAATCAGTTGTATTCAGTGCGCTTCGCGAACAGGTCTTTGTGAAGGGAAGTGTGTGTGTGTGTGTGTGTGTGTGTGTGTGTGTGTGTGTGTGTGTGAAACAAAGACTTCCAATTACATATATATCGATACCAAGATGCTGAGACGACAGACATTCTTATGATATTTGATGAAACTCCGACAAAATAATCAAAACTATCTTTGAGGGTGTTCTGAAGATTTGCATTTTTCTTTTTAATTAGAAAAAAAACACACAAACAAACAGGAAAGAAACGTCGGCGATTTATGATGTCTCTCTCTCTCTCTCTCTCTCTCTCTCTCTCTCTCTCTCAAATCTTCAGAACGTATTCAAAGATAGTCTTTATTTGTGAAGAAAGAAGATCAGCAGTCAAGAATCTTTTTCATA